>OZ014489.1:19681642-20106642 GCA_963965965.1 Trididemnum nubilum | reverse complement strand
CCCGTTGAAAAGGTACCCTATTTTAGACTTGGGTCTGGTAGAGGGGCCCGCGGGCTACCGATTGCACCCAAACCCGAAGCTCGGGGCGCGTCGGAAAGTTAAATGGGAAAAAATTGAAAATTTGCCCCCAAAATGGCGTTTTTCGCCCAAAATTGACGGCCTCCTTTAAACCGTTCTGCTGGGGCCCCTGTTGAAAAGGTACCCTATTTTAGACTTGGGTCTGGTAGAGGGGCCCGCGGGCTACCGATTGCACCCAAACCCGAAGCTCGGGGCGCGTCGGAAAGTTAAATGGGAAAAAATTGAAAATTTGCCCCCAAAATGGCGTTTTTCGCCCAAAATTGATGGCCTCCTTTAAACCGTTCTGCTGGGGCCCCCGTTGAAAAGGTACCCTATTTTAGACTTGGGTCTGGTAGAGGGGCCCGCGGGCTACCGATTGCACCCAAACCCGAAGCTCGGGGCGCGTCGGAAAGTTAAATGGGAAAAAATTGAAAATTTGCCCCCAAAATGGCGTTTTTCGCCCAAAATTGATGGCCTCCTTTAAACCATTCTGCTGGGGCCCCCGTTGAAAAGGTACCCTATTTTAGACTTGGGCCTGGTAGAGGGGCCCGCGGGCTACCGATTGCACCCAAACCCGAAGCTCGGGGCGCGTCGGAAAGTTAAATGGGAAAAAATTGAAAATTTGCCCCCAAAATGGCGTTTTTCGCCCAAAATTGATGGCCTCCTTTAAACCGTTCTGCTGGGGCCCCCGTTGAAAAGGTACCCTATTTTAGACTTGGGTCTGGTAGAGGGGCCCGCGGGCTACCGATTGCACCCAAACCCGAAGATCGGGGCGTGTCGGAAAGTTAAATGGGAAAAAATTGAAAATTTGCCCCCAAAATGGCGTTTTTCGCCCAAAATTGACGGCCTCCTTTAAACCATTCTGCTGGGGCCCCCGTTGAAAAGGTACCCTATTTTAGACTTGGGTCTGGTAGAGGGGCCCGCGGGCTACCGATTGCACCCAAACCCGAAGCTCGGGGCGCGTCGGAAAGTTAAATGGGAAAAAATTGAAAATTTGCCCCCAAAATGGCGTTTTTCGCCCAAAATTGACGGCCTCCTTTAAACCGTTCTGCTGGGGCCCCTGTTGAAAAGGTACCCTATTTTAGACTTGGGTCTGGTAGAGGGGCCCGCGGGCTACCGATTGCACCCAAACCCGAAGCTCGGGGCGCGTCGGAAAGTTAAATGGGAAAAAATTGAAAATTTGCCCCCAAAATGGCGTTTTTCGCCCAAAATTGACGGCCTCCTTTAAACCGTTCTGCTGGGGCCCCCGTTGAAAAGGTACCCTATTTTAGACTTGGGTCTGGTAGAGGGGCCCGCGGGCTACCGATTGCACCCAAACCCGAAGATCGGGGCGTGTCGGAAAGTTAAATGGGAAAAAATTGAAAATTTGCCCCCAAAATGGCGTTTTTCGCCCAAAATTGACGGCCTCCTTTAAACCATTCTGCTGGGGCCCCCGTTGAAATAGTACCCTATTTTAGACTTGGGTCTGGTAGAGGGGCCCGCGGGCTACCGATTGCACCCAAACCCGAAGCTCGGGGCGCGTCGGAAAGTTAAATGGGAAAAAATTGAAAATTTGCCCCCAAAATGGCGTTTTTCGCCCAAAATTGACTGCCTCCTTTAAACCGTTCTGCTGGGGCCCCCGTTGAAATAGTACCCTATTTTAGACTTGGGTCTGGTAGAGGGGCCCGCGGGCTACCGATTGCACCCAAACCCGAAGCTCGGGGCGCGTCGGAAAGTTAAATGGGAAAAAATTGAAAATTTGCCCCCAAAATGGCGTTTTTCGCCCAAAATTGACGGCCTCCTTTAAACCGTTCTGCTGGGGCCCCCGTTGAAATAGTACCCTATTTTAGACTTGGGTCTGGTAGAGGGGCCCGCGGGCTACCGATTGCACCCAAACCCGAAGCTCGGGGCGCGTCGGAAAGTTAAATGGGAAAAAATTGAAAATTTGCCCCCAAAATGGCGTTTTTCGCCCAAAATTGATGGCCTCCTTTAAACCGTTCTGCTGGGGCCCCCGTTGAAAAGGTACCCTATTTTAGACTTGGGTCTGGTAGAGGGGCCCGCGGGCTACCGATTGCACCCAAACCCGAAGCTCGGGGCGCGTCGGAAAGTTAAATGGGAAAAAATTGAAAATTTGCCCCCAAAATGGCGTTTTTCGCCCAAAATTGATGGCCTCCTTTAAACCATTCTGCTGGGGCCCCCGTTGAAATAGTACCCTATTTTAGACTTGGGTCTGGTAGAGGGGCCCGCGGGCTACCGATTGCACCCAAACCCGAAGCTCGGGGCGCGTCGGAAAGTTAAATGGGAAAAAATTGAAAATTTGCCCCCAAAATGGCGTTTTTCGCCCAAAATTGATGGCCTCCTTTAAACCGTTCTGCTGGGGCCCCCGTTGAAAAGGTACCCTATTTTAGACTTGGGTCTGGTAGAGGGGCCCGCGGGCTACCGATTGCACCCAAACCCGAAGCTCGGGGCGCGTCGGAAAGTTAAATGGGAAAAAATTGAAAATTTGCCCCCAAAATGGCGTTTTTCGCCCAAAATTGATGGCCTCCTTTAAACCGTTCTGCTGGGGCCCCCGTTGAAAAGGTACCCTATTTTAGACTTGGGTCTGGTAGAGGGGCCCGCGGGCTACCGATTGCACCCAAACCCAAAGCTCGGGGCGCGTCGGAAAGTTAAATGGGAAAAAATTGAAAATTTGCCCCCAAAATGGCGTTTTTCGCCCAAAATTGATGGCCTCCTTTAAACCGTTCTGCTGGGGCCCCCGTTGAAAAGGTACCCTATTTTAGACTTGGGTCTGGTAGAGGGGCCCGCGGGCTACCGATTGCACCCAAACCCGAAGCTCGGGGCGCGTCGGAAAGTTAAATGGGAAAAAATTGAAAATTTGCCCCCAAAATGGCGTTTTTCGCCCAAAATTGATGGCCTCCTTTAAACCGTTCTGCTGGGGCCCCCGTTGAAAAGGTACCCTATTTTAGACTTGGGTCTGGTAGAGGGGCCCGCGGGCTACCGATTGCACCCAAACCCGAAGCTCGGGGCGCGTCGGAAAGTTAAATGGGAAAAAATTGAAAATTTGCCCCCAAAATGGCGTTTTTCGCCCAAAATTGATGGCCTCCTTTAAACCGTTCTGCTGGGGCCCCCGTTGAAAAGGTACCCTATTTTAGACTTGGGTCTGGTAGAGGGGCCCGCGGGCTACCGATTGCACCCAAACCCGAAGCTCGGGGCGCGTCGGAAAGTTAAATGGGAAAAATTTGAAAAATTTTTCCAAACCAGTTTTGTTTTCTGCCTAAGTTTTTTTGAGTAATTTTTTTTGGCAACATCGTTTTATTTTCATATGATCCTGTTTGATGATTAAGTTTTCGATTATGACGTAATGACTCATTTGATATTTGGTGGTTGGCAACACTGTTGAATCATTGTGACGTAGTTTTTTTTTTGCCTTTTTTTTGCGGCAACACTTTCTGCTAGAATGACGCTGATTATTCTGCCAGAATGACGGTGGTTAAAAATGAACAGGAAATTTAAGTTAGTCTCAAGTCTGTCAGTAGAATAATAATAGTAATCGAGTGTTTTTAAGTTTATACTACTTAACATAATATACTGCATGCATTACTAAAGTAAAAAAACTAAGCCTATTGTTGCTCAAAGCAGTTCCAGTAAGCATGTACAATAGTACAAGCATATAAGCTTAGGCCTATCAGGT
This sequence comes from Trididemnum nubilum, assembly GCA_963965965.1. Taxonomy (NCBI): domain Eukaryota; kingdom Metazoa; phylum Chordata; class Ascidiacea; order Aplousobranchia; family Didemnidae; genus Trididemnum; species Trididemnum nubilum. Next base: position 20,102,915 of record OZ014489.1, on the reverse strand, counting down.
AAATTCAGTACAGTACGGAGTACTGGTAGTTCCTGGCTCTATCCACAAAAACATTCAGTAGTATTCAATTTAAAAAATTACAAGTGACAATTTTCATGCAGTATCAATATTCATCATAATACAATTCTACAGGTAAAAAAACATTCTGCAACAATTAATGTTATAACTTGAAGCTAGCTGGTGACAACACTGTAAAATCTGAAAGTAGTGACTATTTCACCGAAAATTTAGAAGTTGAAGAGAATAAAACGAAAATGAGAAATATTCATTTGCGCTTTTTTCATTTGCGTTTTTAGACTTAAAGGTTAAGATTAGGGTTTGATTTGGGAATAGTTTTAGAGTAAGCATTTGAGTTTGGATTAGATTTGAGTCAGAATTAATAAACTAGATAAAAATTTCCGGTAAAATAAAGCCTAGCAAATCTGAAATATAAGTAGGCTTACTACAGTATGGTGAACTCATTTTATGCTACTACAGTCTACTGCATAGCCTAGGCTATCTATAGGCCTAAACCTGTAATCAGAGGTGGGCACAAATAACATTAGCCTAGGCTATACTAAAAGCACAGCACAACAAAGCACAACAATCTTTTCAACCACAAAAAGCACAGTGCAAAAAGCCTAATTTAATTTTTTAATTTCTGAAGCGCAGCACAACTTCCGCAATGAAATTCTAAGATTCAGCTTAAGCACAATGCAATTCCGCAATTGGAAAACGAAATTTTCATATTAAAGCGCAACCTACCGGTAACTTCTGCACTGTGCAATTGAAATTTCACAACATGAAATGTAACGCATTTTTTGTGATTTTAGAATGAGTAAATGATTTGTCAAAGAATGCTGACAATTTTCAAAATTATGATCGAAATGGAACAAAATTAAGATCAATGTATAGAATTCTAAATTGCGCTAGCCTATTACCATCAGCCAAAAAAAATTGTAAGCGCAACACAATTTCACTTAAAGCGCAACAAATTTTAAAAGGCAGTGGCCTCTGTTACGTTACATAACACTTCACTCGTAGGATAACATTACAAAATAGGTAACATTTCAGCGGTAAGATATTTTTACATGAATTTCGCCACTTTTAGCTCGTGCGATGTTTGTTGAAGCGAGAAGACTACAACTGCAAGTCCAATTTGGTTTGTGGCAGGTTTAGAATGATTAGTCATTTACCAGTATCTTCAAATTTCGCATCCCTTTAAATTGATGATTTTAATGAAACAAACTAGATTTCGAATGATTTTGATAGCGTCCTAAAAAAAAAGTTTGAAACTTTTTACGAGTTAAATATGGAATTTTAACGCACATGAATCGATTCATCCAGTGGTGCACCCAGGGGGGGGGGGGGTTCGGGGGTCAAACCCCCCCCTTTTGGAACTCAAAAAACAACTTAATTTTGTTGATATAAACAGTTTGTAACACTTTGCCATATTTACTTTTTACTAAATAATCACTTGCGTTGTTGTTTTAGGGTTGCAATTTGATCCTACAAGATAAGATGTTGTTTTAGAGCGGTAATTTGATTCTTACGATATTTACCAAGCAATTGAGATTTTGCATTTATTTCAATTACAATATTGCTTCCACGGCGTTTCAACTTCGAGACCGATTTATTGTGTAACTATGCATATTTGTTATATCCATTGAATAATGGATAATATTATACCCAATCATAAACTTCTGAGCAGAACATTGCTTGACACTAAAAAGAGACAAACGTCATTTACTGAAAAAAGTCGTCCTTGTATAAAAAAAAACCTACTACGCCAAACGCACTTTTTCCCTTAAAAAAGCAAACAAATCCACTGTTTGAAGACGAAAAGCACAACAAAATTACACTCAAACGTCAAGATTTTTATTCTGCAAACGTATTTAAGAATTTAAAAGTGGCTTTTAATAGCGTCAGAGCTATCATTTCCAAATGCTTTTTTCTATATTTTTGCATTTACTTTATAGTATTTTAGGTGATTTTGCAGCATCATGCATCATAATAGCAACCCAATGTCTATTTCAGTGTAATCAACTTCTGTATATACCATCGCATTTTAGTTTTTCTTCATTTCAGCATAGATTCATGAAGAGAGTTGGATGAAAACGTTCAATCTAAAACAGCCTGAGTGGAAATTATAGCTCTGACGCTAATGAAAGCTATTTTAAAATTCTGTGCCACTAACTAGCTTTTTGAATTTAAAAACGCATTGATTTAAAAAATTTAAGCCAAATTTGCAATCTTTAAGCATATGAACATATTTTGGACTTGACCGGTAACTGTGCGGGGGATGATTGGACTGAGCAAAATAAACTCTTTCAAATGCTTTCAAATCTTTGTAATTTAGCTTTTTCTAATTGCTCTAAAAACATTCAAAACGTCATCAAAATGGCTATTTTTTTCTGAAAAATTCCTAGAATTGCTTAGCGCTGGGGGCTTCAGCCCCAGGCCCCCACCTTTGGATTTAGCTTTTTCTAATTGCTCTAAAAACGTGCAAAACGTCATCCCAATGACGTTAAAATGGCTTTTTTTTTCTGAAGAATCGCAAGAATTGTCCAGTGGTTGGGGCTTTGCCTCCAGGCCCCCATCTTAGTAATTTAGCTGTTTCTAATTGCTCTAAAAACATACAAAACGTTATCCAAATGGCGTTAAAATGGCTACGTTTCTTTGAAAAATCGCAAAAATTGCCCAGAGGCTGGGGGCTGCGCCTCCAGGCGCACATTAGGGTAAATTGTTATCTTGCACGCAATCTCCACAACCAACAACTTTCAAAATCGTTATTACAAGGTTTTGGAATAAACAAATTTTGCAACTATTACCGCAAAACCCTGTTTGACTACAACTGCATTAACCACAACTGGGTACTGGTTGCTTTTTGAAAAATTCAAACCCCCCCTTTAAAAATTTCTGGGTGCGCCCCTGGATTTATCGGTAGTGTAGTGGTAAGGGCATGTGTCTGCTGATCATTGCGTTCGAGTTTAATTCGTGCTGAACACGGTGGCATGACATGGGATGAGGCACATTAGCGGTGCATTTTTTGTTTTTTTCTTTCTTTTAGAACCTTGCATTAGAGTTACGGTTTGGACAGCGATGTAAACATCACAAGAGCTAAGTGGCGAAATTTACGTAAAAATATCTCACCGCCAAAAATGTTACAAATTACGTACCTTAATATTAATTTATTAGGGTAAGATCGGGTAATTCTGTACAGGGAAAATTCCGGACAGCCAGGGTAGTTCCAGACATGAAAGTAAAATTGCAATTAGTGCGTTTTTGTATTACCTATACCAATGTAGATTATCATTTCAGTAATTAAATAATTTCCAGCTCATTTTATGTGTAATAGCTCTCTGCTTTCATTTGCAGATTAGGTTACATATTAATTTGTCCTATATAGTACCCAAATATGCTCTTACAGCCTTTTTTTTCAACCAAACCAGAATCCTGGTAGGTTTATTCATTCAAAACTCCAATTTTTCCACAATAAGTTAAATCCATTCCTCTTCCGTATCCAAATCTAACTTAGAAAAATCCGTAAAAGTATGAGTTTGCGAGTTGAAATCATTGTAAAAGAAAAAAATAATTTAGAAGATAGTTTGGGGGTGAAAAATAAAAAAGCCTAAATTGCTGTACTTACAAAAAGGCCAATGCATTAAAATGTGCCAAGCTGCATTCAATAAATCCGCAATTTACAGCAGAAAATTACACATAAATTCATAAATCTGGCATTGGCGTAGCGCAAAACAAACCGAATCCCCAACTCTACAACAATTTTGGAGTGGTTGTTAACTGAAAACAGTTGCTAATTCAAGTGCATTTTGCAGAATAAAGATCTTTATTTGAAGTTTAACCACAATGAACCAAGGTGTTAACCTGTTAACAGGGAAATTTTGATCAACATGGCTTAGGTTTATCCATTTCAATCGACATGGCGCAATCGGCGAAATGACTAAATTGGCACTGGGCTGGTGCAAATGGCCTGCGGAGTGCATAAAAATTTTCAAAAAAGTACTTAATTATGCTTCTTAACATACTATTCCTGTTTATAATATTTACAAATATGCTATCAAAGAGTATCAAATTTGCACTTTTACCTTTATACGTAGATGTCCAGAATTACCCTTTCAAGGGTAATTCCGCACATGTCCGTTCATACCGATTTTTTCATCCATTCCTAAAATATTTTTTTGAACCAGTGTGAAAATACTAGGCTATAGTTCATTATTGAAATGCACAAATGAAAATAATACATTTGGAGTTGATTGAAGAAGAAAGCAGACAGAACGAAAATAGCAGATTTTTGTCTAGAATTACCCGATCTTACCCTATCCTATGTAACATAACTGGTAACACTAACAGCAGCCTAAGCCAATTTTAAAAACTATAGTCCGCAAAGCAACTTCCACAATGTTTCAAAATAAAAAATTAAAGCCCAACACAACTTTAGTAATTGCAGAGGTTACGTTAAGTTGCACTTTGCACTTTTACTAATTGCATTTTACCCACCTCTCCCTAGTGTAGTGTATACGGTCACTGATACTCTGTACTCATGGTACTATTAGCCCTGAGCTTACAGCCTGGTAAAGTAGGCATACCAGTATATTAACTTTTCTACAGCTTAGTTTAATACCTTTATGGTAATAAAAATGATCAATGGTTGTTGTACGGTATCTGGCATGTTCAGCACCTGTGACCTAGTGACACTGGACATGCTGTCTACTTCGAAGCTATTCGTAATCAATGGAGAGCTTTCCAAAGTCTAACTCTGTGTGTGCTGTGTTCTATCACTTTTACTCAAGTCAGTCACTCGGTGAGTCAGTATGACCGGTGTCCAATAAAATAGCGCTAATCTACCGGTATCACAGACCCTAGGCTGTACCAGAAAATTGAAGTCTATCTCATTCTGATAACTACCACAATCAACTGAACCTGCAGACAATACATTTAGGCTGCTACCAGTACGTCAATGCTAGTCTACCATTAAAATCTGAAAGCGTGGAAAACGTTGACGCATGTTCTACAGGCCACCGTACTTACTACTAGTCAAACTAAGCACCGGTACTGCATCAAGTAATTTGATCGCCTTAGCTATGCCACATATACGCAAGAAAATCAATGATGCGTGTTAATAAAATTTGTTTTTAAGTTAGGACGGGATTTGAGCAAATAGGTCTACTTGAGCTTGTTGACCGAGTGAATTAATATATTTTGTCTTTGTGTAACTTTGTCTGCGGTATCCAACTATTGGCACATATCGCTCATTGTTATGGGTATATTTGCATAATGAACGGATACTGCCAGACAAAAGGAATTTAATTAATGTTGTTTTTGTTCTCGCTTTTCTTTGTTTACTCGCTGTATATAAACTGCTGCTTAGCTTCATGTCGTAATTAATATTATTGTTATTATTATTATTATTATTATTATCATAATATACTACTTGTTGAAATCAAAGAGCTACGTGTTGAGACTCATCGCGCACGAACTCACTTCAAGCTTTAGAAATAACTTTAAAAGAGGGTCTACATCTGATGATTGATTAACAGAGGAGAAGTCAAAAAACCAACGTTCGAGACCATAGTCAACAACTCAAAAAAATCCAAGAGAGAGAGAAATTTGGAGAGAGAGAGAGAAATTTAAGTGCAAACACAGCAAAGCATGCAGAACAAACCAATCACACATATATACATACCAATTTGACCAATAGCCATATTTTTCGTACCATTAATTTGTCAATTCGAAACATGAGAAGTGCAATGTTACATTAGTTCAAATGATGTGTCAATAGCATTAACAGTATGCACAGAGCTGGACAGCGCTGTTTCGAGCTTTTAGCTCTCATCGGCAGCCCTCAGCTTCTCTAACAAAGTTATTTCCCAGCTGTTGTGAGTTTTTTTTATTACAAAATTGCGAGAAACAAACAGAACACAACATGTCACAATTGTTTTCAATGTTAATCAATTTTAATCTTTTTATTCTTTAATTGAAGGTATTCCCCAGCTGTTGTGTTTTGTTTTTTTTAACAAATTACGAGAAACAAACAGAACACAACATGTCACAATTGTTTTTAATGTTAATCAAATTTTATTCCCCAGCTGTACAACACTCTTGGCCGAACTGGACAAACTTTTTTTTTGTGTGGATTTTTGGAAATGTGTGGAGTTTGTGGGATGGTAGAGGGAGTAGTATTGAGAGCTGCAGACACTTTTTCAAGCATCCAAAACCGCTCACAGTGAAGGTATTACCCAGCTGGACAAGACTCTTTTCCGAGCTGGACAAACCTTTCCCCAGCTGGACAAGACTCTTGGCCGAACTGGACAAACAACTGGACAAGACTTTTGGCTGAACTGGACCAACCTTAAGGGCTTGCACAGCGGCAGAGGGTTTTTAGGGAATAAACAATTTTTCACTTGTGGTACTTAAAAAAACAAGTGAAAAAATTGCTGATCCCTTGTAGTAAGGACAGCCATAGGTTATCACTACTACAAGGGTTCCCTTGTGTGACCACGGAAATCATAACCAAAAAGTTTGACGTCCTTCGTGGTCGAAAAACAGCGCTGTCCAGCTCTGTGCATATTATGACTCGAGCTGCTTTGCAGCTGCAGGGTTGGTGGTTGATCTAGCCACCAAACTGCCAGTGGAAGTCGTAATGATTTCCCAGGAGTCGACCTCGAAGGACTTCAAACTTTTTTAGCATTAAGCTGAGGTGGAGTCCTCGAGGACACATTATCAAGTCCTTATGGCCTCGAAGCCTTAAGTCTTCGAAAATTGCCCTGTCCTCGGTTCGAGGACAGCACTATTTTTTGAATGGTTAAAATTTTGTAGATCGGCTAAAAAATGTTTTTCTAGACCGTTTTTTTTTTGGAGATCGCCGAAAAAAAATTTTTGAAGACCTTTTTTTTGGAAAACACAAGCGTTTGTGTCCGTGGTCCTTGGCCTTGGCCTCGAGCATTCCTGTCCTTGGCCTCGGATTTTTTTGTGTCCTTTAGCCTTGGCCTTGGCCTCGAGCCTTGTGTTCTCGACTCCACCTCTGATAGTTAGTATTAATTAGAGTAAGCATGAAAAAGTATTGCATATTGTTAATTGGACAGTTTTTCTACGTTTATATTAAGCTACTAAATAATGTTTACATTAGTATTATTAAATATTTGATGGCTATGTCATATTTAAGAGGATTTGTGTTAATATTCTTTCTTTGCATAGGCTACGCAGTTGCACAAGGAAACAGTGGGAGTGATCATACGGTCTTCTAGGCCCACTCCCACCTCACACATTCGCGCATCATATATACAGACAGTTACTCAGTTAGATACTGTACAAAAAAGAACATATGGTAGGCCTACTGCCTAGTTAAGTTGATTTTGAGTACCACTGTATATTTTATATAATACAAAAATACAGTTTCAATATGTTTTACGTGTAAGCGTTAGAGTGCATAGTTTTCAGTTATTTAATAGAAGTCTGGTGATAATTATTTTAACCAGAGGTGGAGTCGAGGACACAAGCCTCGAGGCCAAGGACACAAAAAAATCCGAGGTCAAGGCCAAGGACAGCCTTTCCGAGGACAGACACTCTCGAGGCCAAGGACAGGAATGCTCGAGGCCAAGGCCAAGGACCAAGGACACAAGCGCAAGTGCTCTCCAAAAAAAAAAAAAGGTCTTCACAAAAATTTTTCAGGCAATCTCCACAAAAAAACGTTTTCCAAAAATTTTTTCCAGCGCTCCACAAAATTTTAACAATTCAAAAAATACTGCTGTCCTCGAGCCGAGGACAGGCCAATTTTCGAGGACTTGAGGCCTCAAGGCCAAGGACTTGACCTTCGTGGCCAAGGACTTCAAAATGTGTCCTCAAGGACGTCCTCGAGGACTCCACCTCTAATTTTAACATCGTAATAGTAATTCATACATACACACAATCATAACCAAGGACGAAAACCGAGACCAAGGACGAAAAAAAAATCCAAAAAACAACCATAGCAGTGGCAAAGCTTGGGGACGCGGTCCGCCCGGGGTGACACCATTTTGATGTGACACCATTTGGGGTGACATCATATTATGATGTAAATCTAGAACTTCACTGATTTGTGGTGAAAATCTTTTTTTTATGTTGTTAGGTCTTCAACCTAATTTACAATGAAAACCCGGTAAGTTTACTGCGAAGACCTTTTTTTGTCTTAACCTATTTCTGGACGGAAAAAAGGGTGACACCACGAAATCCCGCCCCAAGTGCCACCATCCTTAGCAACGCCACTGAACCACAGACATTTCGGGGACAGACTCTCTCGAGGCCTAGTACAGAAATGATCGAGGCCAAAGACAATTTTTCTAAAAATTACGGTTGGTAATTTTCTGTTATTTTTTTACCGCAAAGTGTTTAAGAGATTACATTTTGTTTAGTTTTTGATGATAATTCCAAAACAGCAGTTTCCAAAAATAACAAACGTTGTTTCTGCTTACAGGGCCAAACCATCTAAGCTGAGAATTGAAATATCTCAGCTTAGATGGTTTGGCCCTGTAAGCAGAATGCCTCAGGAAAGACTCCCCAAACAAGCTTTACTTGCCAAAACAAATGGAAGAAGACAAGTTGGACGACCTAGAACCAGATGGACCGATTACATTGAGGATCTTGGATGGAACCGTTTGGGACTTTACCCAAGCGAAATGATATAGGTGATGGAAGACCGTGAGGTGTGGCGGCTTAATTTCGAGCTGCTGCCCCCGCAACCCTCACGGAAAAGCGGGCGATGAAGAAAGAAGAAGAAAGAACACAAACGTTATTTTGAAGTTTTACGCGTTAGCAGCGATATTGATTACGTACAGAAGTGGTATCGAGGTAAAGAAACAATAAAGGCCGTAATTCGTGAATGAGAATACTCAAATTCTAAACAAAGAAAATGGTAAATTTTAGCTAGGTTGGCAGTCAGGCGCGTATCCAGAAATTCGTAATGGGGGGCTAAAAGGGCTTCGCCCCCAGCTGCCGGAGGCTAGGGGTCTGGGGGTGGATCCCCCAGCGCTCAAAAATTTTCCATTTTTTTTGCAAAAATAGTTTAATTTTAGGGCTATTTTAATAGAAAATAATGTTCTTAAAACGTAGCATAAAAATTGGCAGCGTAACATGATTCAACTGTAAAAGGTGGCTAATGATACCATTGCGGTTTTCTTGTTTACATGCTGGTATATGACAAAATTTAGTTATTCAATAAAACTCACTCGGAGTAATCTATTTCGTTTATATTTTATAAAGAAAAATAATTGGGGGGGGGGCTAATGAAAAGATATTTGAGAGCAGTGATGGGTAATTAACTAACACTAAATAGCCCCCCCACCTCCCTTATTCCTGAGTTTATAATGCATTTGTTGATAAAACCTACAGTATGTTTGGCAATTTTACATTAGCGATCAAATTTGATTGCTTATTCTTGGGCATTTTTCAAAGTTTTCATTGATTTGTGACTTTTATTTTTGACAAATTAGCCCCCCCCCCTGAACATATGTTTCAAAAGATGCTTTAAATCACTTTTTAGTCCATTCCAACACAAAAAAACAGTCTCGGAAGAGCTAAAAACGTGGTATTTTTCTTATTCTGCATTTTGGTTGACAGTAACTTTGTAAAAGTAACTGAGTTACAGTTAAAGTTACACGACAAAAAAGTAACTAAGTTACAGTTACCATTTTGAAAAAGTAACTAGTTACAGTTACAGTTACTTTTCATAAACCTAATTACCGGTAGGAATTAAGTATCGAAAATGTTAATCCTTTGGCACCAGTATTAACTGATTTCTTTCTCTATTCATTTTCTAATTTTCATGTGGTGCCTCTGCGCAAGGCGCTTATGGCTACTGTTGCTGTTGTTATAACAAAAATACACAACGTAACACATTAATACACTTTATTTAATTGCCTTTCAAGAAAGCAAGCATCTCAAAATGTTCATCGCAGAGACCAGAGCGTTTGGGTTTCCAAAAATTTTTGCCTATGCTGAAAAGCAGTGCCGGGCAAATCCGCAAGTTTGTAGATCCGCAAATTGCGGACTCAAGGATTAGGTTTGCGGATTTGCGAACCGATTTCTTACCGCAAACATTTGCGGATTTGCACCAAAAGAATTGAAATCTACCGCAAGTTCGCAAATCAATAACATCACTGGAATCGTTTCTGCAATTTCCAAAAAAATACGTTTTTACGATTTAATGTATCGACAATTTGGATGGATGTATTTCTAAAGTACAACACCCTCTCACCAAGTTCCTCTGATGTGGAACGATTATTTCACAGAGGTGCCGCTATTCTTACAGCAAAATGAGTTTGCTTAAGGTGAAAAAACTTCCAACGGCTTGTTTTTGTGAAGGAAAACTTAGACTTTTTGAAGTGGCAAAGGGTTGCACAAAACGACTTTGATGACATACCCAGCACCTTTAGTAAATAAACAGGCTGCAGACCTACCAACATTTTCAATCTTAGGTTTATCTTTCTAGTCTTTTTGTTTTTTGTTTCGTTGATCGTCTTTTTGGAAGGCATGCTTTAGATTATATGCGTTGCCGCTCAGAAAATTTCCAAAGATTTTTGGAAATTAATGTTACTGCCCGCTTTAGAATCCTGGAAAAATTTTCTGTATCCTGAATAATTTTGTGACATTTGGTGATGTATACATAATACAACACTTTGCCTTTTTGATTTTCCAAAGTTTGTGTATTGTGCAAATGTTGCGTCAAAATGCTTTGTTTATTTTTTATTTAAGAAATGGCATAAATTTCTAAGCAATTGGCGGTGTTACTCCAAAATTTTCCAAAATTCACGAGCAAAGTTAATGATATTAAAAACTTTTTGGCGCGTAAATTACTACGGCACATTGATCTTGTAGATTTTCGGCACCACCAACAAACTGGCCACTGTCGAAACAAATTTCTAATTTAACAGTGGCCATTAATTGAACCTACGTTACATACCGATAACCAGGACTCAAAACCCATATTTTCTATGTTTGAAATTACCTGAGGTGCTGATTACTAGCTGCTCATCTCTAAAGAGAAACATAAAATTCTAAATGAGAGCGAGTTTTCAAACAAAATTAATATTTGCACCAAGTGGTGCACGCAAAAAGTTTCCATGGAGGGCTTAAAGTTTCGTCGCACTGACGTGACGCCACAAATCAATATCATGGAGAGTGCCGAAGGCAAGATCATTGTAGGGTGGTCCGGGGCATGCTCCGGGAAAAATTTGCAAAATTACACTCAAAATACGCGTTTTTGTGCGTTCTGGAAGCAAGTTTTAGTATAATGCTTTTTCGAGACTTACTAGAAGAACGAAATTGGAAAATGAAAATGCTTCAAAAACACTACGGAGCTAGATGGGAGTTTGCCAGCAAACCCAGTGAACGACCGACGCAAAGCTAATGCTGTGACTTTTTGTCTACCGTAAAATCATCAATTATTCAAAAATATCTGATAATGGAACATCACAGAAAAGTAGAGTCAAAATAATTGTTAGTTAAATATCTGCTGATATCAAAACAAACTGGCACCCTAGCTTGAGCCATTCAAAAAATTGATTTTTGGAGGGTCCATTTGGGGGTCTCCGGGGGGGGGTGGCACCCCCAAACTATGTCAAAATATTTGTCTCTTAAATATCTCCTGATATCAAAATAAACTGGCACTCTAAGTTAAGCCGTTCAAAACATTGATTTTTGGGGGGGTCCATTTGGGGGGTCCCGGGGGGGTGGCACCCCCAAACTATGTCAAATTATCTGTCTGTTAAATATTTACTGATAGCAAAAAAATATAGCACTCTAGCTTAAGCCGTTCAAAAAATGGATTTTTTGGTGCCCCATTTTGGGGGGTTCCCAGTGGAGTTGCCCAATATTTCGGGAGAAAATATTGCATTTGTAGCTCAACAACTTTACACAAAAATTAGATTTCGATGTTTTGTGGTTTAGGAGAAGAAGAGCGTACAAAAATTAGGAAGAAAAAAAAAAAAAAGGAAATAAAAGGAAACTATAGATGGGAGTTTGCCAGCAAAACCAGTGAACGACCGACGCGTAACTAATGCTGTGACGCTCAAAAGTACTTTTCGTCTACCTCAAAATCAGCAATTATTCAAAAATATCTGATTATGGAACCTCCAGAAAAGTAGAAACCCCAAACAATGTCAAAAAAAATCATCGTCATCGTTTTTGATTTAAAAAAAAACGTCAGGTTAAGCCAGCGTTTCTCAAAGCATGGATCGCTACCCAAATGTAGGTCGCCAAAGCTTTATGAACGAGTTGCTGACACAAGTAGAGCCCTCAGTACTTTGATTATCTTTAATTTGTAGTTAAGCAAACGAATATTCTTTGAAGCCTTCAAAATTATAATCTCTTTTCCAAGTTCATATTTAAGTAAGATGGGATTTTCTGCAGAGGTGGAGTACTCGAGGACACATTTTGAAGTCCTTGGCCTTGGCCTCGAAGCCTCAAGTCCTCGAAAATTGCCGTGTCCTCGGCTCGAGGACAACACTATTTTTTGAATCATTGAAATGTTGTTGGAAAACGCCAGAAACCTCGCGGAAAATTTGCGAATACCTTTTTTGTTTTCCTCAATTGAAGAATAGGCGTAGCCAAAAGGGGGAGGGGTCAGGGAACCCCCCCCCAATTGAAATTTCACTAATGACAAAAATGTGCCAAAAAAGCCTATTGTTTCTTCAGTTTCAGTTTCTTTTTAGCATTTTTTGCTTGCGACAGTAACTAACAACAATATGGAAAACCAAGGGCCCCGGGCCCCCCTCAATTCATTTATTGCCATCCAATTTAAACGTATAACCCGGAAAAAATGGAGAGATTTGTCCTAAAAGTTGCTATCTCAGACCCTCATATAGCCTTTTTATAAACGTAATGCATTAACCAGGGCCGGGTTTATCATAATATGGCGGAGTACCAGCCAGGGGCCCCGCCCTAGAAGCGTAAGACTTTTGTTTGGTCTTCCCCTATATTTGGCAGAAAGATGTTGCAAAAATTTCTAAAGTGCCAGGGGCCCAGCGCGATATAAATCCGGCTCGGCAATAACATGGTTAAAAGGTGTAATCATCTATTGTACCATTTTTCAGTAACAATTCAGTAATTCACCTCCAACTCCCCAGTTTATACGCACAACATACTTTTAAAAAATTAGCCATGAAAAATGCTGATTGAACAAATCATTGATCTCAACTAAGGGGCCTGGGCCTCCTGGCCGAACATTTACTCCTATAACTGGTTATTTTCATGACAAAACAAAAATCTCTCAGAAAAATCTTCCAGGGGATTATCATTTACTGCTAAAACGTAGCCAGAGACAAACCACTTTACATCCCCCTAACTGGACCAAATCACTTACAATTAAAATTTAACTCAAAAATGTAAGATGTTAAACGTGTTTTGGACTTAAATTGCAAGTAGAAAGAGCATTAAACAATTTAATTTTTTCAATTGGCTTTCAAATTTCAAAGATATATTGCTTTCAAGTGGCTCTGAACACTTGCGAAATGTGATACAATGGCATTAAAATAGCTTTTTTTCCAAAAAATTGCAAAAAATCGCCCAGCGGCTGGGGTCTTCCCCCCCAGACCCCCGTCTGTGATACGTTTGAATTACACAAGCTTTCTCAACACGTCTCCAAAGTTAGATATTTGCACTTTTCAACTATTGGTTTGAGCCCACTAGCTCCCTTTGCAAAATCGTAGTCAAGTGCCGCTATGCAACGATTTCAGATCTTCCATCCTACGATATCTTTGCCCCACGAAAACTTCCTCTTTTGAAAATTTTTGGTGCCGTCATTGCTTGTGATTTGTGGTTTGGACCTCCCCAATCAAAAATTCTGGCTACGCCAATGAGTTGGAGATTGCCTGAAAAAAATTTTTGAAGACTTTTTTTTGGAGAACACTTGCGGCGGTGTCCTTAGTCCTTGGCCTCGAGCATTTCTGTCCTTGGCCTCGAGAGGGTCTGTCCTCGGAAAGGCTGTCCTTGGCCTTGACCTCGGATTTTTTTTGTGTCCTTGGCCTCGAGCCTTGTGTCCTCGACTCCACCTCTGATTTTCTGCTCTGGTTCTTATAAAAGAGAAATATAGAAACAGTCTGGGTTAAGAGCATCCAATGCGTTTAGCGTTGAGTCATGATTTTAAAAATTGTTAAAGCGAAATGGTGATATATGTTGTGAAATAAAAGTACTGCTTTTTTGTGTTCTGTTTTTTTGTAACTGCTTAGTTAGGTCGTAGCTGTTCTTGCAGATAGCGTGTTTAAACGAATTTTGGTCGCAGAAAAAAATGGTTGAGAAGCACTGCGTTAAGCCACTGCAAAGTCAATTGTTAGTGTGACGTTGCGTCAGCACTCTTTAAGTAGAAATATCCATCCGACGTCGTTTTGCAAAATACGTTTATAAGAGAAAAGATCGCATATTTTGCTTAAATCTTTTCAGCGACTTGGTTAACTAGAGAGCTTTAGCCCTTTTAGTCTTCCCTAACTGTGTCACTGATTAGAGCATATTCTGTTTTCTCATAAATCATCAATAAGAAGTGAAATGTTTAGTTTGTGGCTAAGAAATATGAATTGCAAGTAATGTAAAAATACAAGATTCTATTCTATAACTGCAGTTCAGTAGCCCATTGCCATAGATGGGCACAAGTCCGTTAATCGTTAATCCGTTAATAACGAAGCTAACTTTTTCATTAACTCGTTAATCCGTTAAAAAGTTTTTTCATGTTAACGGACTAAATTAACTTCCGTTAAGTGCTGTTAACGGACAAAAGTAACTTCCGTTAAGTTTTATTAACTTTCGTTAACGTTTTTATCGTAAATATCTTGCAGCTTCGTTGTGCATTTGAACTTGTTTTTATCTTGAAATTAGATTAGACTGTAAAATGTAACTTTCAAACCACAAAAAGACCACCATAGCAATAAATATTTCCTTACAATTAGCTCAACAGCGTCAATACGTGTTCTAGAAGCGAGTAAATAAAACGAAATGTAAATTACACGAAAAATGTTAACGGATTAACGGACTTTATTAACTTCCGTTAATTAAAGCTGAAAATAACGGATTAACGTTAACGGAGGTGTGAAGTTTGTTAACGGACAAGTGGTTAACGAAGCTAAAGTTTTGCATTAACTTGCCCACCTATGCCCATTGCAGATGCTAAACAAGCTTATTAAAATTGCTGTACCACCAGCCAAAGTGTGTTTTAACCAGGCACGTCGATTCCCGGGGGTGAAAAAGGTTTTGTGTGTGACTCAGCAAACCTTTTTTGTGTGTGATTCAGCAAAATTCAGGCACTAAAACTAAGAACTGGTTCCCAAAAGTGCACATGTAAACAGGCTATTAATGGACGGTGCCATCACAGGCGAGCCAGGATTTTTGATTGAGGGGGGCCCAAATCACATGCAATGACGTCTTCAAACATTTTTGAAATGAGGCACTTTTTACGGGACAACGATATTGTAAAATGGAAGATCAGAAGCTGTGGCCTGGTTTGGCACGCAACTAGGATTTCGCTGAAGGGGAGAGTTTGAAGTAAATGTTTAAAAGTTAAAATGTGTGATTTGGGAGACATGGTGAATAATTTGGTGTAACTCAAACGTATCACAAACAGGGTGTGGGAGCGAAGCCCCTAACCGCTGGGCAACTTTTTGTAAATTTTTGAAAAAAATAGGTATTTTAATGCCATTGGATCGCATTTCGCGCGTTTTTAGAATAATTCGAAAGAACCAGATCTTTAACATTTAGAACTATAGTTGTAAGTCAAACCGGGCTTTTTGGGTCGGGTTCGGGCCTAAAGTTGACAAAAATTTTGGGCTTAATTCGGGCTTGAGACGTGCTTTTTGTCTTAGATGAACCAAAATAAAATCAAAATAACAAGATTGCTAAATTTTTCAGACCTAACTAAACTTTCGTTTTTTTTCGGGCACGATTTGTGCTTCAAATTAGTTTTCGGATGCAGGCTTATATTTTCGGGTTCGGGCCTGAACTAGTCGGCCCGTTTACAACCCTGCTTAGAAAACCAATTGAAAAATTAAATTGTTCAATTCTCTTTTACCTACAATTCAAGTACAAAACACGTTTAAAATCTTGCAGTTTGGGGTAATATTTTGTATGTGATTTGGCCCAGGTAGGCGGAAGTAAGTTACATTGGCTTTTAAAATAATTAGCAGTAGATTATGAAAATAACCAATCGTAGGAGTACATGTAATGACTTAAGAGCCCAGACCCCCTTAATTTAAATTCCATGATTTGTTCAATGCGCATTTTTGCTTGCTAATTCTTTTTTTTTTTTCAAAAGCATTTTGTTGCGTAAAAACTGGCGAGTTGGAGGTGAATTGTTATTGAAAGTTAATTGGTACAAAAGATGGTTGTTGGTAATGTCTATAACTAATCATGTTTTTGCCCAGGCTGGATTTACATTGCGCGGGGCCCCTTGCACTTTGGGGATTTTTGCTGCAATTTTCAGTCAATATAGGTGAGACAAAAAAACTCTTAGGCCCACCATTTAAACGCGTGACCCCCTGGCACTGCACCATTTAAGCACAGAGCTGGACAGCGCTGTTTCGAGCTTTTAGCTCTCATCGGCAGCCCTCAGCTATCTTTTTCAAAGGTATTCCCAGCTTTTTTTTTTTGTGGGTTTTTGGAAATGTGTGGAGTTTGTGGGATGGTAGTGGGAGTAGTATTGAGAGCTGCAGACACTTTTTCAAGCATCCACATCCGCTCTGAGTGAAGGTATTCCCCAGCTGGACAAGACTCTTGGCCGAACTGGACAAACTGGACAAGACTCTTGGCCGAACTTGGACAAGACTCTTGGCCGAACTGGACAACCCTCAGGGAAGAAACATCTTGGCCTAACTGGCAAACCTTATGGGCTAGCACAGAGGCAGATGCTTAGTAGGGAATAAACGATTTTTCACTTGTGGTACTTTAGAAACAAGTGAAAAAATCGCTGGATCCTTGCAGTAAGGACAGCCATAGGCTATCCCTACTACAAGGACTCCCCTCTGCGTGACCACGGAAATCAAAACTGCAAATCTTGATGTCCTTCATGGTCGACTCCTGAGAAGCCATGTCAACTTCCACTGGCAGTTAGGTGGCCATGGGGTCGACCATGAAGGACATCAAGATTTGCAGTTTTGATTTCCGTGGTCACGCAGAGGGGAATCCTTGTAGTAGGGATAGCCTATGGCTGTCCTTACTGCAAGGATCCAGCAACTTTTTCACTTGTTTCTAAAGTACCACAAGTGAAAAATCGTTTATTCCCTACTTAGCATCTGCCTCTGTGCTAGCCCAAAAGGTTTGCCAGTTAGGCCAAGATGTTTGTTCAGCTGGGAATACCTTTGAAAAAGATAGCTGAGGGCTGCCGATGAGAGCTAAAAACTCGAAATAGCGCTGTCCAGCTCTGTGCTTAATTGACTTGAGCTACAATGTGAAATATCATTGGAGCTGCAGGGTTGGTGGTTGTTATGGCCACCTAACTGCCAGTGGAAGTTGACATGGCTTCCCAGGAGTCGACCACGAAGGACATCAAGATTTGCAGTACTGCACCATTTGGTAAATCCGCTCGCTCTTGTTTATTGTATTACGTTCATAAAAAGGTTAGATAAGTGCCTGAGGTTGCAGTTTTTAAGACAAAACTATTCAATTGTCCCCGGCTATACGTTTAAATTGATTGGCAAAATTTTGAGTTGGGGGGCTCGGGTTCCTTGGTGATTCATATTAATATCATTACTAATTACAGTTGAACGCGTGCACTTTTGTATGGAGAAATGCTAAAAGAAACTGTAGACTCTGTTTTAATATTTTTATCATTGAGGGTATTTTAATTTGAAGGGAGGGGGGCTGTCGCCTCCTTGGCCACGCCTATCCGTGTCATCCCTTAAAGTAGTATAGACAGGCTTGGCGGAACGATTTTCAAAGTCGTAACATTGGAATTAACGCCCAAAAAACGCCCCAAAAGTTTGACGTGAAAGAGGTCACATTTAAAAAATACCGCAAAAATATATTTCACTCGGTTATATATCTCAAGATACCCTTTCATCTCTACCAACCCACTTTTAGCCGCGATGAGTTTTTTTTTCGTTTTTCTTCCAAAATACCGGACGCTTATTTCCTAAACGGCTCAACACCAAAAAAAAAACTGCATCAAATGTGCTATTGCGAAGTACGAACATTGCAAACAAAGTCTACGATGTACAAACAATGCAAACAAACTTCGCGAGATTTCGCCAAAAAAGTTCTGGTTATTAAGTTGGACCCCCAAAGATTTCGACAAATCGACGCGCCTGGTTTTAACGTACTACAAAAGCTTCCAACTTTTAAGATAATTCTGCACTATTCTGTTCAACACCCGGTCTTTATCAAGTATTCGTGACGATCGATGAGGGCCATCGGGGTATTCTTTGAACACCCAACAAAATCGTCTGATGTACCTTAATTTAAGGAACATGCCTTTTTCCAAATTATTTATATTTTGATTAAATTTATTTATATTTTGATTAAATTCGTACTTTGTTGCTGCAGGGGAAACGCTTTACATGCATATTTTGTCATATGGCGCATGCTAACGGCAGTGAAATATTAGAGTTTCCGGCATTTTGGCGCTAGAAAGTTCGTTTGTAACTTCTTTGCTCTGAAATTAGCGTGTAAGCTGTAACGTATTCTGAGACACCAAGTGAAACGCCGTAGCTTTGCGAAATAAGGAAATATACAGCGCTCCGCTCACGCACTAACCAATCACGTTTAGACGAGCGCAGGACGTCACGACCGATGGGTATCAGTTCAGGCACTAAGCGAGAATCCTATATATTAGCATCTGGTTCGGTAAAAGTTTATTTGGCGAAGTAATTTTTGTTTACACGAGGGGAACTTTTTTCACTAAATGGCGGTCTGTCTCTTTTTAGTGTCAAGCTCTGTTTTGCTTAGAAGTTTACGATCGGATCTGATATAAGCTTATCCATTACCCAATATCAACAGATACATGCTGTACATAAACACGTTTCTGTCAGCAATGCCATGGCCACCTAGATACTGTAGGTTGAACAAATAGAAAAATCGTAATAGCACAGTGAAAATCCTATGATATCAAATTACATGCTAAACCAACATCTTATGTGATTAACAGCAATTTGTCTGTCAACACCTCTACCATCAGTACTAAAAATACATATATCGTAGCTCAAGCGTAAATTTAAAATGCGTTCAAAGCTATCGTGTAATGTCTAGTACGTATTATTTATTTCCATGCGACACTCTGCATTGTATTGGTCCCAGATGTATGTTTTTGCCTTTGTAACAACAGTTCTAAACTTCTGTCTCGAACAGACGATGATTTGTATTTTTAATTCTTTGTCATACAAATATCTACTAAAAAACTGTTTTAGTTTAAATGAAAAGTAAAGATTTGGGGAATCTATGTATTTGGGGGGCTCCCGGGCAGGAGTGTCACCTCTTAACCATGCCAAAATATTTATTTTTTAGAGACTTAATATTAAAAACAATTAGCTCTCTAACAAGTGATTTAAAGAAATTGATTTAGGAGTGGTCGAATTTTCGGTTTCCCGAGGGAGTGGTACCCTTAAACTATGTCAAAAAAATTTGTTTAATATTATTAAAAACAGTTAGCTTCCCAGCTTTAGCCATTCGAAAAACTGAATTTCGAGGAGTTTATTTGGGAGAGGAAAGTTCTTTGAGAGGTACCCCTAAACTATGTCAAAGTATTTGTCAATTAAATTTCTGCTGATATCATAAAACACTGGCATCCTAAGTCAAGCCGTTCAAAAAATTCATTTTTGGGGGGTGCATTTGGGGGGATCCCAAGGGGGGGTGGCTCCCCCAAACCATGCCAAAATATTTGTCCATTAAAAAGGTGCTAATATCAAAACAAACTGGTACCCTAGCTTGAGCCATTCAAAAAATTGATTTCAAAAATTCAAAAATGGGTCCATTTGGGGGGGTCCCAGGGGGGTGGCATCCCCAAACTATGTCAAAATATTTGTCTGTTAAATATTTGCTGATATCATAGAACACTGACCCCCTTAGTCAAGCAGTTCAAAAGATTGATTTTTGGGGGTCCATTCGGGGGGGTCCCCAGGGGGGGTGGCACGCCAAAACTATATAAAAATATTTGTCTGTTAAGTATCTGCTGATATCAAAACAAACTGGCACCCTAGCTTGAGCCGTAGAAAAACTTGATTTTTGAGGGTCCATTTGGGGGGTCCCGGGGGGGGTGGCACCCCCAAACTATGTCAAAATATTTGTCTCTTAAATATCTACTGATATCATAAAACACTGGCTTTCTAAGTTGAGCCGTTCAAAAAATTGATTTGTGGAGGGTCCATTTGGGGGTCTCTAGGGGGGCTGACACCCCCAAACTATGTCAAAATATTTGTCTCTTAAATATCTGCTGATATCATAAAACACTGAAACTCTAAGTTAAGCCGTTCAAAACATTGATTTTTGGGGGGGTCCATTTGGGGGGTCCCTGGGGGGGTGGCACCCCCAAACTATGTCAAAATATTCGTCTGTTAAATATCTACTGATTGCAAAAAAATGTAGCACTCTAGCTTAAGCTGTTCAAAAAATTGATTTTTGGTGCCCCATTTTGGGGGGATTACCGGTGGAGTTGCCCCAAAATATTTCGGGAGAAAAAATTGCGTTTGCAGCTCAACAACTTTACACAAAAGATTTTGATGTTTTGTGGTTTTCGATATTTTGTGATTTTAATGTTTTGTGGTTTAGGAGAACAAGAGCGTACAAAAATTAGGAAGAAAAAAAGGGAAAAAAAGGAAAAAAAAAGGAAAAAATGAAGAAATAAATCTCATTGCGGCCAAACGTGGGTTGGTTGGGATGGAAGGGTATCTTAAGACATACAACCATATGAAATATTTTTTGCCATACTAAAGCAGTTTTGACTGAGACCGCTTTTTACGCCAAACTTACGCAACGGTTTTCAGGTTCTAAAACCAAAGTCACGTGACATATTGCCTCGAAATTTGGTACAAAACATATAACTCATTAATCTCAAACTCCTGTCAAAATTTCATGAAGCTAGATCCAACCGTTCTCGAGTTATAAGCAAAAGTCTGAAATTTCGCACTCGTTAGTTGGAAAATGGCCTAGTAAAAACAAAGGAACACGCGACGCGAGCGTCGGTCGTTCCAATAAAAGCAAAAAATAAAGAAATAAACCTCATTGTGGCCAAAAGTGGGTTGGTTGGGATGAAAGGGTATCTTAAGACATACAATCATATGAAATATTTTTTGCCGTACTTAAGCCGTTTTTGACTGAGACCGCTTTTTACGCCAAACTTGCGGAGCGGTTTTCGAGTTGTAAAACCAAAGTCACGTGACCTATTGCCTCGAAATTTGGTACAAACATATAACTCATTAATCTCAAACTCCTGTCAAAATTTCATGTAGCTAGACCTAACCACAGTATAAATATCATACAGTAATCTTACTAAATTGTGACGTGTGTCCGCATGTTTTGAGAGGTAAAAGCAGAGCTGTTTTTTTTTTGACGTCATAATAGTGACATGTTGAGCGGACGAGGATAACGTTAAAAAATAGGAATTGTTTTGAAGTTTTACGCGTGTTTTCTTGGCTTGACGACGTTACCGTCTTCATCCTTTTTTGCGCCCCTAAACGTTAGAGGGCAGCATTTTCCCCCTCTGCATTACTCCAGATACATCGCCTTCTAGCTCCTTTTGTAGAGTTCGCATGGGATCAGAATTAGACTCGATGGAACCATCAAAGCTCGGGCTTTGACTGGCTATAATTTTGACGTCACTTTCTTATGACGTCACAAAGTAGTACGTTTAAGAAGAGAAAAAATCGGAAATTTTCTTACATAAACAACCTTTAGTTACTTGGGGTTTTGCTCACAGCGGGAGCCCAACATTAAAAGTTTGTCCACACTTGGTTCGTATCGTTAACTAACTATCCTGCAAAATTCGTTTCAATAGCTTAACGTTTAACGAAAATATCCTTGATTGTTTGCTTTGTCGTTGTAAAAATCGTCTTGAATTGCAGTTATATGCAGTGATTGTGTTATTGGCATAGGTGGGCATGTTAATGCAAAACGTTAGCTTTGTTAACCACTAGTCCGTTAACAAACTTCACACCTCCATTAACGTTAATCCGTTATTTTTAGCTTTAATTAACGGAAGTTACTAAAGTCCGTTAATCCGTTAATATTTTGCGAGTAATTTACATTTCTTTTTATTCACTCGCTTCTAGAACACATATTGACGCTGTTGAGCTGATTGTAAGTAAATGTATATTGCTATGGTGGTCTTTTTGTGTTTTGGAAGTTACGTTTTACAGTCTTATCTAATTTCAAGGTAAAAATAAGTTCAAATGCACTAACGAAGCTGTGATAGGAAAATCTTTGGAAATTTCGAACAGCAATATTTACTCTGAGACTGCAGCTTACTATTTGTCACAAAAAAGAGCTCCTTTCTTCGCTTTTTCTATAAAACTCGTGCTAATTACACAACAAGTGTTACCAGTGCAAACTGGTATGTACCGGTACGATGAATGAATTGTGCAAGATATTAACGATAAAACTTTAACGGAAGTTAACAGAACTTAACGGAAGTTACTTTAGTCCGTTAACAGAACTTGACGGAAGTTAATTTAGTCCGTTAACATGAAAAAACTTTTTAACGGATTAACGATTTCAAGAAAAAGTTAGCTTCGTTATTAACGGATTAACGATTAACGGACTTGTGTGGTTATTACTTAGGCCTATCACCAAATAGACTGTGACATCATCATAAAAGTTTTTACTTAGCCGTATGACCAACCCGCTTGAACAATGTTTATTACAACAAGCGATCTAAAAAAAGTTCCATGGTCGTAAAGAGTTAAATACTGCGTCGTAGCGGAGTTGTAAGTCTAGCTGGGCTTTTCAGGTGGGGTTCAGGCCTAAAGTTGACAAAATTTCGGAGGTGCACAAAAATATAATCAAAACAACTTGACAACTTTGTTAAATTTTTTAGCCAACCTTAACTTTCGTTTTTTTTTGGGCGTGATTTGGGCTTCAAATTAGTTTTCGGTTCGGGCTTATATTTTCGGGTTTGGGCCGGGTTCAGACCTGAACTAGTCGGCCCGTTTACAACTCTGTTAGGTAGTTAATAATATCTCCCTTAACGTGGGTTTTTATTTTCCCCATTGACTTTAAGTGATTATAATGAGCTAGGCTCTCTGATCTTGCAGTAATCATTGTTAGCTCTGATATCGGTTCAACACTCCATTGTAAATTTTTGACTATGTCTGCACCTGTTGCTAACTATTGTGTAAAACAAGGCAGGGGCGTATTTAGGAGGGGAGGGATTGTGCAATGCCCCTCTTTGGGTCGCCAGTAATGTTTGAATACCTCGGAATAGTACGCAAAATTGAGACATGGCTCCCTCCTTTGGAATTTGAGTAGAAAATCTGGGTACAAAAACGGACTGAATCTGAGTTAAGACCTTTTCCTTTTTTTTTTGGTCTTCACCTAAATCTGGGCAGAAGAACGGACTGAATCTGAGTGAAAACCTTTTTTGTGATTTTCATCTTTTTGATCATCATCTTTCTCATCCAGTTTTTACTGTATCTACCTTTTCAAATTTCTGGCTACGCGCCTGGTCCCCCCTTTCGAAAATCCTGCGTACGCCCCTAGAACAGCGGTCAGCAACCTATATCCCTTGGGCCGTATCCTGCCCGCGATCTCAAACATCCATTCGAGATTTCTTATGTGACTACCAGAAGTCTTTGACTACGCAACCAAATCTTGTTTTGTTTCTCACGGCCCTCAACTACAAATCGGCCATAAACTACCTTAAAACTTGGTGAATACCTTTTTTTATTTTTATTTTCTTTCAAATGATTCCAAAACATGCAAAATTTTATTCAAACGGCGTTAAAATAGCTATTTTTTGCGAAAAATTATCGACATCGCACAAAATGACTCTATGGCCTCTGGCGGCGGCTGCCCAGTACCATCGCTATGGGAGGGGCCTTGCCCCCCTAACGACTGCTTGTGCCCCCCCCTCCCCCCCCATTTTGGCTTACCCAAATTACTGTTTTTGGAACATCCCGTAACTGCAAGACAACAACAATGATGGTAAAAGGAGTAATTACGTTCAAATATAATTTACCCTTGAAGTTTTCTTGATTCTTTGCGACATTGCTGGCAACCCACCGCTGTACATAAATCTGACCTAATAATCCAACTTAATGACAAGCCTTTACGAATGTGTCACGGAAGAGAAGTAAGCCTACAGAATCGCTGCTTACCGGTACTTCGTTAGTGATCAGGACATGAAACAATACGTAAAAACATTTTTTTCAAAGACCGGCTGTTTTAATTTTTAAAGTACACTCAAGCTTTTGAGGTCGCGGTCTGTGGCGAAACCAGGGTGAAGGGGCTTAAGTTCCCTAAGCCTTAAAAATTTAAGCACTTAGAAATTTAACCTCAAAATACGAGCGTTTAAACGTATTTTAGACTTAATCTGAAGTGGGAAAGCTAAAGGGGCGAAGAAATTTAATTCTTCTTCGAAATAGCTTTTGAATTTTAGCAATTTAGTGATTCGTATGGCTTTAAAATGTGCGAAGTGCGATTAAAATGA
This sequence comes from Trididemnum nubilum, assembly GCA_963965965.1. NCBI lineage: Eukaryota > Metazoa > Chordata > Ascidiacea > Aplousobranchia > Didemnidae > Trididemnum > Trididemnum nubilum. Next base: position 20,078,332 of record OZ014489.1, on the reverse strand, counting down.
CGTAAAAATTGCTTCTTTTTTGCTGCAAAATCACAAAAATCGCCCCCACGTCCACGTCCACAGTCACTATATATTTAATGACTATGCCCCCGTTTGTGACACGCTTGAGTTGCATCAGTTTGTTTAGCACGGAGCCTAAATCAAACAATTTTTGTGCAAAAAGTTTACTTTTTGTCACCCCTCTTAGCAAAATCCTGGTTGCGTGTTTGGTAGCATTCACTGCTATAGATAGATTTTTCAGGCGGTTGTGGGCCCCAAACTAAACAAGCTAAGAAACGCTGCCGGTCTTATTGGTCTCTCTTTTTTAGACATGACCACAAAATTGTTAAATTGCGAATATTGGTAGCCGTACAAGATCTGAAGGTCAGTTTTTATTTGCAAAAGTTCAGTTTATTTTAGTGCCCTCCCCCCACTTTCAGCTAGTGCCCCTCACTACGTTTGATCTGGCGAAGGCACTGCGGCTGCCTACCCGCAGAGCTTTGTATGTGACATGCTTAGTTACACCAGTTTACTCAGAGCGTCGCTTAAATGACATGTTTTTGATCAATTTTTTTTAACTTGGGTTCAAGCCCCCGTTTTCCTCAAGTTCAAGTCCAAGATTGTTTATTGACGGCACTAAATAAACAAAAAAAAAAAACCAAACAGATAAAACAGAGATCTCAGCAAAATTCTCGCTGCGCCGTTCTATTTTTGCTCAAATTAACGGTTGCCATATTTTTGAAGTAGAAACGCAAAACAGAATTATTAAAGAACCGCATTTTCTCCTGAATTTGAGTATAAAAACAAAAATCAGAAAAAACGATGTTTAGTATTCACTTCAGAAAAATTGCAATTTTTGTTGGAAATGAGGTGAAGTTAAATAAAAAAATTTAAAAAAGGTCTACATCTTCATCATGGTTAAAATGTAAACCACAATTTTTCGCGGATTTGAGATGAAGACCAACTACAGTAACTATCCAAGCGGGACAAGACTTCTGTTACAGCACCGATCTGTTTATTTGCCCCACTAAATTTTCGAACTCGGCTCTTTTATTTGGTTCTTATTTTGATGTGTTAGTCTGCGCGTCATTGTGTTTTTTAATTTTTGCACGTTTTGTTTCAACGCCTAATTTCCGGCACAACGCGCAGCTCTTTTGCTTTTTTTTGCCGAGTTCTAGCGTTCAGTCACTCATTTCATTTTGGGATTCGAAGCAAACGGACGTTTTATTTTTGTAAGTTTAGTCACACGGCATCGTTACTTTTATTTTGTTTCCTGGGTTAATTTTCAAATATTTTATTGCCGTGCCGTGCCGTGTAGATCTTTAATTTATTAGAATTTTTTTCAATAAACCTCTATCTACTGGACTTCAACTGCTATTTGTGGAAACAGCACGGACGGTGACGGCCCCAGTCTCGAATCGCTGGGGCAACCTAGGAAAGACCTATCTCACACTATAGTTACAGAGGGCGTCTGTAACATAGAAAGATAAAATATTTGTCTCAACCCAGAAGAATTTTGGAAAAGTTGGATATCGTTACGATCTGTTGGAAATTCATCTACTTTTTTGTAAAATTCATCTACATTGTTGGAAATTCTCCTTGGTTTTGTATCGCCACGTTTCGCCGGGTTTCAAGTTGGTTCATCATCGGGTTCGATCGCTCTTGACTTCTTTCGGGCGACTTTCATTTCTTGAAGAATCCATTCTCAGCGGTGGAACTTCTCCCTTTGGCATCGGTGGAAGCTTCAACTCTTTGGTTTGGTGCCAGTGCACTTTTATTTCTCGAAGCCACATCGTTGCTGCTGCGGAAGACGCTATTCAAGCTCTCCGCCACGTCGAAAGATCGTCTCTACTGCTGTCAATTCGAGCGTCGTTCTCAAAGCTGTGGTGAAACAATTTGTTTCATTCAATTTTGGACTGCCTTGTCTATCGAGAAGGTATTTGTGGTATTTTTTATTTTTGCGGTGTGATTGTGAGTACTGTAGATTATGTCTGATTTACGTAAATTTTCGGGCCGATCATGCTCGAATTCTAGTCAACCTCGACCTGATGAGTGTGAACTTAGTGTCGATCAAATCGATGACCCATCTGTTAGTAATACTCAGCAGAGGTGGAGTCCTCGAGGACGTCCTTGGCCTCGAGGACGTCCTCGAGGACAGATTTTGAAGTCCTTGGCCTTGGCCTTGGCCTCGAAGGTCAAGTCCTTGGCCTTGGCCTTGGCCTCGAGGCCTCAAGTCCTCGAAAATTGGCCTGTCCTCGGCTCGAGGACAGCACTATTTTTTGGAAAGTTAAAATTTTGTGGAGCGGTTGAAAAATTTTTTGGAAAGCGTTTTTTCGCGGAGATCGCTTGAAAAATTTTTGTGAAGACCTTTTTTTTTTTTTTTTTTTTTTTTTTTGGAGATCGCCTGAAAAATTTTTGTGAAGACCTTTTTTTTTTTTTTTTTTGGAGAGCACTTGCGCTTTGTGTCCTTGGCCTTGGCCTCGAGCATTCCTGTCCTTGGCCTCGAGAGTGTCTGTCCTCGGAAAGGCTGTCCTTGGCCTTGGCCTTGGCCTCGGATTTTTTTTGTGTCCTTGGCCTTGGCCTTGGCCTCGAGCCTTGTGTCCTCGACTCCACCTCTGATACTCAGTGTCTGACTACTGCTGCTGAACCCAAAAGTTGGAATGATATTTTTTCTAATTTATCCAAGGGTAATGATAATGGTTCTAGCGCCTCTGGGAGGGAATCAAACCCCACGGGCCCCGTTCCTTCGGCTAATATCCGAAGAAAAATTTTGACTATGCGCCGAAAGCTGCTATTAGATTTAAAACGTTTGCATAGTGCACTCACTGACTGTACATCCCCTGATCATTTTTTTGAGCACGAATTACCGTATTTCGGTTTTGTGGAAGAATCCTATGAAAATCTTTCGCGCACGTTAGACAGCTTAAATGACGTTGAATTTAAAAAGAAAATGTTTGAAGGTATCGTTGACTCCTTTGAACAATGTTCAAAATTATTCGAAAACTGTCAAACACGTTTTTTGGAACCCATTAATAAACGAGCAGAAACTAACTTTGATAACGAAGAGGAAGATGAAATTAAAGCTTCTGATAGTGTTTCTCAAATTGGTGTGAGCACATCAATTGTTTCTAAAAAATCTGATCTTGCACAGCAAATAGAATTTGAACGTAAACGTACTGAAATTGAAAGTACAGAGGAAATCACTAAAGCCCGTAAGACTCGTCTGCTTGCTGAGGCTGAAGCTTGTGAGGTTGAGGCTCAAGCCCAGGCTCGTAAAGCTCGTTTGCTAGCTGAGGCCGAAGAAGCAGAATCATTAGCTAAATTACGTCTTGAAAAAGCTAATCTTGAGGCGGAAGAAAAACTTGCTGCCTTTGAGGGGAGCTCAATACTTTCCACTTCGACTAAAATCAAATCTTTTTCAAGTTCACGTTCTCGTGCGAGACGTAATATTTCTAATCTTCGCGTAAAGAGCGAAAATGCTGCTAAATTGGAACATTGCGCTGAACAAAGAATTGAACCAGAACCTTTGCCTGTAAAACCTAAAGTTCCTATTGTTCGTAAAAGGCTGGTTAAAACCACCGAGTTAAAACCCCACGAGGTAATGAATCGTTTAAATGATCTTTGCTTAAATGATATGGTACCTGAAAATGTACAAATTTTCGGATCTCGCGATTGGCAGACGACTGCCTCTCGACAAGTTTCTGATGTTAAGGTTAACCCCTTTAATCAGTTAAATGAAAACCGTGAAAACGTAAATGAGAAAACCTCGAACCCTGTAAAAAATTACATGGCAAGTCGCATGAAAGTTAAAAGTGAGTCTGGGTCGCATGAATTGCCCCAACGACCGCAAGTAAACGAAGTTGCTAATAACAATGACTTGATACTACGCACCTACCTCGACAGGCAAGGACGCAATGAATATATTACTTTGGCTTCGCAAATCGGCTATGACGGAAGTAATATCGCCTTCGTCTTTTATGAAAATCAGATCCGGAGATTAATGAGCGAGAGCCCCTTCGAGGAGCGGAGACTCGAGGTATTGAGAGCTTCATGTGTGGGCCAGCCGCGTGAGATGGTTAATCTGTTCTGCGTCCCCATGAAAAATATGAGCACGTCTCGACGCATTGAAAAAGCGCTGGATCGCTTGCGTCAGAGATATGGCGTTTCAGGGGGACTCACATCAGAACCTAAAGTTATGGCGGTGCGTAATGGTCCCAAGGTCTCATTTACCTCGACCTCTTTAAAACTATTTAATGAGGATTTAAATACCCTGGAAGTTTTTGCGTACGCTCACGATGAAGTTGAAAGGCTCTCTGGGCAACTTCTGATTGACACTGCTAATCGTTTGCCAAGTTTGCTGAAAAGAAGATACTTAGACTATCTAAATAAACGGAATTTAAACTTGAACTCTCCCGGTTTCGACTCGCTGCGTGATTTTGTCGTTCACGAGCTTAATGCTATGACATCGGACTACGCTCAAGCGTTTTTTAAATCGGACGAAAAAGATGGGTCCCGCGAGTCCACGGGTGGGACTAAGAACGTGAGGGTTCGACAGGTTGCTTATGGGAGACAAAATGATCCCCAGGCTGTGACCGGGCCCCGCTCTAGGTTTTTTGACATGGATAAACGCGAGTCAAGTTCTTCCAGTGTACCACGTGGTGAACATGGTCGTTTGAACAAGCCTCCCCCGATTTGTTTCTTTTGTAGTAATGTTGATCAAAGACATTTCTTAGCTGAATGTGAAAAGTTCAAGGCTCTTAATCCCAGAGCTAAAAGGCAAACAGTTACGGATGCTAAAAGGTGCTTAAATTGTTTGTCACTTGACCATTTTGTGCGTAATTGTGCGTTTCCTTCTAAATGTCGCATCTGTGGGCCGCAATGTCGCAATAAACACGCTGGTGCTCTTCATGAGTGTTATGACGGGGTTAATCTCGGGGCCGCTGACAGGGTAGGCCAAGTTTCCCGTCCTATTCCCGCCCCTAGAACTAATTGCCGGGTAAGCCAGGACTATACTTGCCGTAAACTTAATTCTGTTGATAATGGGGTGGTCCTGCTTCGCACGAGTGCAGTCAGAGTCATTAACCCTAACACGGGCAAATCGACTTTCGCCTACGCTCAACACGATACAGCTTCACAGGTGACGCTTATATCTGATGCCTTAAAAACTGAACTGGGGCTAGAGACTAACTCCGACCCGAATGTAAAAATTCGCACTTTATCGGATGAAACTGTGGACTGTAAAGGTCGCACCGCCTTTAAACTCGAATCGCTTCATACCGGTGAAAAATTCGTAATCGAAAATGCATTGGTTGTGCCACAGTTTTCAGATGACGATAGCACTTTGCCACACTCCGTGGATGTTACTGAATTAAAACACTTTCAAGGTACGCATGTCCCGGTTGCTCCGGAACGTAACCGCATTGACGTTCTGATTGGACAGTCTGATAAGCTGCTTCTGACTGTCCTTGAGGAACGTGAAGGCGTGAGTCCGGAGGAACCAAACTACGTACTCACTCGTCTTGGGCCCATTGCTAGTGGTGGTCGAGTTTCTGCCTCCTCGGGTTCCCTGTCTGCCTTGAGAGTTCAGGTTGAGTCTTATGAAGATGCTGCTTGTGAATGTGTTAAATTGAGACATGAGGTTTCTTCTCTCAGGGAGACTGTGAGGGAATACGAGAGGCAGGACGAGGCTCTGCAGCCATCGCTTAATGACGAACGTGCTAGAAATCTTGTTGAAACACGTATTAAAGTCTCAAATGGGCGTTATGAAATGCCAGTACCCTTTAAATCGGAAGTTCTTGAAGCGCTTCCAAATAATTACGAGAGCGCTCTAAAACGCACCTTGTCTTTGCGCCGTAACGTCGCTAAAAACCCTAAACTTAAACAAATTTTACTGGACACTTTTGCGGAGTTGCTGCGTGAGGAGTGGTTGGTTGCTGTTGAAAGTAATTCGCTTGATGTTCAAGCGTGGTACTTGCCGTTTTTTGTAACTAAATCTGCTAAACCAAGAGTGGTCTACGACGGTGCGGCAGTTGCGGAGGGTATGTCTATTAATCAGGCTGTACTGGCAGGTGAAAAGTTGCTAAATGGTTTGGTAGAGGTTTTAATTCGTTTTCGCTTGGGTAGATATGCTTGTGTCGCTGACATCAGCAAGTGTTTTTTCCAGGTAGGGATTCCTTGTGACCAGCAGGATTGGTTTAGAATTGTTTGGTATGAGAATAATGATTTGGATCACGGGAAGCCACAGGTGTTTCGTTTTACCAGGCATGTCTGGGGGATCAATTCAAGCCCTTATGTGGCATTGCTTGCTCTTAATCGTTTAGTTGAGGAGAACCCGAGTAATGCTTCCAAGTTAACATTAAATGCAATTGAAAATAATCGCAACATGGATGATATTTTGCTTGCTAGTGACTCTTTATCTGATCTTGAAATTGTTGCTAAAGAAAGCATTGACCTTATGGAAAGCCGTGGATTTAATTTGCGTAAGTGGGTTTCCAACTGTCATGCTAAATCGATTTTGTTGAAAGTCCCGCGTTGTGATCTTGCGTCTTCAGTGAGTGAAATTGATCTGGGATCGCAACCTCTTCCTGATTCTAAGGCGTTGGGATTAGTTTGGAATACTGAGAAGGACATACTTTTGATAAACTTGCGTGAGTTTTGTGAGGCGTCTACTCGTCGGCAGATGGCGAGCCAGCTTGCGAGTCAGTTTGATCCCTTGGGAATGGCGTCGCCGTTCATCCTTGGGGCTAGACTGATTTTGCAAAAGGTCTCGATCTCCGGTGCTGACTGGGACGACGTTTTGCCGTTGGATGTTAAGGATAAGTGGAAAAAGTGGCTTTTGTCGTTGAATAAGTTAAATGACTTTTCCATTTCACGTAATTGTTTTGATGATTGTGGTAAGACGGTAAATACTGCTGTTTACCAGTTACATGGCTTTTGCGACGCATCCAATTTGGCCTTTAGTTGTGTTGTTTATTTGCGAAGAGTGGTGAATGGTGAATCACAAGTCGCCTTTGTTTTGGGTAAATCTAGATTGGTTTTGACACATCAGGCTAATTGGGTTATCGCGCGCAAGGAGTTAGAAGCGGCGAAGCTTTGCTGTGAACTTACTTCGAAAGCTGCGGCGGCGTTGAGTCATTTGAATTGCAGCGTCCATTTGTGGACTGATTCGCAGGTGATTTTGAAATGGATAACTAACCCTGATTTGCACCTTGTTCGCTTTGTTAAGCGCAGAGTTGATAAGATCTTGGCCTTTTTTGCGCCGGACGCGTGGAGGTATGTGAATACGTTCGCAAATCCTGCTGATGTTGGAACCCGCGAGAATGCTTGCAAAAATTCTGAGTCAATTAAATTGTGGATTGAGGGACCTGCCTTCCTCGTGGAGGGACAGGAGGACGTAAAATCGCTTAGTCCTGCTCCAGTTGTTTGTTTGGCTTTGTGTAAGGAGAATACGATCTTTGAGACTGACGACAAAATTCTTAAACTGATGCAAACTTCATGTGACCTTTATGCGCTAAAAAAGCGGTTTGCCTACTTGCTCGCCTTTGTGGAGTTAGTAAAAGCTAAATTTAGACGTAAACCATTTCGAAAGCCAGAGTTCGATGCTGCTTCTCTGGACCGAGCCTTTGTTGAGGCTATTGGGGACGTTCAAAGACAGTGCTTTGGACCTGCACTTGAGGTGTTAAACATTGGTTCCGCGGATGACTTTGAAATTTTCATTAAACGCTTGCGCAATCTTGCTGTTAATTCTGAACAAACTCGGCAGGTTAATGAGTTAAAAACGTTGCGTAACTTGCGACCTTGTTTGGGACCGGATTCGATTTTGCGTGTGGAGGGTCGTCTTGAAAACGCCGACCTCCCCACGGAAACTAAACACCCTATAATTTTGCCCAGCAGACATGCTTTGACACGTCTAGTTGTACTTTATGAACACTCGGAAGCGGGACACGCTGGTCCTTCGTATACTCTTATGAAGACTCGGCAACGGTTTTGGATAATCCATGGAATTTCTAGTGTTAAGCGCGCGTTACTGCTGTGATTAAACCGTTTAAGTTTTGCGGAACTGATTATTTTGGCCCTATCTTATATAAACAAAACAGAAGCCAGTGTAAAGCTTGGGGCCTTTTATTTACTTGCCTGTGCACTCGTTGTGTTCACGTGGAGGTTGTCACGGGATTGGACCTTAACAATTTTATACTGGCCTTTTCTCGTTTCATTAACTTGCGAGGCCCTGTAGACACCTTCTTTTCGGACAATGGTAAATCGTTTTGTGCAGCTGAAAAACAGCTGCCGTTGCTGCTTGACTCGACTGAATTCCATAATTCTTTGCGGAAACGTTCTATTAATTGGGTTAGGATCCCTCCCTACTCCCCTAGCCAAGCCGGGAGTTGGGAATCTATGGTCAAACTGATTAAAACCGCTCTCAGCCAAGTTTTAGGAGAGGCCAGACGTTTGCCCTCTCTTATAGAATTGCAAACCTTCGTTTCCGATGCTATAAGAATTGTTAATGATCGGCCTTTGACTACCCTTAGTGATACGCCTAACGATCTGTCTCCACTCACACCGTCATGTTTTTTGGGTCAGCAGCTATCCCCTAACACCCCTGTTAGCACCTTTCACGATGAGGGGGATTTGCGCCGTGATTTTCAATACTGCGCTACGCTGGCTCAGCGTTTTTGGTTACATTGGATGAAGGGTTATCTCCCTTGTCTGCAAGGGCGTAATAAGTGGAGAACTTTACGTGAAAATCTTGTGGTGGGACAATTGGTCCTTGTAGGCGATGCAGAGGATTTGTCCAAACGGGGGGCCTACCGGTTGGGTCGGATTCACCGTCTTCATCCACAGTTGCGTGCTGGTAAGGAAATAGTTCGCAGGGCAACTGTCGCTGTTCCAAAGAAAAATGCAGCAGTTGGCGAAATCGAGTATATCCTTAGGGATATTTCCAAGATAGCCCCTGTATAGAGTGTTTTCTTTTGTTTACCTTTGTTGTTGCGTTTAAGTGTAGGCCTAAATATTGTTGTTGATTTTAAACTGTGCGAGACTGTGCTCTTTTTTTTGTGTTGTCCGTATCGCTCGAAATATATCCCGAATTATAAAGTCCTTTGCCGTATTGCTTCCCCTCCGTCACTCGAATCATTATTTGTTTTATTTATGACACTGCATATTTTAAAAGTGAATTTTTCGTTACTGCTCACGTTCATCATAATTTAAAAAAAAAAAAAACCTTTTTACTTATTGTTTGCACGTATCGGTGCTTTCTTTTGTGTTTTGTGTTGAAACTTCATTGTTGATTCATTTTCAAGGGGCCGCTATGTTACAGCACCGATCTGTTTATTTGCCCCACTAAATTTTCGAACTCGGCTCTTTTATTTGGTTCTTATTTTGATGTGTTAGTCTGCGCGTCATTGTGTTTTTTAATTTTTGCACGTTTTGTTTCAACGCCTAATTTCCGGCACAACGCGCAGCTCTTTTGCTTTTTTTTGCCGAGTTCTAGCGTTCAGTCACTCATTTCATTTTGGGATTCGAAGCAAACGGACGTTTTATTTTTGTAAGTTTAGTCACACGGCATCGTTACTTTTATTTTGTTTCCTGGGTTAATTTTCAAATATTTTATTGCCGTGCCGTGCCGTGTAGATCTTTAATTTATTAGAATTTTTTTCAATAAACCTCTATCTACTGGACTTCAACTGCTATTTGTGGAAACAGCACGGACGGTGACGGCCCCAGTCTCGAATCGCTGGGGCAACCTAGGAAAGACCTATCTCACACTATAGTTACAGAGGGCGTCTGTAACAACTTCAAAAAAGTGGCTAATACCAAACCCATTTAAACATGCAATAAATCATTTTGTTCAGTACCTCTACACTTAAAAGAAAATAACTAGCTTTGGGCAAAAATTCTGCAGCTAAATTAAAGTTTTATCATGAACTAGACTGAACGTCTGTGTCGATAAACGATAACAGAGGTGGAGTCCTCGAGGACACATTTTGAAGTCCTTGGCCTCGAGGCCTCAAGTCTTCGAAAATTGGCCTGTCCTCGGCTCGAGGACAGCAGTATTTTTTTGAATTGTTAAAATTTTGTGGAGCGCTTGAAAATTTTTTGGAAAACGTTTTTTCGTGGAGATCGCTTGAAAAATTTTTGTGAAGACCTTTATTTTTTTTTGTTATTTTGGAGAGCACTTGCGCTTGCGTCCTTGGTCTTTGGTCTTTGGCCTTGGCCTCGAGCATACCTGTCATTGGCCTCGAGAGTGTCTGTCCTCAGAAAGACTGTCCTTGGCCTTGGCCTCGGATAGTTTTTGTGTTCTTGGCCTTGGCCTCGAGCCTTGTGTCCTCGACTCCACCTCTGAACGATAACTCATACAGTCTATGAAAGCTTTTTTTTGATCAGATATTGTAGTGGTTCACGATTACTACTTCGTAGTGATGTCACAGTTTATTTGGTGATTGGCCTAACTAAGCAATAACACAATCACTGCATATAACTGCAATTCAAGACGATTTTTACAACGACAAAGCAAACAATCAAGGATATTTTCGTTAAACGTTAAGCTATTGAAACGAATTTTGCAGGATAGTTAGTTAACGATACGAACCAAGTGTGGACAAACTTTTAATGTTGGGCTCCCGCTGTGAGCAAAACCCCAAGTAACTAAAGGTTGTTTATGTAAGAAAATTTCCGATTTTTTCTCTTCTTAAACGTACTACTTTGTGACGTCATAAGAAAGTGACGTCAAAATTATAGCCAGTCAAAGCCCGAGCTTTGATGGTTCCATCGAGTCTAATTCTGATCCCATGCGAACTCTACAAAAGGAGCTAGAAGGCGATGTATCTGGAGTAATGCAGAGGGGGAAAATGCTGCCCTCTAATGTTTAGGGGCGCAAAAAAGGATGAAGACGGTAACGTCGTCAAGCCAAGAAAACACGCGTAAAACTTCAAAACAATTCCTATTTTTTAACGTTATCCTCGTCCGCTCAACATGTCACTATTATGACGTCAAAAAAAACAGCTCTGCTTTTACCTCTCAAAACATGCGGACACACGTCACAATGGTTTTTGCATGGAGTGATAGTACCGTATGATATTTATACTGTGACCTAACCGTTCTCGAGTTATAAGCAAAAGTTTGAAATTTTGCACTCGTTAGTTGGAAAATGGCCTAGTAAAACAAAGGAACACACGACGCGAGCGTCGGTCGTTCCAATTAAAAGGCAATGGTCATTTGCGAAGGAAGAAAACTAACCAAGGGCGACATGACAGAACGTATTAACGAGCTCGTAAAGGCCATTCTCGCTCGCTAAAAAGCGCTAACGAGCAAAAAATCTTCGTAGACAAACTGCCATTTCTGAGCCGTCTCGCCCAACACGCGTTAAAACGGCTCGGTCGAATTTTTTTGCGAGATGTTTGTAACCTGTGTTAGTAGGTAATAAATACCCCATTGTGACGTCAGATGCATTTCTAGTTCAAAATAATGCGTTCAAGCGAATTGTAAGTACCAGGGTTGGATCCATTCATTTTTTTTTTAATTTTTAAATTCAAATTCAAATTCATTGACTTTGAAAAAATTAAATTCAAATTCAAATTCAAATTCATTGACTTCAAAAAAACTAAATTCAAATTCAAATTCATTGACTTTGAAAAATCAAAATTCAAATTCAAATTCAAATTCATTGACTTTGCAAAAGTCGAATTCAAATTCAAATTCAAATTCATCAATAACTTGTGAGCGGATTCAAATTCAAATTCAATCCAACCCCCACTTTTTTACACCCAAGATTCAAAGAGGATTTTGCAATTTGCATCTAGCAAGTCGCAGATGTGTACTAGCGCATCGCAGTCAGGGCCTGCGAGAGGGGGTTCAGGGGGTACATCGTACCCGGGCCCAGGGGGGGGCCTGGAAGAGTTCAGGTTTCCGCGTTAAGTTTTGGTATGGCACCATAACACGGTAATCAAACTTGCCTACAGCAAAAATATCGGTCAGCCTATTCACTTCTGATAATTGTTCGCTGTTTTTGCTACACAGCCTTTAGGGCATCCAATAATGGCCGATTTGATTAAAAAAAGAGGAAAATGTATCATAAGCCATACACTTGCACCGAACTTAACGTTTTGTTGCATTTCTCTGACTTGAAAGCCTTAATTAATTTCTACGGTATAACAATTTACGAGGGCCCACATTTCCAGACATCCAAAAGCATTTTAACCTCAGAGAGCGGAGTCAAAGTTGACATACTATACTACCATCATTAAGTAACTCACTCTGTCTGTATGAATTTAATAGGTATTTGGGTTTGTGAAGTCCATGATTGCAGATGACTTCTTAAAACTTTTATCAGTAAAATATTTGGATTTGCAGTATTAAAGTCGTTATATTGTATAATATTGTGTCAATGTCGTCATCAGTGGCGGATTTAGGGGGGGGATGCATCCCCCCCACCAGCCTAAAAGTAACGATTTTGGCCGAAAAATCAGCCTCTATTTCGAATAATTCGGCTCCAGTTAGGGATGCATCCCCCCCCACCAACCTAAACCTAACGAACCCGGCCGAAAAATCACTCCCAATTTTGGTGAAGACCTTTTTTTTTTTTTTTTTTGGAGACCACCTAATTTTGGGCGAAAAAAACGCTTGAATTTCCGATTTCGGCCGAAAAATCACTCTCAATTTTGGTGAAGACATCCGAATTTTTGAGGTTTTGTGCTTAAAATCCCCCCCCAACAAAATTTTCTAGATCCGCCACTGGTCGTCATCCCCCATTTCACATACTTACTTTCATGTATATCGCGTTTTCTGCTTGTTAATTTAAGCAAGTTTGGTGCTGGGATGTTGATCAAACGCTGTATTTTACCCTCGAGAAACATAAAAAGTGCTGAAACTTCCGGGGCTCCGACCCGGACCCCACTGGGGGAGCTCACAGCGCCCCCCCAGACTCCCTAGCTGGATTTAAACCAATTTTATGTCTAGTTGTGTTTTTCGAAGGTCCTAACTGTATGCGAATATCGTTATCCCCTCACTTTTAAATGAAGATCTACACCCATCCGACAAAAAACGATTTAACGCCATGGGCCCCAATAAGATTTGGGGGCCCGGTATCGATCTTCGCACCCCCTGAAAAATTTTCTCTCGGAGGTCCTGATCGCAGGTGCGTAATATACTAACAACTCAAGTTGCTTGAATCCAGCGTTGGATCCAGTACCGTCGCCAGAGCAAACGAAGTGAGGGGGCACTAGCCAAAAGTGGGGGAGGCACTAAAATCAGGGATATATAGAAACATCAAGACCGGGATTGCTTGCTGAATTTTAGGGCGGACAACAGAAGGGTTACTTGGAAAATTTTGTTTATTGCATTGCTATACCAACTATTGTGCAAAATATAATGCTTTCAACCAAAGTTAACATAATGACAAAAATAACGAAATACTGACGTCATTACTGACGTCATCACTGACGTCATTATGATATCCATAGACAGGAAAATACATTAAAAAATGTGCAATATTTTCCAAATGAAAGTCGTGTGCCATTACTAATTGTAAGCAATTGATTGATTTTTTTGCATTTATAGAGATTTTTTTTACAATACTGTGCAAATTAATTGGGACAAAACGAAGAGTGTCAAAAAATCAGGAAAATTCTCAAAAACGAGTCTTTAATCCAAATTATATCTACTCTAGCACGTTCAATAGCTAATATATCCTTCTTTTGCCTTTATGAGCATTGAAATTCGTATTGGCATGAAATCAACTAGGGTTGAGTAATTTCTTCATCATGGTACCAAATTCGTATTTTGGCTTCTATGAGTTTGGTTTTAGTTGTGCAGTCACATACTTAAAGACACCTTTTTTTGATAGCCCACAAGTTTTCGATGGGGTTTAGGTATGGGCAGTTGCCAGGCCAGTCTAGCAAAGTTAATTTCGATTTTTAAAAAAATGTTTGCATTTTTTTGAAGTATGGCATGGTGCATTGTCCTGCTGAAAAACACCACTGCCATCTGAGAATGATTTTCGCATTGTTGAAACCAAGTCTTTTTCCAAAATTTAGTTAATTTCATCATTCCTTCGCTTGTACATAATCTTCCAGTATCATTAAGAGTGAAGCAACCCCAAAACATTTTCTTTAGGGGGTGTTTCAGGGCCTGTAGAATATAAAAGGTATTGAGGGGTTCTCCAACACTTCGTCTTACATATTGAGATTTGAGTCCATGCACTTCAAAATGGCTGTCATCTGAAAACAACTTTTATTCATTCCTGTTTTCCCTTTTATTGTATTTGTTACCCCATTTTAGGCGTTTCTTTTTCATAGCAACTGTTGGCAATTGCTTCTTGCAGGGACTTCTGGCTTTTCTTTCAACTTCAAGAAGTCGCTCTCTTATGGTTGACGAATCCACGTTGACTCCAGCAGTTGCTAAATCTCTTTGAAGGTCCTTACTAGTTTTTCTAACGTCGTTAAAAGTATTTTGCAATAGCATTTTGTCATCACGAGTGGTCGTTTTAAGCTTTCATTCATGCTGATCCCGCCTTTTAGTTGTGGTGACGTCACCATTGGTATCCACCATTTAAAAAAAATTCGCCCCATATTTGATTTTGACACATTCAGCTTCTCTCCTATTTTTCTTATTGTTATATTAGAGTGTTGTCGTAGAGTAACAATTTGTGCCCTCTTTCTTGGAGCAATATTCATTTTATTGCAAGCAGGCAAATAGTAATATGCAAAAATCAAAATAAAATTTTTGGCCACGAATAAGTTTACTTCATAATTTAAAATAAAAAAATCTTTTAATCTGAAAAAATAGAGCATACAAGCAGTCAATAGTGGTTCATATTCTTTACTTAGCTTATTAATTATCATTACAATACTACCTATCATACATTCCCTAAACTAACCTAAACAAAATTCTAAAAATGCAAAAATATAGTTTTGTCCAAATTAATTCGAACACTACTGTACCTGTCCGGGTCCACGACAACTGACGCCGATTGGCTGAGAAGGCCGATCATAAAAATATTCTACCACCTCAGAGCCATCTTGCCCAAACCCTCACTTAGAGACAAAATCACTAGTAACCGTTGGTTCGCGGTCAGATGACTTGGCTTGGCGAAGCTCAGCTAAAAGTTAAGCAAAAACCTTCCAATCATGGTTGTCGAAAGTAACAACGCTCTAATGCACTACGCCAAACTGGCGATGTAAAATGGATGAAGGGTTTGATAAGAGACACAATATATATATATATATATATACACATCAAGAAAAAATGTGTCTAAGAACGTACACAAATAATATCCACTGCGGTTATTCACCAATGCAATATAATATACACATTTAGCCAAATAAAAACACTTCTTTCTAGAAGTTGAAAAGATTTGTTTTTAAACGTTAGGCAAAAACTGAACAAAATTATAAAATTCTGACGATCAGCTGCTATGAAGAGAAAAAGTAGAAAAAGTTGGCATAATAAATAACGAAAACTGCTACATGGAAATACAGTAGGCCTATGTCACCGTTTCTGTTGATGAAAAACAAAAAAAACAAAAACTTATGACACTTGTGAGGGTAAAAAAAAACAAAAAACACTGAAATATAAATTATATGCCAATCAGATTATGTTACTTGTAATACGCTTGACAGTGAAGAAAAATAATATTACTAAACTGCTACAACACTACAGTTCACAGTGGTTAGTCGCAGGTCAGTTTTAGAAAAAAAAACACATTGAAGCTCAACATAAAAGGTGCAATGATATGTAAAAAAAAAACAAAAAAAAAACAGAGCTATGGCGTTAATTTTACAGAGGATTTTAAATAACAAGCACATTCCTGAATGCGTTTCAACAGCAAAGTCATAAAACCTTATTCAGAAGTATAGTGCAGAAATTCTGAACATGCATATTTGGGAAACAGTTAGTTTCTGCTTCACATATCCTTTCTCTGAGCTGATGGGCAGCATCACTAGGTATGCTCAAAGAGCCTTTGCATTCAAATAAAATCTGGCACATGGTTTGGTCACTTTCACCACAACCGCATAAAGGTGTATAAACTGTAAACATCAGGAAATTTATCAAATAAAAAGGAATTCAGCAAATTATTTGGATAAAAAAAGCTTAAAAGCCTAAGTTTTTCGGTTAACAAAAGAATCAAAAGAGAGACACAATAATAGCTGCTCGTTGAAGTTTCACCATTCAGTGAAATAATATCCAAAAAGTATATATATTTCGTTACATTTTAAACTGATAAGTCTTACTCTACATTCTGAAACACCTGCTAGCTGTGTTCCCTCTAACTTTATGGCTAATCGGCAAGTGCCCAAATTTTCTTTAAACAATTGCGCCCAAAGCTCTAAAAAGACGTTTGTGCGCCTTTAATTTTGTACCAAACCAGTATTAAAGTTTACTAAATGTCATGTTTCCACAAATTTGTCGAATTTTCTAAAGCTATGTTCACTATATAGCCAAAATTGATTTACCCTTGCTCCGTCAAATCGCCGATTTGCTGAAAAAAATTGGCTTAGTGGGAACACTGCCTGCTAGCATTGTAATGTATAGTCACTATAAGGCACAATAACACCTGCACACTAAAGTTTCATCTTTACATCCTTTGGCTACAAATCTAATGTTCAATTTAAAATATTTGAAAGAAAAGTAAAAATTACTGGAGTCTTAACTAGGAAAGAAACAGTGCAAAAACTACAATTTTAAGCAAATTGAAAAACACTCTTAACTAAATGATAATTATTTGCCAAAGAGGTCACAACTGAATACCAAACAACAGTTACCTTTTGGCAAACAAACATACTGTTTTGAATTTACAAATATCAGTTAACCATGATACTTGAAGCACTTAAAAACACAAAAGCTTCCAGCTGCATAAAATAAAAAAAAAGTTGACTATATCTGTTTCCTTATTTGATTCACATTACAGTAGAGCCCACATAGTACACGCGCCACAGTAGATGGAGACTATTGCGCAGATGTTTGTGAATTTAACTTTCTAATGGTGCGTGCCATTTTCTCGGGAGGTGCAAGAGTGCATTGGTTGATTGTTTTCAACTCATTCTTAGCAAAGCAGTTGAATATTGCTTGTAGTATCAACACAAAATTATTGTGCCCTTGAGTACCGGTTTGTTCAGCCAAAACTACATACGTGTCGGATTCCGCAAATTTTGTTGCAGCAAAAATAATTGCCGCCCTCTGATTTTTTGCGGACAACAGCTTACTTCATGCAGATTGCAAAAGAAACAGTTGCAATTTTACTCAGAATCGTGCAAAATTTTAAATTATTACTTTATTAGTATTGCTACTGGGTAGGAGATATCACCAATTGCTTTGCTTTATGTTTGTTCCGTGTTGTAAACAAAAAGATGAGAATGCTATTTGTATTCTTATTTATGACTTGACCAAAAGTTGTACCCCAGTATTCCACATGCAAAGAGCGAATTATAACCAATTAATCAAATCGCTTGTTCAGATTACCAAAAAATTATGAATGATAAGTTTTTTTAGCTAATTGTGCAAAGACTTTTCAATCCTTTCCGATAAATACTGCAATATTTTCTGGTTATTACGACAAAGATTTTAGTGTATATTACAAAAGTTTATGTTTTAATTTTCATTACAGGTGTTTTCAGTGAATCGACTGTAAGAGGTTTGGAATTTTATAGTGATATATCAAATTTATTTTAAATATCTGGAAAATCATGTCGTTAAAATCTCCTTCAAAAGGTACGAGATGTATCTTGGTACTCTGCAATTTTTTACTAATCTACGACTATAGCAATGATTCAAAGATACGCCGTTGCCACAGGCTGATCAATATTGTTCATTTTACCAGACATAAAAAAGCCAGAGGTGATTGAGTAAAAGCAGTACTTAACTATAGCATGCCGTTTTCAAATTACGTTAGGACGTCAAATCCAACTTATAAACTCTTCCATTGGCTTAGAACACCACCGTAAATTCTAGTATTCTTGACATGCTATTTAATAAACTTTACATTGTGCTAAAGACTAAAAATTTTTTATCGCTAAATGTTTATGTGGAGGAATACGGAAGCATGATGCTGTTTCTGTGCTGCTTTGCAGTGCAATTGCACAACTGTATCCTTGCTAACGAATCTGCGCAAAGTAAGCTGTTGTCGGCAAAAAATCAGAGGGCAGCTTTATTTTTGCTGCGACAAAATTTGCGGAATCTGACACGTATATAGGCTAGTTTTGGCTGCACAAACCTGTGCGCAAGAGCACAATAAGTGAAGCCTAACTTTGTGTTGATGCTGCAAACAATATTCAACTGCTTTGCTACGAATGAGTTGAAAAGAATCAACCAATGCACTCTTGCACCTCCTGAGAAAATGGCACACACCATTAGAAAGTTAAATTCACAAATATCTACACAATCAGCAATCGTCCCCATCTACTGTGGCATGTGTAATGCGGTATGTGGGCTATACTGTAATGTGAATTAATCCTAAAGAAACAGATATAGTCAACATTTCTTTTATTTTTTATTTTACGCTGCCAGAAGCTTTTGTGTTTTTAAGTGCTTTAAACTTAAGTAGCCTACCATGGTTAACTGATATTTGTAAATTCAAAACAGTAGGTCTACAGCATGTTTGTTTGCCAAAAGGTAACTGTTGTTTGGTATTCACTTGTGACCTCTTAGGCAAATAAATGTCATTAGGTGAAGTGTTTTTCAATTTGCCTAAATTGTATGGTAGTTTTTGCACTGTTTCTTTCCTAGTTAAGACTCCAGTAATTTTTACTTTTCTTTCAAATATTTTAAATCGAGCATTAGATTTGTAGCCAAAGGATGTAAAGATGAAACTTTAGTGTGCAGGTGTTACCGTATTGTGCCTTACAGTGACTATACAATGCTAGCAGGTGTTTCAGATTGTAGACTAAGACATTTCTGTTTCTATATACCTATCCCTGACCTGCTACTAACAGCTTACAGCTTACCTCTCAAGAAAACTGACTAGACTAGGTTATTCTTGCACTCACTAATGCTTGTAATACTAATAGCCTAAGCTTATGATATGCAGCATAGCCCAGGTAACCAATAATTTCATATAGATAGGCTTATGCCAACACTTTTTATGTTTATGCATATCGATATTAGGCTACTAGTAATACTAATATGGCTAAAGTTGTCAGCAAAAACTGCAAATTCAAAATAGGCTAATCCCACAGCTTAATTCCTTCCATTAAAAGGATTTTTCCAGAAGGTCTACATTATAACAATTATCAGAGCAAACTCTGAGCCTCTATCACTTTTCGAAGCCTAGATCCTTTCTGTTCTAATGTGAAAGAAATAAAAATTGGGACTACCATTGAAATCAGTAGCCTTGTTCAACAGACCAAGTATATATAGTCCAATGCCTTAGCGGATTGCTTTTATCACCTGAGCAACTCTTCTAAACTTTATGTTTTCGTTGAAAAATTAAACTCACGAAAAAAAACGGCAATTTCGCCTTGCCGTCTTAACTTACGCTAACCTGCTCCACTGCACACCAAGCACCTCTACGAAGACACTTCAGCTGACTAAAATAGCCCTTCTGTTGTCCACCAAAAAAAACTGAAATCGCTGAAGCGAGCAATCCCGGTGTTCTATATATCCCTGACTAAAATTTGCGTACAAAAGCTGATCTTCAGATCTTGTACGGATACAATTTTGCGCAATTTTAAAATAAGGCCGGCCGCGTTTCTTAGCTCGTTTCGTCGGCGGCCATTAATCGCTAGAAAAATCTATCCACAGCAGTGAATGCTACCAGACGTACAACTAGGATTTTGCTAAGAGAGGTGAACCAAATTTTTTTTTGTACAAAAACTGCTTAAATTAGCCCCCCAGCTGAACAAACTGATGCAACTCAAGCGTTTCACAGACAGACATAGATACTAAATACTAAGTGAATGTGTATGGGGCCTGAGGGCGGTGCCCCCGGCCGCTGGGCATTTTTGAAGCAAAAAAAACGCAA
Source organism: Trididemnum nubilum (assembly GCA_963965965.1). Taxonomy (NCBI): domain Eukaryota; kingdom Metazoa; phylum Chordata; class Ascidiacea; order Aplousobranchia; family Didemnidae; genus Trididemnum; species Trididemnum nubilum. Next base: position 20,058,402 of record OZ014489.1, on the reverse strand, counting down.
TTTTAACGCCATGTTAAAATCATACTTCACACTTTTAGAAGCGATATCAATTACTAAATTTCTAAAATTCAAAAGTAATTTCAAAGAATTGAATTGCTTTGCACCTCTACCCCCCCTTACTTTTGGTCAAGTCTAAAATACGTTTAAACGCTTGTATTTTGAGATTAAATTTTCTAAGTGACTTTGCAAATGGGGTTTAAGCCCCGTCACCTTAGTTGCGCCACTGAGTGTGACCTCAAAATGTTTAGTGTGCTCTAAAAATCAAAACAGCTGGTCTTTGAAAAAAAGTTTTCACGCATTGTTTCATGTCATGATCACTAACGAGGTACCGGTAACAATTCTGCATGCTTACATGTTTCTTCCGCAATTCCGCGACACATCCGTAAAGTCAGATTAATGTACAGCAGTTGGTTGCCAGCAATGTCGCAAAGAATCGAAAAAACATAAGAGGAGAATTATGTTTAAACGTAATTATTCCTTTTTCCATCATTGTCTGACTGTCTGTTGTCTTGTCGTTGCGTGATGTTTCAAAAGCAGTGTTTTTAGTCAACCAAAATGGAGGCACAAGCGGCCGTTAGGGGGTACGGCCCCCTTTGCCCCTTTTAGCGACGGCACTGGTTGGATCCATTCATTTTGTTCTTAATTTTTAAATTCAAATTCAAATTCAAATTCATTGACTTTGAAAAAACTAAATTCAAATTCAAATTCAAATTCATTGACTTTGAAAAATCAAAATTCAAATTCAAATTCAAATTCATTGATTTTGCAAAAGTCGAATTCAAATTCAAATTCAAATTCATCAATAATTCGTGAGCGGATTCAAATTCAAAATTCAAAATTCAAATTCAATCCAACCCTAGTAAGTACTACATTGTTATGGAAAAAGATACTTTGAGCTATGCGTGATTATTTTACGCAAGCAAATTCTTCACCTGATAATAATTAGTAAATGAACGACAGAAGTTAATTATATTTTTGGATCAATGTAAAATAAGAACAACTTTTTCCATTCTATAATTTTTTAATGAAGTAAAGCGCCCTTGAGGTTGTTGCTGGGTAAACTCATATGTTAACAGTAACTTTAGGTCTTAAGGTTTCAAAAATTTTCAAAAGTGAGCAAGTCGAAGTACACTCTTCCTTTTTAGAACCGGTAAATCTTGAGTTTAGACTGGCTGTTTTTAATTCTTTGTCAATATTTAGTCTCATTTGTTCTTGAGTTTGTCAAAATTTTGAGAGCATCGATGTCAATTTTAGCGGGCATCTGTGAAACACTGTTTAATTCCTATAGCTTTGTCTGCGTAAGACTTAAGTGAAGGCTTTTTTCTTGCTTTTGCAGCATCGTAAAATTGCAAAAGCAAAAAAGCAAGCTTTTTCAAGTTGAACAACTGCCAAAAAATTTTCTCAATTGCATGCGGAGAGCAACAGAGCTTTATAATCTTGAATAGTTGCAATTTTGCTTGCAAACACAAGAAAATCACTGAAATTTTATCGGTTTGAATCAGCACGAATTTTAGTTTCTTTGATTAGTTTGAATTTTTTTTTTTTTTTTTGGTTTGTTTTGCTGCAGAGGCTGGCAGTGTTTTCAATTTTTGCTTAAATTTTGAGCAAAAATGAGCCTCGTGTTTTAGAAAATCGTTCCTGTAAAAGGAGCGTGTTACTATTTTTGTCAACTTGCACTACTTAGCATTTTTTTATCAATCGAAACAGCAAATGGTTCTCAATGTAATTCACTTTTTTTAGCAGTCGTATAGCAAACATGGCGACGATTTGAATTAATTTTCAGCGAAAATTCGCATGAGTTAGAAGTTTTCAACATTTCGCCATTAAATTTCTAAACCAAAAAGATTTCTCGCACGCTTAAAAAGTGCTTCAAGATCCTCTTTAAGTTGGCGAGGAAAATGTGACGTTTTTTTACTCGAACTGCTTTCCGCAATCGCTCGAAGAAATTTAGCGAGAAAGAATGACGTAACGGATTTCGCAAGGCTTTACAAACACGTACAAACATGACCTCTTACGTTTAGCGAGTATTTCGTTCGTTAGCGCCTCTGAAAAAAAAAAACTCGTCGTTAAAACGAACGAGGAAATGTCTGTCATGTGCCCCCAAATAAAGATCGATTTATTTTTGCATTTACGCAGTAATAACGTACATCCTCTTAGAACTGCTTGGTTTTGCTTTATCGTGTTTCATGTTTAGGGTCTGAGGGGAAGGCCTGGGCACAGTGGATTTCATCTTAGGTACGCTATAGTCTGCATCGTAGTTATATTGTATGCAATTCGAAAGATTTTAAAAGACTGCTCTTATCCAAAGTTCGACTAAAAGTTCAAGCGTTAGAATTTCATGTAACCCTTAATCAGGACTGTATTGCAACTGAAATAAAATAAACAAAGGAACCGAACTTTTGGCTTGTTCTTGTTACACCTAGCACATTTTCATCTTGGCTAAACTTTGCCTTTGTATGATATGAACACCTTTCAAAACAATTTAAAAAATTTTTGCACCAGTGCAGGAGCAAAAAAAAAACAAAAACGCTAACTGCAATTATCACGTTTAAAACGAAGTTATTTTAATCGTGATCTGCAATTTGCCGTGCGTGATGAAGGGAGCAGGAAGGTGATATCGACAACAACCCCCCCCCCATCCATTCCGTCACTCAAGCAGTAACTAGTAGCCAATGTGCCTGTAAAGTATTATTTTCATAAACGCAAAAACGCAAGTTTGTGCGTCTCGAGTTTTTACTTTTCCGCGACTCAATAAAGATTTCTGCATCTCTGTTTGTCCTATATGCATAGGTGGGCACAACTCCGTTAATCGTTAATCCGTTAATAACAAAGCTAACTTTTTCATTAACTCGTTAATCCGTTAACATGTTTTTTCATGTTAACGGACTAAATTAACTTCCGTTAAGTTCTGTTAACTTCCGTTAAGGTTTTTATCGTTAATTTCTAGCACCATTCATTCATCGTACCGGTACAAACGTGTTTGCACTGGTAACACTTATTGCGTATTAGCACGAGTTTTATAGCAAAACCCAAGAAAGGAGCTCTTTTTTGTGACAAATAATAAGCTGCAGCCTCTTAGGTCAATTAATTATCGCTGTTTGCAACTTCCAAAAATTTTCCGATTGCAGCTTCGTTAGTGCATTTGAACCTATTTTTATCTTGAAATTAGATTAGACTGTAAAATATAACTTCCAAAACACAAAAAAACCACCAAAGCAATAGATATTTCCTTACAATCAGCTCAACAACATCAATAGGCCTGCGTGTTCTACTGTAGAAGCGAGTGAATAAAAAGAAATGTACATTAAGCCTACACGCAAAATATTCACGAATAAACGGACTTTATTAACTTCCGTTAATTAAAGTTGAAAATAACGGATTAACGTTAACGGAGGTGTGAAGTTTGTTAACTAGTGGTTAACGAAGCTAACGTTTTGCATTAACTTACCCATCTATGCCTATATGACAAGTACTGTACAAGTATGTAAATCAAATAAGGATTTTCAACTCAACGAACAAACTGAAGTTAGAAGTTAGAACGAGCGACAAAAGTGACTAGCAGGTGAGGTTGCTCTCTTCCAAGTCTCTACTCCAGCCACCATATAGTCGCAGCCGTAATTCAACTCCGTTAGCAGTTTTGTTTAAACAAACCTCCGTACATTTCCTCTCGGCCCTGCTGCTGACATGTATATTACAACTTACAAAAACAGAATGTTAAATAAACCGAAGAAAACTTACTGATGTTTATTACAGGTCTGCAGCCGATATGGAAAATATCAAGCATTGTTATAGCTATAGCTATATATTAAAGCGAAAACTGATATACATTGTAAATATTGTTTGCTTTATGACAGTGCTGCCTTTTACTATGCTTTGTAGAATTGTGTTAATTTTTCGCCAAGCTTAAGTTTACGTCTGATACTGTTTAAGTATTGCTATTTGGTGCAGTTGACATAGATGACCGCATGGTCTTTCGCTGCTTCCTGCCTGCGTACTTTAACGTATGGTAAAATAAACTTGACTTGACTTGACTATATGTCTCCTTTATTTATCAAACCAGGAAAAAAACAGCAAAGTTTGCGAAAGTAAAAAGTCATATGCTGTTGCAAAAGTGCAAAAAATTACCGCAAACATGCGGACTCGCGGTTGCTGACCACCTATTGCTATTTTGCGGAGTTTTCGGTTGCGGAATAAAGTTTAAATTTGCGTTACCCAGCACTGCTGAAAAGCCTTTTAACTGCAGCGCTCGAGGGCAAAGAAGTATTGTACTGGACGAACAGCTTCTTTAGCGCTGCATCAGCAAAGTAATTATCATCTATCTTTTTCGCTGGTACTGGTGATAGAAACCCTTCTATACGCTTTGCAGCATCTTTTTTTGGTTCAGATTGATTGAACAAACAACCACAAAATTCATCGTTATTAACGGACTCAACATCATTGTCGCTTTCACCGCTATGCCTGTTATCCTCGTTAGTGCACAATAGCACCTGTTAGCTTGTCCCACAATAGCTCCTGTTATAGCACGTTAGTCCACAATAGAAAATCCATAATCCGTGGCACCAGCAGAGATTACATAGAATAGTGTTTCAATTAACCAAAATATAACGATTAAAGAATCTTTTTTTAACAGAACCAAAACTAAAAGTAACTGTAACTAGTAACTTTTTAATGTCTACAAGTAGTAACTAGTTCCTACTTTCGTTACTTTTTTAAAAAAGTAACGAAGTTACAGTTAGTAAAAAAGTAACTAGTTACTGTAGTAACTAGTAACTGCCCACCTCTGGTACTAACTATTAATCGTATTAACGTACCGTACAACAAAGTTTGCAACTCGCTGGCGATGCTTCGTACCATTCTTGTGTTAGTATGATGATATTGTTACGTCTCTGCTAATTATTTTTGACCCCTGTTCTGATTTCCGCGTTGTAATTATTTGTTGTTCTTCTTTTTCTTCCCCCAAAACTAAAGCCAAGAAGCGTCGCATGAGTTGAAAAGCTTCAAACTTGGCAAAAATGATATTAATGAATTCTATTTTAGAATATACATGCAGCGAAACCTTTTTTTTAAAGCGCGGAAAACGAGAACTTCAAAAAAACCTTGGCAATTTTTTACCTACGTACCGTATCTTTCAAGTGCGGTACGTTTAGAGAGTACCATTCTATAAAAACTACGTAGGTACGGTACGCATGGAAAAAATTTTTTTGGTACGTAACGTTAGTACGGTAGACCAATTGTAAATTTTTGAAGTACGCTATGTTCAAATTTTGAACATACCATATCGTACTGCCATCCTTGAAAAAAGGGCATTCAGGACGTTTTCATTTAAAAAAGTTTACTGTGAAACCATGGTGAAACAACTTTGGCAATTTTTTAGATTCTGTTTAGTCCAATTTTGATTCTCTTTGGCCAAGAAATCATAAGACAATCGCAATTCTTTTTTTCCATAAACGAAGGAAAAACGCTTTCAAACATTACCAATCCTAACGAAAGTGCGTCAAAACCGTTCCAAAGTAGATGGGGGCTAACTGAGATGCAACCCCTTCGAACGACCGACGCAAATATCTACAGATTTCAAAAAACAAAAACCCTAGCTTGAGTCATTTAAAAAAATTGATTTTGGGGGTCCCTGGAGGTGGTACCCCCAAAGTATGTAGAAATATTTGTCACTTAAGTATCTGCTGATAAAAAAACAACAAAAAAGCTGGCAGCCTAGGTTAAACCATTTAAGCAATTGATTTTTGGGGGGTCCATTTAGAAGAGTCCCCTGAGGGTGATACCCCCAAACTATGTCAAATTATTTGTCTCTTAAATATCTACTGATATCAAAAAACCTGTGACCCTAGATTATGATGTAAAAAAATTGATTTTGGGGGGTCTCCAGGAGAGTGGCACCCTTAAACTATGGCTGTTGAATATCTACATATTTAAAAAGAACTGGCACCTTAACTCGACCAACTCCAAAAATTGATTTTTGGGGGGCCCATTTCAGGTGGAACCTCCAAACTATTTCAAATTATTTGTCTCTCAGATATCTACAAAGATAAAAAAAAACTGGCACTCTAGGTTAAGCAGTTCAAAAAATTAATTTTGTAAGGTCCATTTTGGGGGGCCGGGGGGGGGGTTGGGGTGGTGGTGGCACCCCCTAGCTATTTCAAAATATTTGTCTGTTGTATCTGCTGATATCATAAAAAAACTGTCACCCTAGCTTGAGCAGTTCAAAAATTTGATTTTGGAGGGGTTTCTGGGGGTAGTGCTACCCCCAAAATATTAATAAATATATGTCTGCACAGAGCTGGACAGCGCTGTTTCGAGCTTTTAGCTCTCATCGGCAGCCCTCAGCTATCTTTTCAAAGGTATTCCCAGCTGAACAAACATCTTGGCCTAACTGGCAAACCTTATTGGCTTTTTCACTTGTTTCTAAGGTACCACAAGTGAAAAAATCGTTTATTCCCTACTAAAGCATCTGCCTCTGTGCAAGCCAATAAGGTTTGCCAGTTAGGCCAAGATGTTTATTCAGCTGGGAATACCTTTGAAAAGCTGGCTGAGGGCTGCCGATGAGAGCTAAAAGCTCGAAACAGCCCTGTCCAGCTCTGTGCTTATATGACTTGAGCTACAATGTGAAATATCATTGGAGCTGCAGGGTTGGTGGTTGTTATAGCCACCTAACTGCCAGTGGAAGTTGACAAGGCTTCCCAGGAGTCGACCATGAAGGACATCAAGATTTGCAGTTTTGATTTCCGTGGTCACGTAGAGGGGAATCCTTGTAGTAGGGATAGTCTATGGCTGTCCTTACTTCAAGGATCCAGCGACTTTTTCACTTGTTTCTAAGGTACCACAAGTGAAAAAATCGTTTATTCCCTACTAAAGCATCTGCCTCTGTGCAAGCCGATGAGGTTTGCCAGTTAGGCCAAGATGTTTGTTCAGCTGGGAATACCTTTAAAAAGATAGCTGAGGGCTGCCGATGAGAGCTAAAAGCTCGAAACAGCCCTGTCCAGCTCTGTGCTTATATGACTTGAGCTACAATGTGAAATATCATTGGAGCTGCAGGGTTGGTGGTTGTTATAGCCACCTAACTGCCAGTGGAAGTTGACAAGGCTTTCCAGGAGTCGACCATGAAGGACATCAAGATAGTGCAAATATATGTCTGTTAAAGAATAAATATCTACTGATATCAAAAGATACTCATAGATCAATAGATAACTAGCGTCCTAGCTTAAGCCGTTAAAAAATTGATTGTTTGGGTCCCATTTTGGGGGGTTTCCAGGAGAGTCGCCCAAAAAAATTGCGCTTGCAGCTAAACAACTTTATACAAAACTTAGATTTCGATGTTTCGTGGTTTAGGAGAAGAAAAGCGCTCAAGATTTAGGAAGAAAAAAAAGGAAAATATAGGAAGAAAACAAAAAAAAAAACTCATCACGGCCAAAACTGGGTTGGTTGGGATGAAAGTGTATCTTAAAACATGTAACCGTATGAAACATTTTTTGCTGTACTAAAGCCGTTTTTGAATGAAACGATTTTTTACATCAAATTTTGGGGCGGTTTTTGGGGTCCTAAAACCGAATTCACGAGACTAATTTCCTCAAAGTTTGGTACTGTCACGAATAATAATTTTGAATGCCTGAGATATAATTACTTGTTGTGTTTTAACGTGTATGTGACTGATTTACTACTTTTGCTGTTTTTTTGATTTAGAATATTCGAGATAATTCCTTTCTAGTATATTCTACAGTCTTCTATTAGTCACCGGAATAATTAGTTGTTTACATGTCTTGATTGCTATATTTAGACTTGAAGTTTGTGACGTCAAAATTATGTCAAAATTTGTTTATCGTAAGCTTGTATATTTTCTTCTATTGCAACATATCAAGGATTTTTCTGGGATATTCGATAGCTTTTGTCGTAGTATAAATAGGTGAGTCGTTTTTTATTCATATTCTAATATTCTAAAGAGTGGGTGATTTTAGATATTAGTTTCGTAGGCAGTTAAGCCGAGTTTGTGTATCTGGGGTTGGCTCGTACAGCCGGTTAGTGAGAAATGCTAGTGGAACGATTTTGCTCAGTGAGAAGGGTTTTTGTGTTTTAATCTTAAATATAAGTTTTAATTTAAGATTGGCATGCTGCTTTTCTGAGATTCAATAAGCTAAAGGAACTATCAACTGCCATTTTCAATTCGTCAATTTACATCTTAGTCGTTCTCTAGTTTCAGTCGACATGGACGATTCTAGAGATTAAAGGTTGTACTCTAGCCAAGTATCAACAATTGCGACAGCTACAAACATGCCAATCAATAATCTCAAACTGCTGTCGAAGTTTCATGTAGCTAGACTGAATCGTTTTCGAGTTACAAGCAAAAGTCTGAAACTTCGCACTCATTAGTTTTGGGGGAAGTCAGTCCTTTCGATCTACCACAAACAATTAAATATACACGTGTACATGAACAACATCTTTTAATGCTTCAGACAGCAAACGAAAAAGAAACACGTGCGAGAGAACTCGCCTATATATACTACCACAAAAAAAAAAGGAAAAATGACGGTCTCGAGAGCGGAAACGGAGAGAAATGAGTGTTGGAAAAAAAAGAAAGAACAGGAGGGTGTGAGGCACCACACTACCCCACCCCAAGAGGATGCAAAATGAAGCGAAAAATGGGATTTTGCTGTCTCTGACTTGAAAAAGAAATGGAAGAAAAAGGGGGAAGACGAGAAAGATATGAAGTAAAGACTCCGCGCTTGTGTCATTTGCTTTTTTTTTTTACTAGTGTTCGAGCACTGAAAAAAATATCACAATCTAGGCCTGAATAAAACATGCACACTGCAAGAGTTTTGTTTTTGTGGTTGTCAACGTTCGCATCGTCGTTCACTGATTTGAGGTATGCGATGACTTGAGTAGTTTTACATCTGGATAGCGTGCAGGCTAGGCGTTCGGATGAGTATGATTCAGTTCTTTGTTTCTTGTTTTCGAGTGATTTGTTCATTGTTGGCGCTCAGTCCGGCCATCATGTGGCAGTTGCAATTCAGCTTTGGGTGGGATGATCAATGATCATGACGCAATGCAGCATATTAAAAAAAAAACGAAATATTTGCAAAATTGTTCTCGGCGGTCACGGGGCTGCGTACAGTTGTATGCAGAGCTGCGATGAAATTCTAGCACAAGCTTGGGCTGGTGGCAGGCAGCACACGGAAAAAAAAACGTCTAAAAAAAAAACACAAAGGAAATGGTCAGTTGGGTTCCCCAAAGATTTTGACGACGGGCTGTCTCCTCCATCAAAATTCGGCGTCCTCCAAGAACACGACTGTGTGAGCTGTTAAAACAGTTCCGTGTGTGTGTATGGTCTATCAAAAGTCGATTTCGCTCCGTCATGTTTCATGAAAACGTGTGTGCATGTCTGTAGGGCTTTCTTGACGTAGGACGAGGTGTGTCATGAAGATGTGTTGATGGGGCTCTAAGCGTGCTCATGAATGTGCTGAGTTGCGTTCAGTAGTCAGAGTTTATCTGCGCAACAGGTTTTTCAAAGAACTGCCCCGGTAGGCGAAGTGTAGTGCCATGCCTGAGTTCGGCTGAAGATACGTCTATGTCAGCATTGGGAGTGCTTCGCAGTCCAAGCAGAACCAACCCCAAGTTAGAGTATTAATCACGAGGGTTGTTTTGAGCTTTGAGGGCCGCTTTCAAGGTGCGGTGTTGACGTTTCAAGAACCCGTTGCTTTCTGGGTGGAAGGACGTTGTGTGGACTAGTTTGCATCCGAGGAAGGCGCACAACTCCTCCTGGAGATGGGATGTGAAATGTGTGCCCCTACCACAAGTCATAAGCTGTGGGCAACCAATTCAAGCAACCCAGATCAATAGAAAAGCGTAGATGCATGCCTTTGCGGTTATCTCACGTAGTGGTATGCACTCCAAGTGTCTGGTGAACCGGTCTATAACTGTGACTAGATAAGCATGACCAGAATTTTCGGCCAAGGGCCCCACGAGATCATGGTGTATTGAGGAAAACCGGGAGTATGGTTGAAGGAAGGATTGGAGATGTGGTGTGTTGTGCCGGTGTATTTTAGCTTGCTGGCATGAGTTGCAAGCCTTGGCGAAGTTGGCGATATCTTTGTTCATTCCCTTCCAAACGAAGCGTTGTCTGATCAGTTCTATGGAAGCTCTAATGCCAGGGTGTGGTATTGAGTGAACAGCATCAAAAACGTGCTTGTGCAATGCAGAAGGAACCACTACCCGTGGGACTTTCCTAGAGACATCGATCAACAACTAGTGATGCGCAAATAGAATACCGAATCTTTAAAGTTCGAATCCTAAATTATCCGAAATAGTAAAAAAGATTCGGTTTCAATTTTGTGGTATCAACGTACTAGATCAAGATTTGTTTTGCGACTTAAAGCGGTTGCTTAACACTTTTATTTGAACTGTTTGTGCATATGGAATAATAATCGTTTGCGTAACAGAGTTGAAGTGTATGCGCATCTTTCACGATTTAATCCGTTTGCGTAACAAAGTTTTCTGTATTGCAACAATGCTACTACCGGTAACCAGGAGTTGTTTTACATGAACTAATGACGTGCTATTGCGCATGCGCAGTTGCGCAAGCTCATTCACAATCACATGCACGGGTAATACTCTAGGCACAGTATAAAAATATATATGTAGGTTCGCTCCAAGCAAAAACCATCGTGACGTGTGTCCGCATTTTTTGAGAGCCAAGCAAAACTTTGGAGTCAAATGACGTCATAATAGTGACATCGGGAGCGGAATCGAATTATACCAAATGGTAGCAATAGACTGGTAAAGTTGCTAGGTGGCGCTATCTTAGCAACGGCCGTCACTGGTTCTAAACAATCGCCGCATTATCGTAGTTACCAGCGTAATGAGAGTGTCGGATCGTGTCACTGCTTTTGTATTAAGCTAATGAACCAAAATCGGTTGATCGAGGGGTAAATCATTATAAATCCAATCATGTTGAAGCGTTTTTATATTCTGCTGGATCTTTAAGAGAAAAGGTACACGCTAATATGAAAGCTAGATCATATAACACAAAGTAACGGTAAGTTGGCAGGTTGATTAATTCTGTGTCAAAGTAGAACTTGACTTATTTGTTTGGTTCTCATTTGGTACTCTACTAATAGCCAGTGATGGAGTCGAGTACTCAACTTCCGAGTACGAGTACGAGTACGAGTACCGCAAAAAACTTCGAGTACGAGTACGAGTACGAGTACTGATATTGAAAAATGTACTCGAGTACGAGTACCATAAAAAAGTTCGAGTACGAGTACGAGTACTTTTACAAGTTTAGAAAAAGAAATTTTTAAATCGTATCGGATCAAAATTTGTTTCGGATCAAAATATATCGGATCAAAATATATCGATCAAATCGTATCGGATCAAAATATAAACGAATACGTTTTTTTCTGTGAGTGGGATGTTAAGAAGGCGCACAACTGCAGGCGACAATTTTCTGACAAGTTACACGCAAAATTACTGTTATATTTTAAACATATTAGGTACCTTGACGTTGAAAGCAAGTGCACGTTTTTTTGCGCGTCGGAAAAAACCTTGGCTTGCAGAAGCAGCAAATTGCTCATTGTTGCAAGAAGTTCTGTTACAGCCGCAGAAAAATGTTTAACTCTAAAACTGAGCAAAGAATTAACTTTGAAATTTTTGGTAAAATTCAAGCTTTGATGGAAGTTTACGGCAAAGAATGCGTGTCAAGAACCCGTGTTTTTGAATGGCACAAAAGATTTCATGAAGGCCGAACTGATGTTGAAGATGATGAACGTTCACGACGCCCAACCATATCAAAAACCACTTACAATAACCGAGAAATTGAAAAAATTGTCCGAGAAGATCGTCGGCTTAGTATTCGACTGATAGCAGAGAGGATGTCCATTGACAAAGAAACAATGTGGCAAGTACTGCATGAAAATCTGCATATGACAAAGGTCTGTGCGCAAGATATTTCAAAACTTTTAACTAGCGATCAAAAAGAAAAACGCCAAGAGGTTTGCGCTGACATTTCAAAACAAATTGAAGAAAACCCTAAATTTTTAGACAGCGTGCTTACTGTACATGCGATGAGAGATAAATTTTCCAGTACGACCCAAAGACAAAGAGACAGTCCATGCATTGGAAAACTGCAAACTCACCACGAATTAAAAAAGCAAAATCAAAATTCAAGGCAATGTTAATTGTTTTTTTTATGTTAAGAGCGTTGTCGTGTTCTTTTTTTTTGTGAAAATCCGAATGAAACGCTGTGTTGATGCTAAGGGAGAATACATCAAAGGGGAAACAAAATAAAACGACCTTTTTTCCTTCAATAAAATTGCTTTATGTCACCAGTTTTGTTATTTAAAAGCGACACCTCGTATACCGTATGCTTCTCTCAATCACAAGTAACCTTTCAAAGTCCTCTACCCCAAACATGATTACCAACAACAATTTTTTGAGAGCTTTTGCGATTTAATGTTATATTCAATTAACATTTAATCATAGGTAGACAAGTTAATGCAAAACATTAGCTTCGTTAACCACTAGTCCGTTAACAAACTTCACACTTCCGTCAACGTTAATCCGTTATTTTCAGCTTTAATTAACGGAAGTCAATAAAGTCCGTTAATTCGTTAATACAGTATTTTGCGTGTAATATACATTTCTTTTTGTTCACTCGGTTTTAGAGCACGTATTGACGTTGTTGAGCTGATTGTAAGGAAAAATTTTTTGCTATGGTGGTCTTTTTGTGTTTTGGAAGTTACGTTTACAGTCTAATCTAATTTTAAGACAAAAACAAGTTCAAATGCACTAATAAAGCTGCGATTGGAAAATCTTTGGAAATTGCGAACAGCGATAATTAATAGACCTATGAGGCTGCAGCTTATTATTTGCCACAAAAAAGAGCTCCTTTCTTCGCTTTCTTCTATAAAGCTCGTGCTAATACGCAACAAGTGTTACCAGTGTCAACTGGTTTGTACCATTATGATAAATGAATGGTGCAAGATATTAACGATACAAACTTTAACGGAAGTTAAAAGAACTTAACGGAAGTAAATTTAGTCCTTTAACATGAAAAAACTTTTTAACGGATTAACGATTTAATGAAAAGTTAGCTTCGTAATTAACGGATTAACGATTAATGGACTTGTGCTCTCCTATGCATTTAATTAAAGACTATCTAAAACTTGTAACACTAAACTGCAAATGACGTAGTAGTAAATGTTCTCGAAATAATGCTGCATTTCAAAGGAGGTGACTAAGTTATGTGAGCATAAAATAACAGAGGTGAAGTCGAGGACACGAGGCTCGAGGCCATGGCCAAGGACACAAAAAAAATCCGAGGCCAAGGCTAAGGACAGGAATGCTCAAGGCCAAGGACCAAGGACACAAATGCAAGTGTTTTCCTAAGAAAAAAGGTCTTAAAAATTTTTTTCCGTCGATCTCCAAAAAACGATCTAGAAAAACGTTTTTCAGCCGATCTACAAAATTTTAACCATTCAAAAAATAGTGCTGTCCTCGAGCCGAGGACAAGGCAATTTTCGAGGACTTGAGGATTTGAGGCCAAGGCCAAGGACTTGAAAATGTGTCCTCGAGAACTCCACCTCAGTAAAATAATGCTGCCATTTAATATCAGCTACCAGCTACAACCAAGGGCGTACGCAAAGGGGGGGGGTTAGGGGTTCAACCCCCCCCCCCTTTGGTCTGTCGACTAAGATGCACAATAAAGAAAATATCACGTTTTTAGCACTTCTGAGCCTGTTTTTTTGCAATGACACGGACTCCAACATGATTTAAAGCAACTTTTGAAGCATTTAGAGTTTCTTAGGGGGGGTTAATTTGTCAAAGATATACCTTACAAACCAATAGCAACTTCAAAAAATTGGCAAATTTAGCAAATTTAACCGCTAAAAATGCTTATCATTGGCTTCATCAAAAATATAAAGATGGGGGTTCAGTATTAGTTTATTAATAATCCACTCAAATCTCGTTCCATTCGCCCCCCTCCACCTTCTCCAACTGTCTCACTCTATAAACTACAGAATATAAATGCTTGTGAGTTTTTCAAATCAAGATTTTATGATTTACCGGCTTGTAAATTAGAGGACTGAAATGTTACCATTAGCCACCGCCCACATAGCTCACTTATGCGCAAAGGCGTACACAGGGGGGTGGGGGTTTAAACCATCCTCCCTATTGATCCGACGTATATCATTCGAAATATCGTCTTATTAAGCAAAACGAACAAGCTCCTTCTTTACTCTCATAGTAATACGAAATATTTAATTATATAGTAACTAACTTTTTTGTTATCTAATGCAACAATGTAAGCGACTAAATGTAATATTGAAACTCTGGAATGTCGTGTTACGAGTTAGAGTAACTTTCAGTAACGTAGGAAGGGGGGGTTATAGCCCCCCCCCCCCCCCATTGGCCTGTCAACCAAAATGCAGAATAAGAAAAATACCACGTTTTTAGCACTTCTGAGCCTGGTTTTTGTTCTGGAATGGACTAAAAAGTGATTTAAAACATCTTTTGAAACATAAATTTAGAGGGGGGTGTGGCAAATTTGTCAAAAATAAAACTCACAAAGCAATAAAAACTTAAAAAAATTTCCAAAAACAAGCAAGCAACTTTGATCACTAGTGTAAAAATGCTAAACATAGGTTTCATCAACAAGCATATTATAAACTTAGGAATAGTAGTGGGCTTTTTAGTATTAGTTAATTATCAATCACTTGTCTCAAAATTTTTTCTGTTAGCCCCCCTCCCAATTATTTTTCTCTGTAAAATATAGACGAAATAGATTGTGAGAGTTTTCCTAAACTATACGATTTTATGATTTACCAGCATGTAAGCAAGAGAGCTAAAATTTTACTATTAGCCACCTTCCGCATAGCCCGTTTATGCAAACAGTTTAATCAGGTTTACACTACCAATTTCTATGCCATGCTTTAAAAGCATTATTTTTTATCAATATAGCCCTAAAACTAAGTTATTTTTAAAAAAAAATGCAAAATTTTCAAGCGCAGGGGGCTCAGCCCCCAGACCCCCAATAGCCTCCGGTGGCTGGGGGCTCTGCCCGTTACTGTTTCAGCCGATTACTGTTTTCGGGGCTCTGCCCCGAGACCTCCGAAACAGACCCTCAATTGCGAATTTCTGGCTACGCGCCTCCCACACTTTGCACTGTTTATAATCATATGAGTTTTCGTAGCTTTTGTTTTGAACAATTTTTTTCTTCATCGTTCAGTTGCAAAGCTTGTGATGTTAACTACAATAGATGTATGCTTAATGCTTAATTGTATTTGGTTTGAAAAGATTTATTTGCATTACGCACTGTGAGACTTTGATTCCATCTTGTTACATTGCACTAAGTTATTTATTCGCCAAAGCATAGATCGCGAACAAATTTTTGATGTCACTTTTGAAACCCCCCCACTGAAAAATCCTGCGTACGCCACTGGCTACAACAGTAATTTATAGCGGTAGTTTTATTCTGTATATTTACCTGTTTACAGTTCTATTATTTAATTTCAAATCTAACATCCATTTTTATAAAATAATCCTAATTAGTGCTTAGTCATACTAATATTTCAAACGCATTTTACATGCGTTATCAAAAGACTTGACTTATTATTTTATCAATTTCTTGCAAAAAAAAGTAAAATTTTGCCTAAAGCTGCAACTCAGCTACATAATAATTATGCAACTCAACTATCTCTATCTGACCTAAATTTAACACTGAAAATATTGCCTCCAAATCTAACTCTATGCTTTTTCGGATACCCCTTCCAATATCACAGTAAAACCATTATTTGGGATTGGGAGATTACAGTAATACATCTACTGTAGAAAATATTCTATTAACATTTGAGGTGAAACCGTAAAATGCTAACCCAACTGATGCCATCTTTGTAACACGCATGGCTCGATTTCTGTGCTATGTAACTTTAATTGCTAAATAAGTTAAAATTTGCGGCAACTTTCACACATTTTCTGCAGGAGAAAGGCGTTAGTTGTTAAACAATACTATGCGCTGTCGACCCAATCACTTTAACCACATTCCAACGCTTGATTTCGCTCGTTCTCACCATTAAAAAGTTGTTTGTTCAGCTGCGGTCTGCACGGATTCCAGCAAAAGCAACTCAATGAATTAGCGGGTTTTATTGGCTGCAGTTTACTATCAAAAATTCATTTTGTTTATTACTTTTAGCAAAGACCAAATGTACTCGTGTACTCGGCTCTTTTTTTGACCGAGTACCGAGTACATTGACCTTCGAGTACGAGTACCAACCGAGTACCTGGGGTTCCGAGTACGAGTACGAGTACGAGTACTCAAAAAATGGTACTCGAGTTGTACTCGAGTACGAGTACTGTACTCGAGTACTCCAACACTGCTAATAGCAATACTGTACGCGGAAGTCTTAGCTTAATGTCAGAGATTATGGTTTTGAGAAAAAAAACTAACTTTATTTTAAAGCCTAGTTGTAAACAGGTAAAGCAAATGTTTTTCTAAAACATGGGTCTTTTGATGTGGCCAAGAGTTGTGAAACCTTCATTTCAGAATAGCTATGGAATAATGTTTGATTCAAGTTGGATTAGCCTTTCTTTTTCTACAAAATTGTTGATATTTCTATGTAATAGCCTGCATAACCATCACCCAATGGCTATTGAGAGAAATTATTTGACTTTAGTGCTTTAAAATATATTAAACAGGTTTATTTTCAATTCTGCTGTATAGGTGGCTAGACTAGTGTATAAGTGGATAACAGCTAGACTAGACTAGGCCTAGTAGTGAATCAACATAGAGCAGAGTTGTTGAATCAGTCAAGCTTGATATTGATCTCAAATTCTCCACATTCTGACATTCTAGGCAATAAACTTATGACACCGATAGTATGCTACACCTAATTATGTAAAGTATTATTGAATGTTAATACTTTAGCTTAGCTTGGTTCACTTTAGGCTTCAAATATGATTAAGTGATATTCAACAAAGTTGAAGCTTAATTGACATAAACTATTACCAACATTGATATACCAGTACTTCTAAAACTTCCATTTATTTTTTGCAGACGAGCTGACAGAGAGCCAAACTTGAACTCTTGAGTGTGCAGTTACCATTTTTAAGAGAAAAAAAAAGAAAATGATCCAACAATATTCAGAAGAAATGATGACAAATTTTCTCCTGTGGAAAATGCAGCAAAAAAGCGCAAACTAAGGGTTATCAGTACTTCAGAGGTATGCCTTGTACCAAAAATTGACGATGACAAGTTGAACAATTTTTCATTACATCTGGATGAATCAGCATTAATGGATCCTTGAACTATTTATTCAGAAAGTGTGGACAAGTAGAAAAAAATCTGATGTTGCTACTTGTACCAGTAATAGATTTCATTCATTTAAAAACTTAAATGAAGAAATTATACGAATAGAAACTGGTATTCCCATAAAATTGATTTGTTCATTAATAGTAGATTATGCAAGAAGATTTGAAGAAGACATATCATATTTTTAAGGTTGGAGGGTGGAAAGCATAGACTTTGTGGATCAGATTCTTATCGCATTAATGAAATAAGGCAAAATTATCCCAATTTGCATCTTGCAAAGCAAAGTTGTTTTCTTACAGCAAAACTACAATTGCAAACTTAATTTTGACTTCTATTCATGTGTTACATAAATTGTTGTTTGATGATCCTATGCCAAATGTGCCTTCAAGATTTAAAAATAACGTATCTGCTCCAGGTGCATATGCTGATTTTCCAAATTGCTGCATTATATTAGATTCTACAGATATAGAACTGGTCACGCCAAAAAGAATGGATTTGCAGCAATTTATCTGTTCCACCTACTACAGATCTATGAACTCGTTTAAGGTCCTTGTTGGTGTGGTTTCTAATGGTGTCATCATTTTTATCAGTAAGCTGTATTTTGGGTCCTCATCCGACAAAGTAATAGTTCAAAAGTGTGGGATTTTAAGTCATTTTGTTGCAGTTAATCTCATACTTGCAGATAAAGGATTCTTAATTGAAAACATTGTACCAGCAGGAGTAAGTGCCAACGTTCCAATGTTTCTTGAACATAGTAAGTTCACTTAAAATAAAATTGTTGGAACAAAAAGCATTGCTAAATTTTGAATTCATGTGGAACGAGCCAATGCTCGCCTTGAAAGCTTTTAGCTTTAATTCCATAATGGCTTTGGAGTTATGTTTTAGTTAGTGGCTGCTTTAGTTAACTTACAATTTCCTATATCGAAGAGTCATGTGATGATAATTCTTATGAGTGATGCAAGGGTATTTTAACTGTGTTTTGCCAGTATTGTAGTTTGGATTACTATTTAGTGTTGCTATACTGTGTGTATCGTGTGAATTCTGAAAGTGTTAAGCCAATTGCTTTTCAGGGTGTTTATGTTGACTAGAATTAGCATGATTACTGTCTATTGCAAAGAAAGCAACTTTTGGTTTAGTATTATTTTGTAAATTCAAGCATTTTTGATCCATTTAGAAGGTAAAGATTATAACCAGTTTTACTATGTATAAATTTTTTGCTTGCTTAGGTATTTTTCACCTTTATTGGTTAGGTTATGTAATATTTAGTAAACCTCTCTGCATAGTTTGTACGAGTATTGCGGATCTATGCAGTATATGTCATATATTTCAGAAGTTTTTGTCACGAGGTTAATATACTTATACCTCAGCTGACTGAAACCAAAAACCTTGTCTTGCGCGTGTTTTTAAAAGTTAGATTTAATTTTCATTACCTCAGGGATCAAACTTATTATAATTACATTTGTCTGCCAAACATCACCAAAATCATTTCAAAAGTGTTTATGCTGAACAATTTTTGCAATATGACAGCTTTTTTAATATTGTTATGTTTTCTATGTGTATTGCATTTGTTATCTTTTTATTGGCCACATCAACTGTTATGGACACTCCACAATTTACTTTTCCACAATAAAATTGCTTGTACTGTTAAAAATGTGTATTTGAGCAGGCTATCGATATAGCAAAACTTATCACGGGTATAACCAACACAACAGATTTATAATAGCAAATTAAAACAATAGAAAATAAAGAAACATGTTATTATTTTTTATAAACGTTGTATTACAATATTGTGATAGCTTAGGTTTTTTACTTGCCAAAGCAACAAAGCAAATTAACTGATCATGGAAATTACTGTTATAGAAATTATCTGGACCCTTAAGCTAATTACTTTCAATGTAACTGTTCACAACATACAGTGGTACATTACAGTGTCATATGTGATCGAGAACCCCGCTATTAATAATTAGGCAATTTAAAGATTAAATAATACATAAAAAATGCAAGCAGTGACAATATTCTTCATAGAGATTGGCAAGAAATCAATTACAAATGTATTAAAAAATCAATCTAAAAACCTAAACAGACTTGGCAGTTTTTACTTTGCAATAATTTTATTAAATCGACCACATAAACTGATTGTATAGCTGCACAGCAAAAATAGCGTTTATCAGTAAGGTTCATCTATCAAGATTTCCACCGCTAGAGGTTGAGGGGGTTTCTTATGTCACCACTCATGTACCTGAAAATAATATGGCAAACATTAGTATAGGTAGCTTAGTGGAAAACCCATAAACTTGGGTTATCCAGATCATAAAATGAGAAAATCTGTGATAGTGGTTGTAGCAGCTCAAAGCTCAGAACTATTAATATTATAACATTTCAACACACACAAAAAGCACTTTGTGTGTATAACTATGTAACATTTTGAAACCATGTGATTGATGGACTGGTATATGGGACCATACCAATCTTTTTTACTACAGCCATATGCCAACCTACTACTACTTAAACACCCCCGATGCTAATAACTAAGACCCCATAGGCCTATCAGTTGATTTATGATACTATTTCATAAGTCGCCTTATCCAATAATATATATGGCCACCTATACAGCAGAATTGAAAATAAACCTGTTTAATATATTTTAAAGCACTAAAGTCAAATAATTTCTCTCAATAGCCATTGGGTGATGGTTATGCAGGCTATTACATAGAAATATCAACAATTTTGTAGAAAAAGAAAGGCTAATCCAACTTGAATCAAACATTATTCCATAGCTATTCTGAAATGAAGGTTTCACAACTCTTGGCCACATCAAAAGACCCATGTTTTAGAAAAACATTTGCTTTACCTGTTTACAACTAGGCTTTAAAATAAAGTTAGTTTTTTTTCTCAAAACCATAATCTCTGACATTAAGCTAAGACTTCCGCGTACAGTATTGCTATTAGTAGAGTACCAAATGAGAACCAAACAAATAAGTCAAGTTCTACTTTGACACAGAATTAATCAACCTGCCAACTTACCGTTACTTTGTGTTATATGATCTAGCTTTCATATTAGCGTGTACCTTTTCTCTTAAAGATCCAGCAGAATATAAAAACGCTTCAACATGATTGGATTTATAATGATTTACCCCTCGATCAACCGATTTTGGTTCATTAGCTTAATACAAAAGCAGTGACACGATCCGACACTCTCATTACGCTGGTAACTACGATAATGCGGCGATTGTTTAGAACCAGTGACGGCCGTTGCTAAGATAGCGCCACCTAGCAACTTTACCAGTCCATTGTTCTGAAATTTTATGAATTTTGTCTCCATCTTACAGAGTTAAGTCCTTCCGTTTTTTCTACGGCCCTAAGCAATGAAGAACTGCATTTTTCACGACTGGTATGCTCCTGACGTAACTTGACGTAGCTTTCGTTGTACTCTTAGCATCGAAATAAAATTGGTTCAAATAAATCCGCTTAAGCTCGGGGTTTGAATCGATCCAATTGTTACGTCACTTGTTTATGATGTCATAAAGTCACAAGCGTAAAAATAACCTAAAATTGGAACTTTTCGTTCTTTCGGTAACTTTAGTTATGGGGGGTTTTGCTCGCGTTTGACACCCAACAGTTTTCTTTTGCCCAAAACTTGCTCTGTATCGTCAACTAGCTTTCCTGCAAGTTTTTTTTTCATTGCTCAACGATTTACGAAAATATCGTTGGTTGTTTCATGACATGGTAAAGTTATAAAGATAAATACAGCATTTAAAGCGTTTGTCTTGAACTGATGTAATTTGATTGTCTCATCATTTTATTAGTCAACAACTTGATTGATGTCTTATAGTCCAAAACAACATGGTCTTTTGGTCCGAAATATTACGGAGCACTGCAGCTGTATCGCAACAGTGTGTGTGTGTGAACGCTAAACAGCTTATAGTGGATTTTCGTACAGGTATGTTGAAATTATTTTTGAAGAAAGAGATGCATTTTTGACTCGAAAGTTGGTTTTAATTGTATTTTTTCAATTTTATAGGCTTTACCGGTACACGCCACAAAATACAAGGGGTGGAATCTTCATATATTTGAGAAATGAAATAATTAAAATTGTAAAGTTATTTCTACGCAACCGAAAGATGCTGTAATTTTTTCTTAATGAAAAATGCAAAAATTTCTTGAGCGGCGACCCTCAAAAATAAAATTTGCAGCCGAAATTACAAGCAAAAATATTATAAAATCAATCTTTTTTGTAAAAAAAAGCAAGATTTTTCAGCGGCAAAGATCCGCATCAGGGCCTACGAGAGGGGGGTTTAGGAGGTACATCATACGCGGGCCCGGGTCTAGGGAGGCCCGGAAGAGTTGAGGTTGTCGCAAAAAGTTTTGGGCAAAATTTTTTCCCCCTCGTCCTTTTTGCGTCCCTGAATTTGACAGAAAAAAGGGACCAATTTTGGGTGAAGACCTTTTTTTTTGGTCTCACCTAATTTTGGGCAAAAAATAGGACCAATTTTGAGTGAAGACCTTTTTTTTAGGTCTTCATCTAATTTTGGGCAAAAAATAGGACCAATTTGAAGTGAAGACCTTTTTTTTTGGTCTTCACCTAATTTTGGGCAAAAAATAGGACCAATTTTGTTTGAAGACTTTTTTTTGATTTATTTGTTTGCACTTCAAGTAATTTTGGGGGCCCGGCATCGATCCTCGAACCCCCTGGAAAAATTTCTCTCGGAGGGCCTGCTCCGCATTCCAACGTCGAAGTTAATGTTTTTTTATAAAGATACTTCACCACTGGATAACATAATATCTTAAAAAAAAGAAACCAAAAACGCACAAACTAACTAATCATACACTCTTTTCTAGAACAATTTTATAAGGACACTAGGCTCATTTTTGCTAAAATTTAAGAACAAACTAAGAAAAATTCCAGCCTCAGCAGCAAAAATAAATTAAGGACAAACGAAAAAGAAAAAAAAATCCAAATTAATGAAAGTAAATCCTGTACTGATTAAAAACGATAAAATTTCTGTGGTTTTTTAGTATTTGCTAGCAAAATTGCAACTATTACGAGATTAAAGACTGCTGTTGCGCTCTATGGGAGTAACTGAGAAAATTTTTGGCAGTCATTCAAGTCGAAAAAAGAGCAATTTTGGGTTGCGGCAAAAGCAGTAAGAAACGTTGACTCAAGCACACAAAGCTTTGGGACTAAACAACTTTAACACTTTTACAAATACGGTCGCTAAAATTAACATCTTAAACACTAGTACAAATGTGGTCGCTAAAATTAACATCTGTGTTTTCAAAATTTAAGAACAATTGAGGCTAAAATTCGGCAGAAAACTACAAACAGCTATGGGGCGCCATTTAGAAAAAAACTATTTTGAGCTTATTTTGACCATAATTTGTCCGATATATATATCGGAAATATCCGACTTATATATCGGACAAATTGTGCTCTAAGTCGGACCAAAAAACACGCGCAAAATAAGTCGGATATTTCCGACTTATATATCGGACAAATTGTGCTCTAAGTCGGACCAAAAAACACGCGCAAAATAAGTTGGACAAAACTTTTTGTCTGACTTATTTTGTCCGATATGGTTCATATAAGCTATCTCAGACAACATGTAGAAGTACCACGTGACTTTCGTGATGTACGCTTCTGCATTGTAAGCCTAGTCTAACTTACGTCTTTCAAGCTTTGATTCAGTTAGAACCTAGAAATACTGAATATTTCAATGTGACTGTAAGATATCAAAAGACAAATGCTAGATTAGAATTAAGTTTGTCTTATCATAGTTAATGCTAACTTTTATATCTATTTCTTTAACGTAATTTTTATATTCGAAGTGACTTGGCGAATGGAACACTCGCGGTATTTTTTTTCCTCGTGAATGGAGACATTGCCTTTTTCATACATTTGGTTTAAATACGACATTTTGCCGATTGGCTGATGCAAGTGTAATGGTTACAGCGCTAAGGTTGTAGCCATCGCACCCGGGCTCGACTCCCGCCGGAAGTGCAAATGCGTGAAATGTAAGAATATGCAGAATAGATGGATAAGGGAAGAATATACACAGATCTTTCTTTTTATTTGCTTCAAAACCTTGCATTGCCGTTAGGGTTGGGGCAGCGATGCCAATCTGAGGGATAGCAATTCCCTGCAGCAGCTATTCATAGCGCATGATCTATTCGCGAGGAAAAAAATACCGCGAGTGTTCCATTCGCCAAGTCACTTCCTTTTATATTTGCATATTTTTTACTTTGCATGTTACCGGTATGTTTGATATTGTTATGTATCACATTCAGATTTTATTATAGTGGTAGCACCTAGGCAACACAGCTATGAAGCCAGAAGAAATATTGTAGGGATGGCGTGTTGGTGGTGACACTGTGTCCGATTTGACCAAATACAGTATGCTGTGTAGCTTGGGCTGACTGCTATATTGTAGACTACCAGTATTTTATCAACCATTTGCTATTCCAGATGTTATGCTTATTTCGATAAGCTACTCATGTTCTTCTAGTGTCTAAAATTTGTTTTAATATTCAGATGCAACTCTTACATTGTGTCATACGAATACAACTTTTAAATTGGGTGCTTTAATCACCGAACTCCTAGAAAGCCCATTCAAACTGACTTCAAGATTTATGATTTTTGCTTTTCACGCGGCACATCACGAAAGTCACGTGATGCTTCTACATTTTGTCTGAGATAGCTCATATGAACCATATCGGACAAAATAAGTCAGACAAAAAGTTTTGTCCGACTTATTTTGCGTGTGTTTTTTGGTCCGACTTAGTGCACAATTTGTCCGATATTTCCGAGATATAAGTCGGATATTTCCGCTATATATATCGGACAAATTGTGGTCTAAATAAGTGGAAAAAACATGCATCACAAAATCGTTTTTTTCCAAACGGCGAGTGGCGCGCCGTTTGGAAAAAAAGGTCTGATATAAACGTCGGACATTTCCGATATAAACGTCGGACATTATATAATAAATGTCGGACATTTCCGATATAAACGATATAAATATAAATAAACGTCGATATAAACGTCGGACATTTATAAACGATATAAACGTCGGACATTTGTCCGATATAAACGTCGGACATTTCCGATATATATATATAGGACAAATTATGGTCTAAATAAGCTCAAAAAACATGGTTCACAAAGCAAATAGTTTTTTTCCAAACCGCGCCCCATAAACAGCCAGCCTTAACTTAATAATTATGGGTTCTTATAAAAAAAAGTATACTATATGCCGTAAAAAAACTACGGCAAGTTTTTTTGACATTATTCAATTCAGTTTACTTTTGCCACTTCTGGCCAGGAAGCAACGAAAATTAGCATACGCTCTTGACTCTTCAAAGTTCAATGCTACCGTAACAACAATACAAAATGAAACATTAAACTGACACTTACATTATTTTGAGTAGACCCTTACATTATTTAGAGTAGTTCAATCAATTTAGTGTGAAACATTTAACATATTTTGACTCAGAAAAGCAGAAGAAATGAGAAACCACAACAATAAACAAAAAAACAACACTTTCCATATTTACATTTCAGTGATTTCGGAACATTAAGTTGTGGTAACACGTTGATATTTATGTATTTTACGCAAAACTTGCTCGAAAGGCATTGAACAAAACGTGTGTTACGGATTCGGTTTGTCTACCGTCTACCTCTAGAATTCGTAACACGCTGTTCTTGTTCGAAATTTCTTCTTTTATTTGTTGGTGTATTAGTAAGCGGAGCGAAAACGGAAAGCGGTTTCTGAGAAAAAATAAACATTTAAACACTCAAAAAACACATGAAATATTTTACGGAATAAATTAGAGCTTAAATTTGAACCTAAAAAAAACAAATTGGAATTAATGCTTCAACGAAAACAAAATTAGACTAGGAAAATTGATTGATAATTGTTTGTATTAGTGTAGGAAAATGATTGATAAATGCTAGCATTAGGCTAGAAAAATTGATGGATATTAGGCTAGCAAACTGAATGGATATTAGGCTAGAAAAATCCATTGATAAAGGTTAGCATTAGACTAGGAAAATTGATTGATGAATGTAAGCATTGGTATAAGAAGGTTAATTATGGGATGTTGGCATTAGACTTGGAAAATTATTTGATAAATGTTAGCAGTAGACTAGGAAAATTGATTGATAAATGTTACCGTAGCATTATGCTAGGCTAGGAAAATTGATGGATAAAGGTTAGCATTAAACTAGGATAATTGATTGATGAATGTTAGTATTAGATTAGGAAATTCATTGATAAATGTAAGCATTAAGCTTGGAAAATTGATTGATAATATTACATTAAGAGTAGGAAAAATGATTAATATTACCATTATTAGACTAGAAAAATTGAGTGCTAAGTATTGGCGTTAAGCTAGGCCAGGAAAATTGATTGATAAATATTGGTATCAGGCTGAGAAAATGGATGGATAAATGTTACTGTAGCATTACGCTAGTTTAGGAAAATTGTTGCTAAAGGTTAGCATTAAAATGGTTAGTATTAGACTAGGAAAATTGATTGATAAATGTTACCGTAGCATTATGCTAGGCTAGGAAAATTGACGGATAAAGGTTAGCATTGATAATTGATTGATGAATGTTAGTATTAGATTAGGAAATTCATTGGTAAATGTAAGCATTAAGCTTGGAAAATTGATTGATAATATTACATTAGAGTAGGAAAATTGATTGAAAATTAATATTACCATTATTAGGCTAGGAAAATTGTTTGATAAAGTTAGCTGTGGAGTAGGAAAATTAACTGATAAATGTCAGCATTAGACAAGAAAAATTAATTGTAAGCATTGGCATGAGAAGGTAGATTATTGGCTGTTGGCATTAGACTAAGTAAATTGATGTAAAAATATTAGCATTAGGCTAGGAAATTTGATTGACAACTGTTAGCTCTTAACTGGAAAAATTAATTGATGAACGCTAGCATTAGGCTAGGAAAATTGATTGACAATTGTTAACACTTGACTAGGAAAATTGATTATAAAAATGTTAGAAGTAGGCTAGACTAGGAAAATTATTTGATGAATTTAAGCATTAGTATAGGAAGGTTGATTATTGCATGTTGGCATTGGGTGGAAAAATTGATTGAAAATATTAGCGGTTGGCCAAGAATATTGATGGATCAATGTTAACGTTAGGATAGCACTCCAATCCGATATTTAGACAATGGCACTCTAGTTTCTGCTAAAAAGTGCAAAATGCGACTTCCCCGCGACTCCAGTCTATGAATTGCAAAGCTGGTTTCCGGAGTGGATTTGTTTTATCCTGTATAGGTAAATAATTATGGTTTTGTTTATGGTATAGCATGTAGTAGGCTTAGTATGGCACGATAGGCATAGTATGGCAGTGTAGACTTAGTACGGCATATAGGATGCCGCAGCTTAGCACAGCATTGTAAGCATAGCGTGATACCCTAATAGGTTTAGCATGACACTCTAATAGGTTTAGCATGACACGCTAATAGGTTTAGCATGACACGCCTGTACGCGTAGCGTGACACCCATATAGTAGGCTTGTTATGGCACAGTAGGCATAGTATAGTGTAACACTAGGCGTATGGCATAGTTGGCTTAATATAAACCAGTAGGCACTGGAGGTTAGTATGTCACAGTAGGGATAACATGACATCCTAGTTTGGCAGAGTATGGCATATAATAGACTTGTTATGGAACAGTGGGCATAGTATTAGTAAGGATAATATGCCACGTATGCGCTACAGGCTAGTACAATATTGTAAGCATAGAATGGTATATAGTAGGCTTATTATGGCACAATAGGTATATTATGCCATAGTGTAGGCTAATTTTGGCACAATAGACATAGTATGCTGATTATGGCACAGTAAGCATAGTATGCCACAGTGAGCACTATAGTTTTGAAGGCATAGTATGGCATTTGGTTGGCTTGTTATGGTACAGTAGGCACTGCACCTTAGTATGTCATAGTAGACGTAGTATGGCATCGTAGACATAGTATAGCATGCGGTATAGTATGGAATGTACAGTAGTAGCCTTATGGTACATTAGACATAGTATACCACAGTAGGCGTAGTATGTCATAGGAGGCTTAGTATGACATTTTAGGCATAGTACGACATGAAGTAGGCTTATTATGACATCCTAGTAGGCATAACATGTCACAGTAGGCTCTGTGGCATAGTTGGCTTTATATGGCACTGGAGGTTAGTATATCATAGTTGGTATAGCAGGACACCTTAGGAGGCAGAGTATGGCATATAGGGGGCTTGTTATGGTACAGTACGCATATTATTAAAAACCATAGTAGGCGCTACAGGCTAGTATGACATTGTAGATATCGTAGGCTTATTATGGTACAATAGGTATAGTTATGCTATATTGTAGGCTAATTATGGCACAATAGACATAGTATGCTGATTATGGCACAGTAAGCATAGTATACCTCAGTGCGCACTGTAGCTTTGTAGGCATAGAATGGCATTTGGTTGGTTTATTATGGCACAGTAGGCACTGCAGCTTAGTATGTCATAGTAGACGTAGTATGGCATTGTAGACATAGTATAGCATGCGAGTATAGCATGGCATGTACAGTAGTAGCCTTATGGCACATTAGGCATAGTATACCACAGTAGGCGTAGTATGTCATAGAAGGCTTAGCATGACATTTTAGGCATAGTATGACATACTGTAGGCTTATTATGGCACTCTAGTAGGCATAGTATGTCACAGTAGGCACTGTGGCATAATTGGCTTTATATGGCACAGTAGGCACTGGAGGTTAGTATGTCATAGTAGACGTAGTATGGCATTGTAGACATAGTATAGCATGGCATGTACAGTAGTAGCCTTAAGGCACATTAGGCATAGTATACTACAGTAGGCGTAGTATGTCATAGGAGGCTTAGTATGGCATTTTAGGCATAGTATGACATGAAGTAGGCTTATTATGGCACTCTAGTAGGCATAGTATGTCACAGTAGGCTCTGTGGCATAGTTGGCTTAATATGGCACAGTAGGCACTGGAAGTTAGTATACTTCGTTGGGATAGAAGGACACCTTATTAGGCAGAGTATGGCATATAGGAGGCTTGTTACGGAACAGTACGCATATTATTAAAAACCATAGTAGGTGCTACAGGCTAGTATGACATTGTAGATATCGTAGGCTTATTATGGTACAATGGGTATAGTTATGCTATATTGTAGGCTAATTATGGCACAATAGACATAGTATGCTGATTATGGCACTGTAGCCATAGTGTGCCACAGTGGGCACTGTAGCTTAGTAGGCATAGTACAACATCAGAATATGACATATAGTTGGCTTATTATGGCACAGTAGGCATAGTATCCCACAGTAGGCGCTACAGCTAAGTATGTTATAGTAGGCGTAGTATGACATTGTAGACATAACAGGTCTACAGCATTCGAGTGTAGTATAGTTGGTAGCTTGGCCAAATGGGTAAAGGCGAATTGTTTACGACGACCTTGATTGAATGATCTGGGTTCAACCCGCACCCTGGTCACGCCGTTGCGTCCTTGGATAAGACGTTTTACGATAATTATCTCTGGTTGGTGGCTTTGAACAAGCAGCAAATTCGGGGGGCAAGAATTTGAAGAAATCTACAGGAACGTTGGATCATCGGAAACCCCTTAAGCAGATGCGGATTTCTCCAATCACGAAGTAGTCACTGCTATAAAAAAAATGTGCGGATCGTCCAATAAGTTAGCGTCTGATGCTGTCTGGTGACTGGAGGATAAATATGAGCTACAACAACAATATACTGTAGTGGGCTTTTGGCACCATAGGTTAGTAAGAGCACTATGTCATAGTAGGCTTAGTATGGCATTGTAGGCATAGTGTAACATAAAGTAGACTTGTTATGGCACCCTAGTAAGCATAGCATGTCACAGTAGGCACTGTAGCTTACTATGGCACAGTAGGCATAGTTGGCTTATTATTGCACAGTATCCCACAGTAGGCACTGCAGCGTAGTATATTATAGTAGGGATAGCATTACACCTTAGTAGGCAGATTATGACATACAGGAGGCTTGTTATGGAAAATAGGCATAGTATTAGTAAGCATAGTGTGGCGCAGTAGGTGCTGCAGCTTTAGTATGACATAGTAGGCATAACATGGCACCCTGGTAGGCATAGTATGGCATACAGTAGGCTTAGTATGGCACAACAGGCATAGTAGGCCAAAGTGGGCGCCGTAGCTTAGTAGGCATAGTATGACATATAATTGGCTTATTATGGCACAGTAGGCATAGAATAACATAGCTCGGCAATTAGACCTACAATGCATAGCTTTTCCATGAACTATCACCGTAACGAGGTGGAAAAGTCTATGTGCCTCAATGACCTGCAGAGCTGTACTGGCTGGAGATTCAATTCTCCTGAAAGGGTTACCCATGCCAGATAGGTCTAATGGTAGAAGCGAGACGAAGTATAGTTCAAATCAAAATAGTTGGAAAACTTAAAACCTGGGTTGGTTATGCCCATCAGCTGTGGTAAGCATATAACCTAGGAGAAGGACAACTCTGATATAAAACCTCTCCGCAGTTAGATTAAACTGCATAACAAATCATGATGAGCACAAATAATGAAAATTACGTGAACGACGTTAATGGGGCCACCTTCACAAGTGGAACCTCGTCCGGCAGGGGAGCGCCTAGGGACTCCCAGGTCGTCATTCAGCGAAACCCCTATGGTGTTCGAGTCTTAGGCAGAGGGGCTCGTTCGAAAAATAAGCGACAATCTCCACCAGCCAGCCCTAGTGGCAGCTCCACCAATGTGCCCGCTACACGTTTGGAGAGGCGAATGGAGGCAGCGCAGAGTATTCGTTTTCGAGATAATGTCGCACACTCACCGGTCAACCATCACCAACTGCTGTTGGGCAATTGGAATATCCTCACCCTCACAGGAAAAGAGCTAGAATTGGTTGAGGAAGCAAAGCGGTATCATCTCGATATTATCGGAGTTTCTTCAACCAAACGACGTGGCTCTGGAACTGTGGATCTGGATGGCGGATGGAAACTCTTCTATTCTGGTGCTGATCCTAGTATGTCTGCACAAGCGGGTGTGGGGATTCTCACAAGCCCCCGTTTGTCAGACTGTGAGTCAGATTGGATTCCTTTGGGATCACGGGTCTGTATGTTGAAGCTTAAGGTATTGGATCGGTCATTGTGCCTGTTGCAGGTATATGCCCCCAATGCCACGAGTGAATATCAGACTTTTGTGGATGAAGTAAATGATGCTCTTCTACGAGTATCAGCTACTGAATCTACAGTCCTTATGGGGGATTTTAACGCACATGTTGGAACAGACACAGATACGTGGAAGGGTGTGATCGGAAAACATGGAGTCACTGGACTGAATGAGAACGGAAGGTATTTATTGCAGCTCTGTTGTAGCAATGGACTCCGCATCATGAATACCTTTTTCCAGCACAGAGAGGTTCACAAGTATACATGGTATCGACCTAGTATGGATCAAAAATCTTTGATAGATTTTTGCATAGTGTCGTCAGATTTGTTTTCTGATGTGCTGGACGTTCGAGTGAAGCGAGGTGCTGAATTGTCAACTGATCACCATCTGGTAGTATGTTCCTTACGACTTTCGAAACCTTGGCCAAACAAGAGATCCAACCGGTCGTCTGTGACTTACCGGATCAAATGGGAGGCTTTGGAGGACAAAGAAGTAAGAAAACAGTTTGCATCCAGTATATCATCTAAGTTCAGACAACTTCCTGATGTATCCGAGGACATCGAGAAGGAATGGCTGCTGTTCAGATCAGCAATCATTTCATCAGCTGCTGAAAGTTGTGGGCGAAAACGGCTTAGAATGGCGGGCGATAGTGAGAAAAGCAGAGGTGGAGTCGAGGACACAAGGCTCAAGGCCAAGGCCAAGGACACAAAAAAAATCCGAGGCCAAGGCCAAGGCCAAGGACAGCCTTTCCGAGGACAGACACTCTCGAGGCCAAGGACAGGAATGCTCGAGGCCAAGGCCAAGGACCAAGGACACAGCCGCAAGTGTTTTCCACAAAAAAAGGTCTTCAAAATTTTTTTTCAGGCACTCTCCAATTTATAGGCGTAGCCAGAATTTTTGATTGGGAAGGCCTAAACCACAAATCACATGCAATGACGTCATCAAAAATTTGTTTGTTGGCATTTAACCAGGATTTTGCAAATGGAGAGAGCCTGAATTAATATAGTCGAAAAGTGCAAATACGTAACTTTGGAGACGTTTTGAGAAAACCAGAGTAACTCAAACGTATCACAGAGGAGGTCTGGGGGCAAAGCCCCCAGCTGTTCGGCGATTTTTTGTAATTTTTTGGAAAAAAAAAGCTATTTTAATGCCATTGAATCACACTTCGCACATGTTTAGAGCCATTTAAAAAGCACTAGATTTTTGACATTTGAAAGCCAATCAAAAAAATCAAATTGTTTAATCCTCCTTCTAGTTGCAATTTAAGTTCAAAACACGTTTAACATTTTGCATTTTGGTGTTAAAGTTTAATTGTGCGTGATTTGCTCCAGGTAGGGGGAAGTAAGGTGCATTGTCTCGTGCAAAATTTTAGCACTAAATGAACACCCCCTCGAAGATTTTCCTTAGAGATTTTCGTTTTGTCATGAAAATAACCAGTTATAGAAGTGCATGTTAGGCCAGGGGCCCCAGGCCCCCTCCACTGAAGTTCAACGATTTGTCCAATCAGCATTTTCCATGGCTAATTTTTTAAAAAAGTAGTTTGTGCGTAAAAACTGTCGAGGTGGAAGTGAATTTATGAATTGTTATTGAAAAATAGTACAATAGATGGGTAGTTTTGCTTACTAACCATGTGTCAGGCGCGTAGCCAGAAATTCGCAATGGGGGGGCTGTTTTGGGGGTCTGGGAGCAAAGCCTCCAACCGAAGGAGGCATGGGGGTTTGGGGGCGGAGCCACCAGCGCTCGCAAATTTTGCATTTTTTTGCAAAATGAAATCTAATTTCAGAGCTATTTTAATAAAAAATAATGCTTTTTAAACGTGGCATAGAACTTAGCTGCGCAACATGATTCTACTGGTTGCATTATCGAGCTATGTGGGAAGTGGCTAATGAAAACTTTGCAGTTTTCTTGTTTATATGCTGGTAAATCATAAAATCCTATTATTCAATAAAACTCTCACGGAGTAATCTATTTCGTCTGTATTTTATAAAGAAAAATAATCGGGGGGGGGGGGGGGGGGGCTAATGGAAAGATATTTGAGAGAAGTGATTGGTAATTGACTAACACTGAATACCCCTTCCCCCCCTTATTCCTGAGTTTATAATATATTTGCTGATAAAACCTATGTTTGGCGTTTTTACACTAGCGATCAAATTTGATTGCTTATTTTTGGGCATTTTTAAAAGTTTTCATTGATTGGTGACTTTAATTTTTGACGAATTAGCCCCCCTCTGAATATATGTTTCAAAAAATGGTTTTAATCACTTTTTAGTCAATTCCAGCGCAAAAGGCAGTCTCAGAAGAGCTAAAAACGTGGTGTTTTTCTTATTCTGCATTTTGGTTGACAGGCCAATGGGGGGGCTATAGCCCATCCCGCCTCCCCTCCCTAGCCACGCTACTGACCATGTTATTGCCGGGCCGGATTTCAATCGCGCTGGGCCCCTGGCACTTTGCAGATTTTCGCAACATCTTTCTGCCAAATGTAGGTGAAGACCATAAAAAGTCAAGATTTGAGCGCAGGTACTGAGCCATATTGTGGTTAATCCGGCCTTTGTTAATGCATTACGTTCATAAAAAGGCTAGATGTGATCCTGAGATAGCAACTTTTAGGACGAAAACTATCCATTTCTTCCAGGTTTACGTTTAAATTGGCTGGCAAAAATTGATTAGAGGGGGTCCCGGGGGCCCTGGTTTTCAATATTGCTGTTCGCTACTGGTGTAAGCGAAAAACGCTAAAAAGAAATTGAAACTGAAGAAACAATAGGCTTTTTTGTCACATTTTTGTCATTGGTAAAATTGCAATTCGGGGGGATGCCCGCTTGGCTAAGCCTATATGCTCCAATTGCGGAAAATAAAAAAGGTATTTACAAATTTTCCGCAAGGTTTCTGGCGTTTTCCGACAAAATTTCAACGGTTCAAAAAAGTGCTGTCCTCGAGCCGAGGACAGGGCAATTTTCGAGGACCTAAGGCTTCGAGGCCAAGGCCAAGGCCAAGGACTTGAGGCTTCGAGGCCAAGGCCAAGGCCAAGGACTTCAAAATGTGTCCTCGAGGACGTCCTCGAGGCCAAGGACGTCCTCGAGGACTCCACCTCTGGAGAAAAGAACGCCTTGGTGGAACCAAGAGGTTAAAGAAGCTATTCGAGCAAAGAAAGATGCGTTCAAGGCCTGGCTGCAGGACAGATCGTCATCTGATTTGCAATCCCGGTACACTGAGGCGCGAAAAGCGGCAACTTCGGCAGTAAAGAAATCCAAGGAGAAGTCATGGGAAGAGTTTGGTCGTCGGTTGGATTCCAACTATTTTTCGGCAAACAAAGTATTTTGGCAGACCATCCGCCGTTTACGTGGCAAAAGATCGAGTATCACGTACTCCATCAAGGATTCTGACGGTAACATTCTAACGGATGACAATGAAATCCTTTCACGATGGAGAGAATACTTTGAAGATCTTTTGAATCCTGTAAAGGCATCGACTCGTGACACACACGAAGTGACACATCTAGGGGAGGACGAAGTTTTCACTGCAGCAGAAGTGGCAACTGAAATTAAAGGGATAAAATCTGGAAAAGCTGCTGGTGAAGATGAAATCAGACCCGAGATGTTGAAAGCGCTGACTGGAGAAGGAATTCTCTGGTTAACGCGAGTGTGTCAAGTTGCGTGGAAGCTTGGCAAAACTCCCAGAGATTGGCAAACAGGTGTGATTATTCCGATATTCAAGAAAGGAGATCGCAAGCAATGTACAAACTACAGAGGGATATCACTCCTTAGTTTGCCAGGGAAAGTATATGCCAAATGCCTTGAAAGGAAATGCCGAGAAATAGTGGAATCAAAACTGGAAGATGGTCAGTGCGGTTTTCGTCCGGGTCGCAGCACCACGGACCAAATCTTCACTCTGAAGCAAATCTTCGAGAAATCTTGGGAGTATGGCAAAGATCTCTTTGCATGCTTTGTCGATCTTGAAAAAGCATATGACCGAGTTCCTCGGGATAAACTTTGGAAGGTTTTGCAGGAGTATGGCGTTGACGGTCAATTGTTACGCGCTATTAAGTCGTTCTACTGCAGACCGGAGGTTTGTGTTCGGGTAAATGGCAAGCAATCAAAGCCGTTCCATGTGGGCGTTGGACTCCGGCAAGGGTGCGTTTTGTCACCTCTCCTTTTCATTGTTTACATGAATTGGATCGACAAATGCAGCCAAGCTGATGAGTGTGCCACGATTGGAAATTGCAAAATTAGTCGTCTGCTATTCGCAGATGATTTGGTTCTGCTTTCTTCCACAAAATCTGGCCTCCAGCGCGCATTAAATAGCTTTGCAGATGCATGCAACACCGCCGGAATGAAAATAAGCACGGCCAAAACTGAGGTACTTCATCTTTCAAGAAACCCTGATCAGTGCGTATTACAAGTGAATGGAGCGACACTGAAGCAGGTAGAGAAGTTCAAGTATCTTGGGGTTGCATTTACGAGTGACGGAAGGCAAGACGAAGAACTGGATACCCGAATAGGCAAGGCTAGTGCAGTAATGCGAGCTTTGCACTACTCGGTTGTCATGAAACGAGAATTGTCGAAAAAGGCAAAACTCTCAATTTTCAAAGCAGTTTTTGTCCCCATTCTCACTTATGGTCATGAATCTTGGGTAATGACCGAAAGAATGCGATCACAAGTGCAAGCGTCCGAAATGAGGTTTTTACGAAGAATCGAAGGAGTTACACTGTTTAACAAGGTGCGTAGCTCTGAAATTCGAAAATCTCTTAACATCGAGCCGTTACTTCTCCGAATTGAAAGATCTCAGCTTAGATGGTTTGGCCATGTAAGCAGAATGCCTCAGGAAAGACTCCCCAAACAAGCTTTACATGCCAAAGCAAATGGGAGAAGACCAGTCGGACGACCTAGAACTAGATGGACCGATTACATTGAGGATCTTGGATGGAATCGCTTGGGACTTCGCCCAAGCGAAATGATGGAGGTGATGGAAGACCGTGAGGTGTGGCGGCTCAATCTTGAGCTACTGCCCCCGCAACCCTCACGGAAAAGCGGGCAATGAAGAAAGAAGAAGAAAGAAGGGGGGTAATTTAGTAGTTGACAAAACTTTACGTAAATTACGCAAACCCACAACTTCCAGAGACAACGATATTTGTTATAATTGCTACCGATTGTTAGCTGAGCAAGGCAAAGGCTGCACAATACAGTCACTGTCAGCAGATCAGCGCGGGCAAAGACAGAGCAAAAATCCGCACAATAACGAAATAAAGAGAAAAAAGAGTAGGGAAAAAGAGTTGCGTATCATCTAGTTTTATGTCATTGCTGAAACTGTTCAATTTGATTAAATTAGATAACCAAAGGTTTTACCTTGCCCGTCTGCCAGTATTGTTTAAACTGTTAAATAGCCTGCCCGATACAAGTAGCCAAGCTCGCCTTTGACAGTGACTAGTGAGTGCTACATCATTGTTGGAACATAGCTTGCAGTTTTGAATCTTTCATTTAGCTTTACGGTAGTGAGTAAGGCTAGGCTATTGTTATTCTGTCGTTACTAAAATAAATCAACTCTACCTGCATCAGTCACTCGGTCTACTCTAAGCTGCATTGCATTGGATTACTTTTTTTATCAGACTACAGTAGTAGGCCTACTAAAACCACCGTCATTCTGGCAGAATAAAAAGCGTCATTCTAGCAGAAAGTGTTGCCAGACAAAAACAAACAAAAAACGAAAAACGTCTTTGCGTTTAATCGGTGTTGCCAACCATTAAACCGAAAAACAAACAATGACGTCATCTAAAAGAAACAAACATTTCCACTGAAACGCAAACAACAAAATAGTGTTGCCAAAAACAAATCAAAACAAAAACACAAAAACTTCATGCTCAAAATAAAACGGAAAAAAAGCCAAAAAGTTGTTGAATAAAAACAAAACTTAAAATTATTACCTAAAACAAAAAACACCAGCATTAAAAGGTTAAAAAAATCGGGTTCAAAATAAAAATAACAAAAAGGCCAATAACTTGTTGAATAAAAACAAACCTCAAAATTATTACCTAAATAAAAAAACAACCCAGTTTTAAATGGTTCAAAGCTTCTTCTACATGATGCAATTCTAACTTCGGGCGCCCCATGACCAGGGGTGCCAGCAGAACGGTTTTACCAAAAACATCAATTTTTAACAAAAAAACGATTTTTGCACCCCCGATTTCAAACTCTTTCGATTTAACTTTCCGACACCCCTCAGGCACAGTATATTAACTATACAGTATGTTCACTCCATTGTCAAAAATGTCCAGCATTTTTTTGCCTGTGTTGCGTCATAAGGACTTTTTTGGGTGGGTCACGTCACTACATGGTGAAAAAAAAATGTTTCCAATTTCTTTCGATTATTTTAATATTATATATTTTTTAAAAAACTTTGGGGTTTTTCATTTGAATTAATAGACTTTGCGCTTGAGGAAAGCGCAGTGGGCGAGCAAACTGTTACATTTGTGCTTTTTCAAATCTTAGAAATTGGCACGAAGCATGCTCGAAGATGTCGGGAGCCCACTATGACGTCATAATGCTTGTTAGAAATATACTAATTTCAAGTGTTTTAGTGCAATCGTTGATCTTAAATTAATGCAAGGTCTTCTTGGCTGCTCAAGGTTTTCTATCGAAGTAGACGGTGGACGAGATGCATTTGTGACGTCATAATGCATATATATATTGTTTAATTTCGTATTCATGCTTGCTATTGGACAGCCTGATTTAGCCAAATGCCAATATTGATTAAATGAAACATAGCTAAAAGAAATAAATCGGATCGAGTGAAAGATGAAATCGGGATACCACTATGACATCACAAAGCTGTTACAAATTTGCCAATGTCAATTGATTTGACTCCAACATAATCCATCATACAGTACAAGGATTTGGTTGTAGCTAAGTTTTATGGGGAGTAAAAAGGGTCGTGATCAACGCTTTTGTGTGTGACGTCATAATCCATTTAAGTTTTGTTTCAATTTTCTGTTCAAGCTTGCTGTAGAACAGTCGCACTACAAGCTAATATAAGCATTGAATAAATTCAAGATAGCAATCGAAGTATGTAGTCGGGAGACCACTATGACGTCATAAAGCTGTAACAAATTTGCGAATTTCGACTGATTTGAATGCAACTATTATCCATCGTAAATCATAACAAGGTTTTGCTTGCAGGTTGCAGCTCATTTTATATCGAGTAGAAGGAGTCTAGATCAACGCGTTCGTGTGTGATGTCATAATGCATTTACATTTTCTTTTCTTTTGTACATAATAATTTGTTTACTGCTTGATCATAATTCATAAGTTATCATTATTTTAATTCGTATACAACAATAATAAATACATAACCAGGGGTGCCAAAACCCAGGGGGATATATCCCCCAATAATTTGACTGTATCCCCCCTAATAGTTTGAGTAGGGTCTTTGTATGCATCCCCCTCAATAATTTGACTCTGGTGTGCATCTGAGTGTGGGTGTCCACTTGAATTCGCGGAAAAAAAGTGTTCCATTTTTTGGAAAGACCTTTTTTTTGGTCTTTACTTAATTTGCTCTCCTGAACAAAATCGTGGTCGAGGTAATTCATCCCCCCCATGTTGAAAATAGGGAAAAATTGGGATAAAATTGCAAGTTATTCCCCCCAATGCTCAGCAAAGATCGGCACTCCTGTACATAATCTCATCTATCGGTAAGCAGAATCTGTAAATAAAGGTAGGCTATCTATCACTGATCAGGAGGCTATAAAGTATATATCGTATCAGTAGGCTATGCTAGTTTTATTCACCATCACTTCGCTAAGTATAACAGTATATTAGCTCTAAACTAGAAATCTTCTCGTAAGTTATCGTACTTATGCTGTATTTATTATATGCTTTTTCATGGCAAAGCTGTTGAACAAAACGATTGACCATAATAGCCAAATGGAGCGGCATAGGCCTAGTTGTCTGATCATAGACTCTTTATCAGTGAACTGGAAATTAATGGTTTTGTATTTTTTCTTCTTGCTTAATTTGTTTTAAAATATGCCAATTTGTCCAATCAGCGTGAATGTTTTCTTCACGGTTTATTTATTTTACAAATACGTCTAATCAAATCAGCCGAATACGCGTGGCCTCAGAAAAACCTTAA
Organism: Trididemnum nubilum; assembly: GCA_963965965.1. Taxonomy (NCBI): domain Eukaryota; kingdom Metazoa; phylum Chordata; class Ascidiacea; order Aplousobranchia; family Didemnidae; genus Trididemnum; species Trididemnum nubilum. The sequence continues at coordinate 20,019,762 of OZ014489.1, read as the reverse complement.
CAACAAAAGTATGCTTATTTCTTTAATGCTCTTCTCTTTTTTTCCGCGCGTCTGTCCCTATTCTACTAAATAAAGAGTCACTGGCCTGACGGTACACCAAGCAAAGTGACTTGTGTTGTTTTTACAGTGCTGTTCATAATTCAGGAGCCACCCTGCAAAATTGCCCATTTTGTAAGTTCCAAGTCGAATTTATGATATGTGCTTTAATTGTATATGGGCAAGTTATATATTTTTGTAAAGGGTTTGCTACGAAAATTTTACTGAAAAAAAATTTTTTTTTGAAATAATTATTTGGGGCCAAAATGCTCCCCTTAAGCATGACGTCACTTTGATGGGCCATTTTTATATTGGTAACATGGTTGCAATGATCGAATTAGCAAAATGAAATCGAAAAATTATGTTTGTAATTATTGTGTATTCTGATGACCTGAGGTCACATCTTGGGTCACATCATGATCACACCACGATTTGCTCCCTATGACGTCATAATGGGAGCAATTTCAGGACTTTCTGGATGTTCAACCTTTTTATTCAGTTTCAGTCATCATGGGCTTCAAACCGATTAGTGCAGAACAGAGAGGAGTGATTATTTATCTTTACAATGAAGGAAAATCGCAGAGATTTATTGCAAAAAAGACTGGTACATCTCGTAAAGGAGTGCAAGGAGTGTTAAAGAGGTGGATCGAGACAGGAGATGCGAAATGTCAGCCTCGATCTGGAAGGAAGCGGAAATCAACAAAGAGGTCTGATAGAACTTTGGTCAGGATTTCTTTTGGAAACAGGAGACTGAATTCAAAAGAGTTGGCCAGAGAGTTAAAGGAAAGTAGTGGCGTTGAATTGTCTGCTCCAACAGTGAGGAGAAGGTTGCTGGAGAATGGTCTTCGAGGATGTAAAGCTCGAAAAAAACCACTCTTGACGGAAAAACAAAGAAAACGCCGATTAGATTGGGCACGCTCTCATGTTAAGTGGCCAATAGAGAAGTGGAGGAAAGTTCTTTTCAGTGATGAGTCGACTTTTACTGTAAACAACCATGCTGGAAATAATTTTGTGAGAAGAAAACCAGAGGAAGAGTACCGGCCTTATTGTATTTCACCGACCATCAAGCATCCCCAGTCAATTATGGTATGGGGTTGCATGGCTGCAAATGGTATTGGTAGGCTCAAAGTGGTGTCTGGGATGATGAACGGGACAAAGTATATTGATGTGCTGGAAAATAAAATGTTACCCAGTGCACGTTCTTTGTTTTCCGATGATGATTGGATTTTTCAAGACGATAATGCTCCATGCCACTGTGCTAAAAAAGTCCAACAGTGGTACAGGACCCATAAAATTGAACGAATGGATTGGCCAGCCCAATCTTCTGATTTAAACCCGATTGAAAATTTGTGGTACCGAGTTAGTTGCATAATTGGGAAGAATAAACCAAAGACGAAAAGAGAGCTTATCGAACAGGTCATTGCTGCTTGGTTTCGAGTGACTTCACCCGAAGAACTCAACAAACTTGTTGAATCACTTCCTCAACGATGCAAAATGGTGATCGAAAACCATGGATGGCCAACAAAATACTAAATCAGTCCTTGCCAAATCAAACGGCTCTTTTCAGAGCCACTATTCTGTAAAAAGAGTGTTAATAATTTTGACAATTTTGTAATCTTTCCTAATTTTATTACAGGTACGATATCAACTTGACATTTTAGCAAAAAACTGTCATGCTGCTTTTAGGCTTTAAATAAAACCAAAAAAATATCATAAATCATGACGTCATAATGAGTGACGCGCGATGAAATCATGAAGTAAATATGACATGACCTAAACTTGTTACAATACCCGATAAACTATCCTTATTCCTTTAATTGCTTTTGACACCAATACTGTAATGCATATTTGCTGTTAGTAAGGAAATGAGTTTTTTGGCATGACGTCACGTAATGGGGGGCAGTTTGGCTTTAAAATTATTTTCAAAAAAAAAAAAAAATTATGCCGAAACATTACCAGCAACAAACCCTTCACAAAAATATATAACATGTAGATATATAATTATAGCAAATAGTATAAATTAAACCTGGAACCCAAAAAACGAGTGTTTTTGCAAGGTGGCTCCTGAATTATGAACAGCACTGTACTTGTTTATTGTAGCAATTAAGAACTAAGATAGTAATCAAAAAGCTTTTTTTTTTGAAGAATTTTGGGGCTATCAATGTCACTAGATAGCCTACTTCAAATCCTGTAGAAATCAATGGCATATCATTGAGAAGAACTCACCCTTAAAACCATAGGTGGGCACAAGTCCGTTAATCGTTAATCCGTTATTAACGAAGCTAACTTTTTCATTAACTCCTTAATCCGTTAAAAAGTTTTTTCATGTTAACAAACTAAATTAACTTCCGTTAAGTGCTGTTAACGGACTAAAGTAACTTCCGTTAAGTTCTGTAAACTTCCGTTAAGGTTTTTGTCGTTAATATCTTGCATCATTTATTCATCGGACCGGTACAAACAAGTTTGCACTGGTAACACTTGTTGCGTATTAGCACGAGCTTTATAGAAGAGAGCGAAAAAAGGAGCTCTTTTTGAGGCAAATAATAATCTGCAGCCTAATAGGTCTATTAATTATCGCTGTTTACAATTTCCAAAGATTTTCCGATCGCAGCTTCGTTGAGCATTTGAACTTATTTTTATTTTGAAATTAGATTAGACTGTAAAATGGAACTTCCAAAACACAAAAAGACCACCGTAGCGATAAACATTTCCTCACAATCAGCTCAACAGCGTCAATACGTGTTCTAGAAGCGAGTGAATAAAAAGAAATGTAAATTACCCTAAAAATGTTAACGGATTAACGGACTTTATTAACTTCCGTTAATTAAAGCTGAAAATAACGGATTAACGTTAATGGAGGTGTGAAGTTTGTTAACGGACTAGTGGTTAACGAAGCTAACGTTTTGCATTAACTTGCCCACCTATGCTTAAAACTCTTTTTAATCAATTAAAAGCAAATTACAATGTACAAAAGAAAAGAAAATGTAAATGCATTATGACATCACACACGAACGCGTTGATCTAGACTCCTTCTACTCGATATAAAATGAGCTGCAACCTGCAAGCAAAACCTTGTTATGATTTACGATGGATAATAGTTGCATTCAAATCAGTCGAAATTCGCAAATTTGTTACAGCTTTATGACGTCATAGTGGTCTCCCGACTACATACTTCGATTGCTATCTTGAATTTATTCAATGCTTATATTAGCTTGTAGTGCGACTGTTCTACAGCAAGCTTGAACAGAAAATTGAAACAAAACTTAAATGGATTATGACGTCACACACAAAAGCGTTGATCACGACCCTTTTTACTCCCCATAAAACTTAGCTACAACCAAATCCTTGTACTGTATGATGGATTATGTTGGAGTCAAATCAATTGACATTGGCAAATTTGTAACAGCTTTGTGATGTCATAGTGGTATCCCGATTTCATCTTTCACTCGATCCGATTTATTTCTTTTAGCTATGTTTCATTTAATCAATATTGGCATTTGGCTAAATCAGGCTGTCCAATAGCAAGCATGAATACGAAATTAAACAATATATATATGCATTATGACGTCACAAATGCATCTCGTCCACCGTCTACTTCGATAGAAAACCTTGAGCAGCCAAGAAGACCTTGCATTAATTTAAGATCAACGATTGCACTAAAACACTTGAAATTAGTATATTTCTAACAAGCATTATGACGTCATAGTGGGCTCCCGACATCTTCGAGCATGCTTCGTGCCAATTTCTAAGATTTGAAAAAGCACAAATGTAACAGTTTGCTCGCCCACTGCGCTTTCCTCAAGCGCAAAGTCTATTAATTCAAATGAAAAACCCCAAAGTTTTTTAAAAAATATATAATATTAAAATAATCGAAAGAAATTGGAAACATTTTTTTTTCACCATGTAGTGACGTGACCCACCCAAAAAAGTCCTTATGACGCAACACAGGCAAAAAAATGCTGGACATTTTAACAATGCATTTTGCTTGAAGTGAACCTACTGTATATATTAGTATACTGTGCCTCAGGCTCGGTGTTTGCATGGATTTGGTAGCCCGAAGCTTCCTCTACACGATGCAATTCTAACTTCGGGCGCCCCATGACCAGGGGTGCCAGCAAAACAATTTTTCCGAACTTTATATTGCTTTATTGCAGTTATTTTGTACTTTGGCGTTTTTTAGATGCTTCGTGTGTTTGGTTTTGGTTTGATAACTCGTCGCTTGGTGATGTCGTGGTACCGTTTCAACGTATTTTTGAGAAAATGCATTCAGGGGTTTAGGAGTGGTTTTGATTTGTAAGAGCATGTTTTTCTGCAAAACCTGCCCATTCTTGTGTAATTTTTTATTCTTATGCTATTTAATTGAAAAAAAAATTTATCTCGTTTGTGTTTTTCGATGTTAAACCAATCGCGTTTGTAAAGTTGATTTATGATTTTTTTTTAGATTTTTTTTTTAGAGCACAAATTTTGAAGTATTTGGCCTCGAAGCTCAAGTTTTCGGCCTTGGCCTCGAAGCCTACAATCCTCGAAAATACCCTGCCCTCGGCCCGAGGACAGCGCTGTTTTTTGATTCGTCAAAAAGGAAAATAACCGAAGAAAACGGAACCTTAACTTCGGTTTCCAGCTCGAGTACCTTTTTTTCGGAAATCCTGAAATTTCGCAAAAAATGTGCGGTTCTTGCGCGATGAACTTTTTTTACGGGACCACTAGCAAAATTGTGACCTTGGTCTTTCCCTTGACCATTCCTGTTCTTGGCCTCGAAAGGGTCTGTTCTCGAAAATTCCGTGCTTAGCCTCGAACGTTGGGTCCACGACTCCACTCCACTCAATTTCCTCTAGTTATCACTAAACAAGAGCAACCTATAACACAATTGTCAAAGTTACCAAAGATATTTGATCAGCCTAGTGTACTGATTCAAAAATAGCACTCCAGTTGAATGTAATCGGCTTGTTTAAGCATCTTCAACCAACTTTAGCGTGTAGGGTTAAAAACCTATCGGTTAAAATTATTTCATGCTTGTGGGTATTTCGCTGCTTGCTTCCACTACGTAATTGGCTGGAGCAGGGACTGCGACACTAGGCTTATTTTTGTATCTAGGCTCAGTAGGGCACGGTTTCTGATCTTCCATTCTACGATATCTTTGCCCCCACAAAAAATTCCTCTTTCGAAGTTTCTGATGAGGTCATTGCATGCGATTTGTGGTTTTGGCCCCTCCCAGTCAAAAATCCTGGCTACGCCTATCCGCGGACACTTCACGAGAAGCTCAAACGAGCAGACAAACGAACCGTCTGCTACTGAAACGGTATACTTGGCAGTGGCGTAGCGTGACATTTCAGATAAGGCATGCAGTTATGATGACGTCATCAGTTTTGATGACGTCATTAATTATCAGGCAGTAAAATAAAAAAACAACTTAACAATAATAAATGTCTGGTATTGCAACTAGGCCTCCTCTCTCCAGCAGGGGCGCCGAGAGCCGAACGTAGGCCCGGGGGCAGCTGAAATATGACGGAATTCAGGTTTTGTGAACTCCAAAACAGACGGAAACAACGCCGCAGTTTTGTCCAAATTATGATGCGATCTCAAAAAATAAAAGTTCTTCACCAGGAATTCTAACGGTTTTTTCATTCAAAATCAGGTGATCTCCAAAAAGAAGGTCTCACATGCTCATTTCTAAATGTCATTTGATGGGCCCCTTTCGAGCCATGGGCAGCCTCATGGGCCCTGGGGTCATTATATCCCCTGCCTCCCCTCTCTCGGTGGCCCTGCTCTCCAGTACACATTGGTGTGTACTGTTCATTTACTGTCCCAATACAAGTCTTCCTTGTGTTACTACAGACAGTGACAGGTCTAGCACTTTCATATGTGCCAGTAGCCGGTTACCGGTACCATACTAGGCTAACACTAACAGTAAAGTAGGCTTAATAACATTGAAGCAAAAACAATAATTGCAGAACTAAGCTAAGCCAACTTGCTAAATAGCAAATACATAGCCTACTTTCAAAGCCTCTTCCTCATGTCATTACAATACCGTTATATCGTAGCCTGCTGGCAGCAGCCAGCGATGCTATACAATATTAAGCAGGCTAGTGGGCTCAAGGCTAGTCCAGTGTATATATGATTAGGCCTGGCCTTGTTTAGTTTATTTAAGAACCAGTAAAGCACAAGCAATGCATTATTCAGCCATTTTAGTTAGATATTTTTGATAAACATTTTCCACCGAAAAATTTTATTTAGTTGTAGTAATTCTGATCAAAATGTAATCGTTTTGAACAAAACTCATGGGCGAATAAGTTTCTGGAGAACGTGGACCTGATCCACCTGTTGAAGCTGTGTATGGATAATGTGCAATGCGTGCGGCGAGTGCCTTTGAAATACGTGCCAAACCCCGGGCAGTGTCTTTGGCGCCGGCTTTATTTTGTTGGTTTGAGCACATCTGTATTGACTGGAAAAAATTGTAGTGTTGAGTTGATCGGAGATCCTCAAATATCATTGGATCCTGGCAGTGTTTTGACGTTTTTAGCATTTTATTGTTTTTTTTTTTTTTTCTTTTCTTTGCGTTTTAAGTTACATTATATGACTTTGGATATACTTGATCTGTGTAGGCGTTGGGAAAGACGCAAGTCAACACGCTCACTGGGTCAGCCCCAGCATAGCAAGCAATCGAAGCGAGAGAGTCACTATTCAATTTTTAGTGCTATCAAACTCAAGCAAGAGCCGTTTTAATGAGGCAATCTTAGGTTCCATATTAGAGTTGCAAACGAGCCGACAAGTTTAAGTAGAATAATGAAAATCATATGTTAAAATATTACTGCATGTTATGCTTTACCACTTTTTGTACTTGTGCTATTAATGTTTTGTGTATTTGAGCAATAAAAAAAAATATCTACTCAGCTACTTGCTTTTTGCTACATTGGTTAATTACGCTTTTAGCGCACTTAATCGCGGCTCATATTTAGGTTTCACTTAAAGAACTGGAAAGGTTGTTTGATTCTAAAATTAACTGATAAAAATCATGATTTAAATCAACTATAACAAAGATGGCTTAACTTGGAGGAAATTTTAATGTTAAATTTTTGATATATTTTTGTTCCGCGGCAGTTGATGTTTTTCCAAAATTGACTTAACGTTTGACAGACTTGTGAAACCATTTTAGGAAAAAACACTGTCTGAATTTAATAGCGACGTATTATTAATTGACGTATTAACGAAAATGGCAGCACCGTACGGTACGTAAGTACGGTACCGTACGCCTCAATTTTTGCTAAGAAGTAAGGTACGCTGGTACGGTACGCCTGTTTTGTAATGGTACAGGTACGGTACGTTGGTACGCTACGCTTTTTTTGTAATGGTACGAGTACAGTACGTAGGTACGCTGTTTGAGTTTGCCTACTAAACATTTTATGTGCAACGTGCGGCCGTCAATGAAGATTCGTGCGACCGTGCCCGGCGTGCACATTGTCTAGGCCAGTGGTTCTCAACCTTTTTGTGACCGTGGCCCATTTGCATTTAAAAAAATGTCCACTGCCCTTTACCGCAATTTTCTACAGACTGCCAAACAATCTCAAAAAAAAAAACAAAAACAGGTCATCGCGTCGGAGTCCGCAATTTTTTATCACTTTTCAAACGATCTTCAAAATAAATAAAAAATAAGAGGTCATCGCGTCGGAATGCGCGAGTATTTGCACAAATAAAACTTTTTTGAACCAAATAACCAATTTTTCAAATAGCTTTGTGGCCCACCGCAAAAAGCTATATTGCCCACCAGTGTCCATGGCCCACTGGTAAGAATCACTGGTCTAGACTATTCTCAAGTAATCATTATATAGCCTCTTAATTTGCCGTTACAATTGTATTACGATGTCACAAGTTACAGTTACAAGTATGGCCAATTGTGATGTCATAACTCTTGCCTATAGACGATAGGAGCCCAGGACTATCGTGGCATGTCAAATATTGAAGAAAAATTTGAACGGAAATAACTGCAACAGTTTAGTTCAATGGTTCTCAACCTTATCATTCTATTTAAATAAGGAAATTATCATTCTATTTGAATAAGGAAAAATAGATTAAACGGTAGGCCTAGTGGTAGGCCTATTCATAGTTGGTGGTGGAATCTTTTAACTTTTGGTTCAAGCCTTCCCCCTCTTTGGTCAAATCCAACTTTTTCTTGAAGATTTTATTGCAGTGAAGCCAGATGGTGTTCAACGGGGTTTAGTTGGCAAAATAATTTGCCGTTTCGAGGAGAAAGGTTTTAGGCTTTGAGCCATGAAAATGACGATTGCCAGTAAAGATTTGCTAGAAATTGCACTTTGCAGATCTCAGTTCAAAACCATTATTCCCAAAACTTGTTGAATTTATGTTGTCTGGGCCAGTTGTGGCAATGGTTTGGGAAGGAAAAGGAGCAGTTAAAACTGATCGTAAAATGCTTGGAGAGGCTAACCCTGTTGATTATCTTCCTGGAACAATTCGTGGAGATTATTGTATTGACTTTGTGAGAAACATATGTCATGGATCCGACTCTGTGGAAACAGCAAAGAAAGAAATAGCTTTATGGTTTAAAGAAGGTGAACTTAACAATTATTGCTGTGCTAACAACTCTTGGGTGTATGAATAAAAAGGATACTTCAATTTGACACTCAGCACTCTTTTAGTGTTTTGTGACTACATAGCAGGATCTGACATTAGTAGTTTTTGTATTTTTGTGTACATAGTTGGATCTGACTTTTTTTTTTTTTTTTCTGTAGGCCTACCTTTTTGTCTAAATTTATAATTACCAGTATATTGAAAGTTACTTTTCACCTGTTTTCATTTTAAATTCAAAACAACTTTTTCTGCATATTTTGTGGCTGATTTTAAATTTGCTATTTTGTCTAACTAGTGTAGAATCTTTCATTGGTTTGACTGCTTGATAATGCCAGTTAAATGTCCATGTGAAATATGTTTAAGACCTTGTAAAAGGAACCAGTGTGCTATTCAGTGTGATATATGTGGTGGATGGATTCATCTCAAATGCACAGTCATTAGTCCCCTTAAATTTCACACTCTTTGTTCTTCTACTGAACCATACCTCTGCCAAAATTGTTACAGTGAATTGTTTCCTTTTCAAACCCTAGATGATAAGCAATTGTTAAATGAAATGAGAAATGATGACAAACTAAACTTTGATATTAATCACACAAATAATTCATTTTTCCCAGCTAAATGCTTACAGGTGGACAACAAGATAAAAAGCTTACTAAATGATTTAAATTCTGGTTTGGTTGACTCAAAATACTGCTCACAGGCCGAAGCCAATATTATTAACAAAAAGTGTAAAGTTTCTTTGCTTTGCGTGAATATAAGAAGCTTAAATGCAAATTTTGATAAATTGAATGAACTTTTAACAAATTATGATATCTTACCTGATATCATTGCTATAAGTGAAACCAAACTTAAATTGTTACAGGTATACAATGCAAAGTTAAGTGGGTACCATTTTTACCACAAAGGCACAACTACAAAATGGGGAGGAGTAGGATTGTTTATTAAGGAGTCTTTATCAATTTCAATTTGCAAGGAGTTTGATTTAAACATTCCTAACTGTGAAGATATGTGGATTCAACTAGATTTAGGGAATAACAAAAAATGTATAGTGGGGGTAATTTACAGACACCCTAAACAGAAATTATCAGAGTTTTGCAAGAGTTTTGAATCAACCATTGAAAAATTGAATAGTAGAAAATTGATGTATTATATCGGAGGAGACTTCAACGCAGATTTGTTGAAAAGTAACTCTGATATCAATATTAAAGATTTCATGAATTTAACATATAGCTTAGACTGCATTCCCGTAATTACACACCCGACAAGAATAACCACTACAAGCTCAACTCTTTTAGATCATGTTTATACAAACAATGTAGTGGGTGAACACAAAAGTTTTATTCTGGTGGAAGATGTAAGTGATCACCTGCCAGTAATGGTGTGTTCTAATTTAAGCCTGCCCAAGAGTGAAAAATCAACTGTCATCCTAATTCGTGATACAAAAAATTTTGAAGTAGAAAAATTTCTAGACAAATTAACTGAAGGAATGGAGCTATTAGGTGATATCAAAGAGGAATGCATTGACAACTACACTGAGAAGTTTATTGACATTTTTCATAAGACTTTAAACATACATGCACCATTACGAAAACAAAGCAGAAAGGAAACAAAACTAAAAAACAAACCATGGTTATCCAAAGGAATCCTTATATCAATCCAGCAAAAAAATTTATTGTACAAAAGAGCCCTTAAATTAAATGACACTAATACATGGGCACAATACAAAGTCTATAGAAATAAACTGACTCATACTATGGAATATGCAAAACGACTTTACATTAAAAATTTAGTGAATGATAATAAGCATGACACCTCGTCGCTTTGGAAAATTATAAATAAAATTATTCACTTGAAAAATGTGAAGAAAAATAACATTCCTAATAAAATGTATGCTTCCAAAAGTGAAAGTGCACAAGGTCCACAGGCCATTAGTAACTTGTTCAATAAATATTTCATAGAGATAGGAGTTAACCTTGCATCTGAGTTTTGTGTATACACTGTACAAAATGCACATATCCTTGCAACACTTTGTTTTAATTTTGCGTAAAATTTTTTATCAGAGAAAGTAGCAGACTGAGAAAATCTAGAAGCTGTTTTTTTGTTTTTTTTTAACCTTAACTTGGTGAGGTGGCAGTAGACTTAGATGACCTTTCGGACCCTTCCGTTCAGACTTAGATGACCGCTGTCTCCTCACCAAGTGACTAAATATCGCTTTGACTCTGCAAGTTTGTGTGTTTGGTTTTAAAGGAATTGCTTATTTCGATGCTTTGGTGATATACCTAGAGGAAGTTGCAGTTTTTTCTTGTGATATGGCGTCACTTGGTAAATAAATAAATATGATGATGATGATGATGATGATGATTATCTTGGTCCAGAGCCAAATTTTAAAGCGAATGGAGTTGTAAGTCGGGACGGGCTTTTCGGGTCGGGTTCGGGCCTTAAGTTGACAAAAATTTCGGGCTTAATTCGGGCCTAAAACATACTTTTTGTCTTAGGTGCACAAAAATATAATCAAAATAATTTGGCAATACTGCTTAATTTTTCAGTCGTAACTTAACTTTCGGATTTTTTCGGGCATGATTTGGGCTTCAAATTAGTTTTCTGGTTCGGGCCTGAACTTGTCGGCCCGTTTTCAACTCTGTAGTGAACAACAATATTGAAGACCGGGGGCCCCGGGACCCCCACAAATCAATTTTTGCCCGCCAATTTAAACGTAAACCTGGAAGAAATGGACAGTTTTCACTTTTCATCCTAAAAGTTGCTATCTCAAGGTCACATCTAGACTTTTTATGAACGTAATGCATTAACCAAGGCCGGATTTACCACAATATGGCGCGATACTAGCTCAGGGCCCTCCGCTCAAATCTTAAGATTTTTTATGGTCTTCACCTACATTTGGCAGAAAGATGTCGCGAAAATCTCCGAAGTGCCAGGGGCCCAGCGCGATGTAAATCCGGCCCGGCAATAACATGGTTAGTAAGCGTAACCATCTATTGTACTATTTTTCAAAAACAATTCATTAATTCACCTCCACCTTGCTAGTTTTTTTGCTCAAAATACTTTTCAAAAAAAATAGCCATGGAAAATGCTGATTGATCAAATCGTTGAACTTCAATTGAGAGGGCCTGGGCCCCCTGGCCTAACATGCACTTCTATAACTGGTTATTTTCATGACAAAACGAAAATCTCTACGGAAAATATTCGAGTGGGTTTTCATTTCTTGCTAAAATGTTGCACGAGACAATGCACCTTACTTCCTCCTACCTGTACCAAATCACGTACAATTAAACTTTAAAACCAAAATGCAAGATGTTAAACGTGTTTTGGACTTAAATTGCGACTAGATGGAGGATTAAACAATTTAATTTTTTTAATTGGCTTTCAAATATCAAAAATCTAGTGCTTTCAAATGGCTCTAAACATGTGCAAAATGTGATTCAATGGCATTAAAATAGCTTTTTTCAAAAAATTACAAAAAATCGCCCAACAACTGGGGGCATCGCCCCCAGACCCTCAAAGCCTCCGGCGGCTGGGGGCCCGCCCCCAGACCCCCGTATGTGATACGTTTGAGTTACATTGGCTTTCTCAAAACGTCTCCAAAGTTACGTATTTGCACTTTTCAACTATATTAGTTTAAGCCCTCTCCCTTTGCAAAATCCTGATTAAGCGCCAACAGGCAAATTTTTGATGACGTCATTGCATGTGATTTTGGTTTAGGCCCCCCCAATTAAAAATTCCAACTGCGCCTATAAGTTGGAGATTGCCTGAAAAACTTTTTTGAAGACCTTTTTTTTGGAGAACACTTGCGTTTGTGTCCTTGGTCCTTGGCCTTGACCTCGAGCATTCCTGTCCTTGGCCTCGAGAGGGTCTGTCCTCGGAAAGGCTGTCCTTGGCCTTGGCCTCGGATTTTTTGCGTGTCCTTGGCCTCGAGCCTTGTGTCCTTGGCCTTGGCCTCTGGTCTTGTGTATGATTGCATGATAAGCCTACACAGGGTGACTGATTCACACGTCCAATAAAACACAATATTACACACATATAGTAGAAACGGGAGTTCAGCAGAGATTGCCAGCACGAAATGTACATGGTGGGATGTGGGTAAGTGGTGCAAGGCATGGAGGAAAGAATGTTTGCTTTCTTGATTTTTGATTGCACATTTGCACACCTACTTACTACAAAGCATAGGCCTAGAAGCTTAGTGGAAGAAAAATTTGATTTTTCGGCTTATGTTTTGATTTTTCGTCGGCAGCGTGGCTGGGAGAGTAAAGGCGTCGTTTTTACAACAAACCTGATCGCAAGATCTAAGTTCCACCCGCACCCTGGCTACGTTGTTGCATCCGTGGATAAGGCGTTTTACGATGATTACTTTTGCATGGTGGCTTTGAACAAGCAGCAAATTCAGTGGGCAATAATTCGAAAAAATTCACAGGAACATTGGAAACCCTAAAGCAGGTGTGGATTCGTCCAAGCACAAAGTACAGTTACTGCAATTAAAAGCGTACGGATTGTCCAATAATTAGCGTCTAACGCTGTCCAGTGGCACTGGGACAAGAAGATAAATATACACAACAACAACAACTACGTTTTTGCTCTGCCCCCTCTTTTTTACTCTCAACATTTCTGTTGTAACCACTGTAAGCTGAAATATATACCGTTTTCCTAAAATTATTACACCATAGACTCATTATTAGGAGTTTATTGGTACACACAAAGCTGATGCATTTAGCATTGAATATAAATATTCCAAATAGGGCTACCTAAATGTTATTTCAATATTTGGTTGTTTTGATTTTTAGGTTCATTGCCCAGTTTATAAAAACCAACGAGATTGGTTTGATTGTTTTACTTCATAGGTTCAAGGACTTTAAAGACGCCAGATATTTTTCAAGGACATTTGTCCATTTTTCAAGGATCAAGGACACAGCGAAATTTTAAGGCTAATTCAAGGACGATTTTTGAGATTCAAAGACGTTTGGCAACCCTAACTAAGTAAACTGTTATATATTGATAAAAATTTTGTTCTAAAAGTTTGCGTATAAACGATAAAAGCAATACTTCAAAATAGAGCTGTACCGCTTGACAAAAAATTCTTTTCGAAACACTTTTGTCCAGTACGTGTGACAGTCTGGTTAATGCAGATTTGGATATATAAAAATGCGGATGAAAGAAAGCTAACTTTTTCACGGAAAAAGAAAAACTAAACAAAACGAACAAAAACGGGCCAAAAACGATAACCGTGTAAACCCACCTTAATAGAAACAAATTGATTTTAACATGCCTTGGGTGTGCTGAATACTTAGTAGCATCAAAATACACTAACTGTACCCGAAAAACTCCACCTTAAACCATTTAACATTATACTGGTAGCGCTGTGTAAAAGTAGCAAATCAAAGTAAATTGTTTCATACAATAACCCGCTTCATACAATCCCAATAAACTCTGCTCTTTGCTACCACCTTACATTAATAAATTTTCAAAACTCATTCTGTGGCCCCAAACCTTAAAATTGCATCATGTAGAGGAAGCTTCGGGCTACCAAATCCACGCAAACACCGAGCCTGAGGGGTGTCGGAAAGTTAAATCGAAAGAGTTTGAAATCGGGGGTGCAAAAATCGTTTTTTTGTTAAAAATTGATGTTTTTGGTAAAACCGTTCTGCTGGCACCCCTGGTCATGGGGCGCCCGAAGTTAGAATTGCATCATGTAGAGGAAGCTTCGGGCTACCAAATCCATGCAAACACCGAGCCTGAGGGGTGTCGGAAAGTTAAATCGAAAGAGTTTGAAATCGGGGGTGCAAAAATCGTTTTTTTGTTAAAAATTGATGTTTTTGGTAAAACCGTTCTGCTGGCACCCCTGGTCATGGGGCGCCCGAAGTTAGAATTGCATCATGTAGAAGAAGCTTTGAACCATTTAAAACTGGGTTGTTTTTTTATTTAGGTAATAATTTTGAGGTTTGTTTTTATTCAACAAGTTATTGGCCTTTTTGTTATTTTTATTTTGAACCCGATTTTTTTAACCTTTTAATGCTGGTGTTTTTTGTTTTAGGTAATAATTTTAAGTTTTGTTTTTATTCAACAACTTTTTGGCTTTTTTTCCGTTTTATTTTGAGCATGAAGTTTTTGTGTTTTTGTTTTGATTTGTTTTTGGCAACACTATTTTGTTGTTTGCGTTTCAGTGGAAATGTTTGTTTCTTTTAGATGACGTCATTGTTTGTTTTTCGGTTTAATGGTTGGCAACACCGATTAAACGCAAAGACGTTTTTCGTTTTTTGTTTGTTTTTGTCTGGCAACACTTTCTGCTAGAATGACGCTTTTTATTCTGCCAGAATGACGGTGGTCTACTAAACTCAGGTCTATCGCCAACATCAAAAGCACGTAAGCGACGCACCGTTACGCTTGATTGCTGTTGCGTGCGTAAATTTATTGTTGTTGTTGTTGTAGAAAAGAGTGTTGGAAAAAAAAGAAAGAACAGGAGGGTGTGAGGCACCACAGTTTGAAAATGGCTTGCAACACGAGTCGGTCGTTCAATCAAAGACAATGGGTTGATGGGCTTACTCTTCAACAAGATGCAAACGGTCAAATCAGCTGATTCTTAACGCATGAGTGAGAATTGGTTGTGGCACAACAAACAAAGCTCTTGCAGAGAATGAGTAAGTTATGTACAAACAATGCAGTACAGAGTAGCTTTTTGAAATTTTGTTTGTAGTTGGCTACCCTAACAAAATTTCTAAGGGGAAAAGACCTCTCTATGGGGAAATCTAAATTGTCATATCTGGGGAACAGAAGGTGGTCTTAGAAAGCTCAAATTTGGTGAAGTTAGTCTTCAGAATCAGATGTTTCAATTCAAAACTTACTTTAGTGCAGAGTGTAAAACCAAAACAGTTGGTGTAAAACTAAAAGTTGAAGCTGAAGCAGTGTGAATATGCCAGCTCTGAGATGGTATAATACAGAATAACTTAACTGTTATCATGCAGTTGTTAATTGTTGAAGGGGATGAAGCATCCGGCCAATTCTACTAGTGTACAATAGCTGAAATCAAAATAGAATTTTTGGAAGTTTTTGCTCTCATTTTAGGGCTGTGGTTGCAAACATATTAAACAAATACTAAAAGATATCCCTCTAAAAAGTTTTTGGAAACCCTGAATCTGTTCTCTCAGCCTGAACTTCCAGCGAAAAGAGAGACTGAATAATATGTAGGTGTTGTTAAGTAGGCTATAAGCCGTCAGCTTTATTTCGGAATCTCTGTGACTCGTGTATGAGCATGCTTGCGCTCTTGCTCCTCTCATGCCTGAACTCATTAGGGTTAGGCAATGTTTCCTCTAAGTTTACACCTCCTGCGAAAATGCCGGAAATAGTGTGAACGTTCTAAACTCAGTGTGAAAATGCCAAAAATTTTCTCATTTTGTTCGGTTTCAATGTGATCTCCAAAAAAAAAGGTCATTGCGCCGACGGAGGCATCTTTTTCTCCGATTTTATGTTGATCTCCAAAAAAAAATGTCCTTCGTCTGAGTTTTGCAAGTTTTCTCTGCGATTTGTGTGACATACCAGAGTGAGGCACTGTGAACCGCAGCTGTCTACGGTTTTTGGCGGGAGAAAAAACGCCGGAATTCGCAAAATTTCAGTGCCAAAATGTCGGAAAAAATTTTGCACTTTTTTGCACTTATAGGGAACACTGGGGTTAGGGCTAGATCTGGGTAATAACTTAGATCGGAGAGAAGGAGAGAACGCACGCATGCTCACACTTGAATCGCATAGCTGCCGAAAACAAAGTGACGGCACATACTTACGACACCCTAATATTTACCCTTTCTGTAACATGGCATGACCAATCTAATTTTGGTGAACCTCCCCATTTTTCCAAAGCAGGACATCCTGACACGACCGACCTGACGCGAGACAACTCATCTCGGGAATCCTGACGCTAGGGACATCCTGACGCCAGGGACATCCTGACACTTGCGACATCCTGACACCAAAAGCTCCAAACTTTCACGCTCTTCTTCTTTTTTTCTTTTCTCTTTATTGCGCTATGCCACGACTACGCTTTTTTCTCAAAACGATTAACGTTTGATTATTGAGACGTAAGTGTATTATTTTCTGTTAATTCCTCTAATAGTAGGCAAAAATAATATCATAATCGCAGCATTAGATAATTTCGATTTAAGGTGCTTGACTTTGAATTGTATTTTTAATATTTTCCTTAACATACAATTCCTTTTAGAGCACTTTTCTGTATATATAAATTAACCACATATATTATTATTCATAAAACATCTACGAGGTTGTTTAATAATAGCAAAATAGATTACTTTCAAACGCGGCATTCAATCATTATTTGAAACTTATTGCTAGCATTTTTACAGAATCGCCAACTTGGGTTTTGATTTTTTATATCAAGATTCTTTTCGTGAAAATACAACTTGCTTTTGATTTGTTCCTGCAAAACAGAGATTCCAATGAAGTTTGCCATTAACGGAAAATAATATGCTTACGTCTCAACCAAACGTTAATCGTTTTGAGAAAAAAGTGTAGCCTTGGTGAAGCGCGAAAAAGAGAAAAGAAAAAAAAAGCAAAAGAAACAAGCAGAGCGCGAAAGTTTGGAGATTTTGGCGTCAGGATGTCCCGAGCGTCAAGATTCTCAGGGTGAGTTGTCTTGCGTCATGTCGGTCACGTCAGGATGTCGCGGACCACCATTTTTCTGGGTATTTAAGCTGAGAGAACAATCTCATGGTTTCCAAAAACTTTTTAGAGGGACATCTCTTTATATTCTGTATTTGTTAAATAACTTTGCTACTGTAGCCCCCAATGAGAACAAAAATAAAAAAATTTCAAAAATTATATTTCAATTTTAAGTGTTTTAAGCTACAGTGTAGGAATTGCCATGATGCTTCACCCCCTTTAAGTTGTTTTAATTTTCCTTTTATAGCCTAGGCTATGTTTGACGTGTTTTGTGTAGTGTTTTTGTGATGAAAAGTGCAGAAGTAGCATTATAGGTAATGGAGTAATATACTGTGATTGCTATGTTTGTTGTTGTTCATGAGCGTATGAATTTCAATCATAAACGATACAGTGACCCCAAACTTATGCTGTAAGTTGCCACGTTTAAAAGTTCAATTCAGTGCTGGTGGAATACCAGTAATCACCTTATTCTTGAAAATCTGGAACATCCTACCATCTGCTGACAAGTTGCAGTTTAACAAAGCAATATATACCACTATCTGACTATCTGAAGTATATACTTGAGAGAATATCAGCATAGTAATGGATACCGGTACCAGTAGTCTTCAAATGCAATCATCATGGTGGGAATATCTGAAAGGAATAAAAACGGAAGACACACCAAATCAAGTTTTGATGAAAACTTGGCAAGGTAGTAAATGCATTAATTGCTGGTTCAGTTGATGAATGCCTCTAGCACATTTAATTGACTGCACTGTTACATGTATGACTGGTCTTTAGGACTTTAAAATTTCTTAAAACTAAAAAAAGCTAATTCAGTATTTAAGATTTCATGTTACTTTACATTTCAGTTGTTTTTGAAAAGCAAGTACTGCTATTTCAGTTACAATGTAAACTTTGCATAATAATAGCACAAGCAGTTTGAAGTCATAGTACAAGTTACATGATCAGAAAAAGATTCATGTTATTCATTTTTTATGGCAAGAGGTATACTGTAGTACTGTACATAATAATGTAGAGCTATCAACAGAATTAGGTTTGGTTTTGGACCCAGTATGTTGTGGATTCAATTCGTTTTTTTGCTTTGAATTTTATCTAAATGCATGTTGTTACTATAGAATCAAGTTTCAAATTGTCAAACTTTAGTTTTGATTGTTTATTTGGTGAGCTCCATCAATCTTTCCAACAAATGTTTTTTCACCCTGTTTTTAACCTTATCTTATTTAGATTGTTATTTGCAATTTATGTTCTTGTGATAACTTTTTAGAGGGTTTTCGAACTGTATACAGTATGTGTATCAATTTTTGATTTGATTTAAAGGATAAATATGAAATAATTTAAAAATGCGGTTTGGGATTTTAAAATCTGGGTACCGGTATTCAGTTTTGTATCTAAAGTAATAATGTCAGTTTATGATTTGGCAGTATTAACTTATTTAGATTGAATTTTTACTTTGGGCTCATGATCTAGTTAGACAATTTTTCTTAAAACAAAATTGAAAAGGGATCACCATTTAAAAGGTACATTGCGAAAGCAATCAAACAAACATCAAAATTCACAGACGACATTACTAAAAGCAGACAAAAAAAAAAATTACTAGTTGCATGCCTAAGACAGCTGTTTCGCCTAATTTTAAGGCGTATTAGTTAGACTTAGCAGGGCTTAAATGAAAAATATTATTGGGATAAAATTTCCAAAAAAAAAACCTTTGCCAAGAAAATAATTAAATATTTGGAGATAAAATTCTTTCACATAGTAATCTTTACCCAACAAATTATGCTAAACTAATTAATTCTTTATATGCAAATATTTAATCATTTTCTTGGTGAAGTTTTTTTTTTTCATAAGTTTTATCAAGGTAGTATTTTTCATTTGGCCATGCTATGCCAAACTGATGAGCCTTAAAATTAGGCAAAACAGCTGTCTTAGGCATGCAACTAGTAATTTTTTTGTCTACTTTTAGTAATGTATTCTGTGAACTTTGATGTTTGTTTGACTGCTTTTGTAATGTACCTGTTAAATACATTTTTTTATTATCATGTATGGGTGATTATTTGCTTCATTTTTTTACCACATTCAGTTCAACTATATTATATATACATATATAGGATTATAGTGTGATTGTATGTAATGTCGTGGTGGCAATTGCCTTAAATGACCGCATGGTCTTTTGCATCATTTCCAGCTAAATGTAATTCTAACCTGTGATATTTTCATGATTTACAAATAAAACAACTGATCTGAACTGAACTTTCAAATGGTATTCCCTTTTCAATTTTGTTTTAATACGTAATTACTGCACCGCGTTCAGCTTTGATGGATTTCCTAATGCTACAACTTTGTTGTCCCTTTCTTTTACACTTTTTTTTAGAAGAACCAGTATGTTTTAAGTTGAGGCTGGTTGTTCTTAAATTTTTGCTAAACTTGATCATTTGTTCTTAGCTTTATTGGTGAATAGTTCTTAAATTTTTGCAAATTTATTTTTGCTTGGTTAAAAGTTGTCTTTTGTTATAGATCATGACTATTGTTCGGCAAATTGTTGCAATCGTTGATACTTGGCTAGAGTACAACCTTTAATCTCCAGAATCGTCCTCGTTGAGTAAAACTAGAGAACGACTGAGATGTTAATTGACAAATCGAAAATGGCAGTTGATAGTTCCTTTAGCTTCTTGAATCTCAGAAAGCAGCATGCCAATCTTAAATTAAAACTTCTATTTAAGATTGAAACACAAACACTCTCTCTGAGCAAAATCGCTCCAGTAAACTTCTTACAATCAACCAATTCAGATCGTAAAAGACCTAACCGCGACTGACCTGGTTCAGGTCGCACCTTACACACAATCAAGATTGACCAATTCAGATCACCCACTGTACGGCTACACAAGCCAACCACAGATTCACAAACTCGGCATAACTGCCTATGAAACTAATATTAAAATCACCCACTCTTAGAATATTAGAATCTTAGAATGGAAAATGACCCGCCTATTTATATTACGGCAAAAGCTATCAAATATCCCAGAAAAATCCTTGATAAGTCGCAATAGAAAAAGTGTACAAGCTTACAATAACATAATTATGATGTCACAAACTTCAAGTCTAAATATAGCAATTAAGAAGTCGTAAACAACTAATTATTCCAGTGACTAATAGAAGACAGTAGAATATACTAGAAAGGAATCATCTCGAATATTTTAAATCAGAAAAGCGGAAAAACAAAGTAACAGTCACGTACATGTAAAAACACAGCAAATAATTATATCTCAGGCATTCAAAATTACTGTTCGTGACACAAATAAACTAATGGCAATTTAGAAAAGGCTAAGAAAATTCTGCTAATTACTAACGAATTTATTGTGCTAGCCTGTGTTCTTAATCTTGAAAACGAGTTCCTTTAATGACTTTCTTGAGTTTGGGAACAAAAAGAAGTCACAAGGGGCCAGATCTGGAGAGTAGGGTGGTTGCTCCAGTACAGCAATGTTATTTTTGGCAAGAAACTCCCAAATTCCCTATGCATTATGAGCTGGAGCATTGTCATGATGAAGCAGCCATGATCTCGTTTCCCACAGTTCTTTTTTTTCCCTCACTGAGCGCATCAGACATCGCAAGATGTTTTTGTAGACGTGTTGATTAATAATTTGGCCTTGTGGCAAGAATTCTGCGTGGACAATTCCATGGACATAAAAAAAAAGCTATCAGCATCACCTTGGTTTTGGACTTGAACGCCCTGGCCTTTTTGGGTGTTGGTGACAATGTGCTCTTCCATTTAAGGCTCTTTTGGTTGGTGAGTGGATCATACTCGAAGATCCATGACTCATCGCCAGTAACAACTCTTTTTAGCAAGTTGGGTTCAGTTTCGAGTTGCTCCGAAATGTGTTGACACACTTGCACACGCCACTCCTTTTGTCCTTCATTCAGCAACCTTGGTTCTATTTTTGCACAGATCTTTCTCATCCCCTGATCTTTTGTAATGATCCTCCATAACCTCTCACTATTCATACCCAGCTCATCTGCTATCATTCTAACACTAAGACGGCGATCGCTCCGCACCTTTTGCCTCACTCACTCAACATTTTCATCTGTTCTGCTTGTGGATGGCCTCCCACTCCTGTGATCATCTTCCACATTCTCTCTTCCCTCTTTGAACCTCCTGTGCCACTCAAAAAGACGAGTCTCGATATTGTATCATCACCATAGACTTCTTGAAGCAACTTTAGTGCTTCAGCTGGAGTTTTTCCAAAATGGACAAAAAATTTCAGGTTGATTCGCTGTTTGACGCTCATGCTTCGCACCAAAAAAAAGCCAAAAATTCTTAATTTTATCAAATTTTCACAAAACGGTCACAAAGAAAGTGCCTTGACAGAAAAACGTGCAAAAAGAATGTAGTTGTCACAGAATGCTGAAATTTGGTTTTCGAAACCATAAGACATTGTGACATCATAGAAAGCAATGCTCTTTTTCTGTGATTAAAGTTGTTCATGCAGCGTGCATAGCCCTGTTACTTTTCAAGCACACCTCGTATTTATACTACCCAAAAACTTCTCAAAGACGTCATTGTCTTGCTTTTCGAAATAAGTGCTGACAAGGGGACAGTGGAAAAAGCATAGTTAAGAGTTCTTAGAAAAGGAGAGAACAGGAGTATTTGGGGTGTCACAAGCCGCCACTTACCAACAGTTAAAATTTTTATGAGATTTTAATGACTAATGCTATAGTTAACTTTCTTTAATTTCCTATCAGCATGAAAAGCTGAAATTTGAATTATTAGTTGTGGCAGGCAATCAAGCATAGCTTTTCAATATCATAGTGTGCCCCAACATAATGCATTTGAAATAGAAATTGAATATAAATTGTCACATTGTCTGGACTGAAACAAACGATAATTCGAGAACTGGTTCAATTGACTGTGGTAAACAAAAAAACAACATTGAAATGATCTTTGTAAGTAGTTTTTATTCTGGAAGTGATGCTTGTGGTGCTAGCAAGATACCTTCAATTGTTGGAAACTACTGTACTATGTTTTTCAAAAAGTGATCAATAATGAAGAATAGATAAAGTATCACAGCAGATTGCCTCAGAACTAAAACATTAAGAAATGAAATCCTATAAAACCCATTAGGCTGCTGCACCTGTAAAAAGATGGGTTTTACAGGATTTTTTGTTCTTTTAGTCAAGGTGGTATTATGCTCAGTGTTTTTTTATAAGAATCCCCAACTTATGGGTTAAGGCTGGCTGTTCTTAAATTTTACTAATTTTCAGCCTCATTTGTTCTTAACTTTATTGGAGATTAAGTGACGTACATTTATTCTTGCTTAGTTAAATGTGCTTAGCTTGTCTTTTGTCTCTGATCATAATTAGATTTTATTCTGTTGTCAAATAGACAATGGCAATATTGAAAAGGCCAAGAAAGCTATGCTTTTTAAAATTGTTGACTCTTTTTTTCTATTATTTTTCACTGTCAGACTGGCGTTGTTCTTAATTTCTTCTTAAATTTTGAGCTAAAATGGGCCTTGTCTTTGTATAAAATTGTTCTAATAAAAAACAAGTGTAATCTGTTTTGCTTTGTTTTAAAACGTTTGGTGGAATATGGAGTCAGTCTCATTACTATATATTTATCAGGAAAAGCTACTGGCTACAATGTGCCTGAGTTTGGTTGGAGGATTGCCTTAGACCATAAGTTTCGAGATCATCCTATTTCCTGGTCCCTTCCTCCTTTAACCCAAGTTCCATCAGTAGTAGGCCTGGGTATCAGGTATTTTAATGATTATAACATGCATTTATAAAAGCAGTATTCATTGTTATTAAACAAGAAATCGTCGAATGTTTCCTTAATGATAACATGATTCATATCCTTTCTCATGTATGTATTTCTCATGCCATTGTGTTATATCAGGTTCTGCAAGTTTGCAGAAATAACCCATTGAAGTGTTCATTTTTGCTTTTGGTGCCAGTTATTACAAGTGTATACTGTTTTGTGTAAATTTTATTTGGAATCTTAATCAGCTGCATTGATAAAGGCGTAAAATTACGTAATGCACGGCAGAATTGTTGCAGACGTTGGATATTTAGTTTTTGAAACAATATTTGCCTTAAAAAATATAAATTTATAAAATAATTTTGATCATATATATTTAGTTTTTATTATTGACATTTTAAGAACAGCTTCATTAAATCCAATATTTTTGATATTATCTTGCGTGTAAAATTTTTTAATTTTTTTGGTCATTTTGACCGAAAACATAGCTTAGCTTTTTTCGCTCTGTCACTAAAAATTTAAATCAATGATCATTAAATGACTGGAAAAAAAAAGTAGTTCCTTAGGTAACCAAACTACCGGCGTTGCACATTGTAGCTTTTATTCTGGATAAAGTTTTCAGCGTATATATGAAATTGGGTTTTGAAATGTTTTATAATATTTTGAAATATTTTAGGTATCTAATCTACTATAAGCAACTTCACCAGAAAAACAAGAAGCCATGCATGGACTTCTTCAACCAAATACCATTGCATCAAATTTATGGTAGGTTTTAGATCTAATTTGTGTTGCACAATATTTTGAAAGCAGTGGATCTCTTTTCTGCTTGAAGCTTGCACTGGATTACCAAAATAGTTTTAGCATACATGCAGTAGTACATTCGCCAAACAGTTGTATAGTATAGCTAAAGAAAAAATTCAAGAAGGAAAATAGGGGGAAAATCATAAAAGAATAATGGATCTAATTTCAGGAAGAGAATCGAAACTAATTTCGGATGCCACTTACTTAGAGTAATCAGTCTAATATGGTCTTTCTTTTGCGTATTGGCTTTTCGTTTTTTGTGTTTCATGTTTGTTCAGGTTTGTTTTTGATGATTCAAAATGCAAATTTTATAAAAGTTCAAGTAAGTCTGAAGTAAACTCCGCAGAGTTTCAGCCAATGTGCGTTTACAAATACGTGTCTCTTTCAATTTTTTACCGGTTTTTGTAACGCGTATTTCTGGTAGTACATGAGTAATTACATACCTTCTGAAAAATGTTTTCCACATCAATTTTGATGCATTACAGGAGTGCCGCTGGGGGGGATCGGGAGTGGATCTATCAATCGTGGCTGGCATGGTGGCTTTTGCAAGTGGCAACTTAAACCTGGCGTTTACACATATGATTGTCCCCCGGCTGATCAAGTAAGAGCAGTAGTAAAAGGATAAGAAAAACACTTGCTTGTAATATATAAGGATGGTGCAAATCACATTCTTGGACATGGCACCATACCAAGAAACTGACTGTTGAACCAACTGATTGTCATCATTAGGTTTAGGGTCAGTTGGTGTGAGGTCAGTTGTGGTGGACTCATAAAGTGTACGGTGGATACTGTTTAATTTTTGTCACCGTTTCGGATTTTTTCGACTTGATTTCTTGTAAAATTGTTTTTATAAAAAAACTATATTGCTACTAATACGTAACGCGGTAAGACATAGAATTGTTCCGCTAATAATTTTATTTAAAAAAACGCTTTGTTTTGTTTTCAGTTTCTTGTAACAATTTTCCGTCCCAAGCAACCAGTTTTTCAGCTAGTCCTCAATCCAAAGTTTTCACATTCAGAGGGTTTATCATCATGGAAACGATGTGTTCAAGGTTCCTATGCCTTTTACCATGGCTTGTACCCCCGGGCTTGGACCGTGTATGACATTTCCAGCCACAAAGTTGTTCTAACTTGTCGCCAAGTTTCTCCCGTTTTCCCTCATGATTATAAGGTAAATTTTGCTTTTTTGCTGGCATTGGAAAAACCGGAGGGACTTGGCTGAGACCCCTAATTATATCCAAGTAATTATTTAGAGCAGAAGTGATTAAAAACAAGTTATTTCGGCAAAAAAAATCTAAAAACTCCGAGCACCAAGGGAGTGGTGCGGCCGAAAAATTATTATGACCAAAAACGTGTGCATGTCGCTGTACTTTGGTTTTCCCCCTTCAACCCAAATTTCCAGCTTAGCTTCTCAGACGTTGCGACGACGAACCAAATCACGTAATTTGGTTGTTTCATTTCCTTAAGGTTATAACGTGTGTTTAACAGCAATATTTATTGTTGTTAAACAAAAAGTCGTGGAATGTTTCCTTAATGATAACGTGATTCATATCCTTTTTAATGTATTGTATCATGCCATTGTGTTGTATCATATTCTGCAAGATTGCCGAAATAACCCATTGAAGTGTTCATTTTTGCTTTTGATGCCAGTTATTACTGGATGTGGTTTATTATTGACAGATGGCGTGGCCCATTATTGACAGATGTGGTGTAATATTCCGCCATAATTTTCATAAGCAAAATCTAGCGGAAGCGTGTGGCAAAATGGTGCTTCTTATCCCTCTTTGCAGATGAACCCAAAACTGCTTAAGGTGCAGGAAATGTTGTTATTTCTAGGACACGAGCCTTCCGACTACAGTATTTGTATGGACTATTGAAAATAATAATGATGAAGATGATGTTGAAGTCACTATAAGCTTGTCGATGGAAAATGGAACAGGTATAGTCTCAATGCTCTCTTGTATTTTTAAGAGAAGACTGCAGGCAAAAGCAGTGCAATATTGATATTAAAATGTATTTTAAAAAATAAGCAAGACTGTTTTTAACATTCTATTTATTTTAGAGATGTTTTCGTTAGTATCTCTAACCATTATCAATCTTATTTAAATAAAATGGTTATAGACACTAGTCGAAACGCCTCTAAAGTATTTAAAATGATAAAATAGTCTTGGCTGTGTTTTTTTAAAATAAGATCATCGTTCAAATCCGCCGCGAAATCCCTGTCGAAGTATTAAATTAGATAGTCGTTATCTCGTTGACTCCCATCCTTTTTAAACCAACTGCATCAAAGATACTTCGAAGTTCAAACACATATTCGTGGCTCCAACTTTTGCTCAACATTCACGATTTTAGTGGGCAACACTGTCGTAATTACGTCTGTGTCATTGTAACGCATCACTAATTTCTGTCACACCATGGAACTACTGTAGCAGTAGTCAGTGGTGCGTTACAATGACACCAAAAGTAATTAACGTCAGTGCTGCCCACTACTAAAATCGCGAATGCTGCTTCAGAGTAAAGGTACACAATAATGTGCGTGAAAAGAAATATCTGTGTAACTTTTGAGTTAAGAAACATGGATTTTACGCAAATATAGCTTAGTAGTATAGCATTGTAAGAAACCTTACTGATTTTTCCCGCAGTCGTTTTTTTAGGTTTTGTTTGTTCACTTTTTCAGCCTAGTTTCGGCACTATTTTTATAAAAATGACCTAAAAAGTGCCAAAGAATGACCTGTAAAATGCTGTTGTTCGAGATTGCTTGAATAATTATCTGAAAAGGATAATAGTGGTACGATTTCAATTTTTGTATTGAAACTACTCACGTTAACTCTTTGATTTGGGATTTGTGGTTTTCACTTTTTATAAGAACCAGTAAATTTTCAGTTGAGGCTGGTTGGTTTTGAATTTTCCCAAATTTCAGTCTCATTTGTTCTTAACTTTATTGTTGAGTTAAGTTGCATCAATTTATTCTTACGTAGTTAAAAGTTGTCTTTTCTTATTGATCATTGTTTCTGTTAGACAAATCTGTTAGACAAAAACAATGGCAATGTAGAAAAAGCCAAGAAACTCCGCTGATCGCTTAAAATGCGTTGTACTGGCTCGTGTTCTCATTTTTTTATGCTGTTGTTGGCATTATTTTTAATTTGTTCTTAAATTTAAGCAAAAATGAGCCTCGTGTTCTTATAAAATTGTGCTTCTAAAAAAAGTGTACTTATTAATATTTAATTTTTCTAGTTTACCTGTACTGTTTCAGCTACTTTTTTGCCGAAAGGGCTGGATAGTTGCGAATCAAACGCCAAAAACGCTCAAGCTGGACGTTGCACAACGCGAACAAACGATTTTTACGCGTTTTCATTGCGTGAAATACTTTGCATGATTTATAGTGTCATTGTCTTTCAAACCTTTTCCTGCTTATTTAGCTTAGCATGCATTGTAGCCGAAAACGATTGCTTATTGTGATGTCATTTCTGTTTCCGGTACAATCAATTTGTATATTTGGCAGGAAACCGCCAAGAAAGAAAAACGACACAGAATCTATGGAACGAAAGTTTTACTTCCAATTTACATGGCTCTCTTGTGAAAGGAGTACAAATGCATAATACGACCTACCCACACATGCCATATTCTCTTGTAATCGCCGCTCCTGAAAAAGTAATCAACATTAATTTTGTTAATATTGGTTGCATTTTGTCTCTTGAAGAAGACCTTATGTTCAAGAAAAAAAAGATTATATGCAAAAAAAAAAGCAAAAAAGGTCTTTGTTCTTCGAAGCTGTCATTGGCCTACTTAATTTAAAAAAGGACTTTACTGATCACTCGATTTAGCGTAATACTGTATCACTTTTACAACGTAGGCCTTATTGCCGAGATGAAAAGTCAAAATTGCATTTAAATCTCAAGAGAAAAAACTGCGAAATATCTTTATACGTAGCAGTTTTCACAACCAAACAGAAATTTTGTCGCAAAAACGCACTTATTTTACACATTAATCTTAAACTGGTTGGTGAAATGATTTTGCAAGACTGGTTCTGATGGGCATTGAGTTTTTTAAAGCTGGCGGAAATGACTGTAACTATTATCGGCATCATTCTGCGTTTATGATTCTCATTTTTGTAACTGACGTTATTTTTGTTGTTACATAGATTGAATATCATCCATTGACCTTGTTAAAATTGCAATCAAATCAGAAACAACTTGTTTATATGTCATTGGGACATCTGCAAGTTGGTTTGAAACTTTGGTACCGGTATTTAATTGCCGAAACATAATAAATTGTCATTTTTCTCGCATCAGTCTTTAGTCAACTCATCTTTTGACAAAAAGCTGAAAAGTAGTTTTAAACTATAAATATTCTTTTTTCTATTTCCTTACATATGTTTCGCTGTTCTGGAACTCGTCAGTTGCTAGACGAATGTGACAACTGCAGTATAGTTACTTACTCTCAGCTAACAAAAAAATAGTTTGTGGGACTTAACTTTTTGCTTTTAATATATTACAGGAACACAATAACGTTTCTCACTGTGTGTCTTTCAATCCGACGAAAAATGGATCAGAAGTTTGGGAGCCTTTAAAAACGAAAGGCCAACTTGAAAGTAATTTAGGTGATAAAAGGCAGGATTATTTAAAAAATTTATTGTTCTTACAGTTGATATAGATTTGTTTGCTTTAATTCTAGGATCAAAGGTCCCACTTGAAAATGGGGTTATTTTCATGCAGGTCATTGGGTTTTGGGCCGCTCTCACTTAAGTGGGCTGATATTGTTGCTTGAAACAAGAGGTTGATGGCCGCATTCAACAATCAACATCGTATGGGCTGCCCAGAGGATTGCTTATTTTAAAGTTTTGTCTTAGTTTACGTTGGAGAGTGATGGGGCTGCCCTCCCTTATTGTTTGATATCGGCTGGATTGGTGAAAATTTATCAATGGTCGAATGGATACTGTATAGAGCGTTTGCTACTGAAACGGTAGTCTCGGGTTTGATTCCCGGTCGGGTCAAACTAAAGATTATAAAAATTGGTATTTATAGCTTTCCTGCTTGAGGTTCAGTAATTAAAAGGGATAGTGTGAAGCCGCCGTCACCGCGCGAAGTGGGTAGGTGGCAGCTTGATTCGAAGATCGAAAGGGCTCTTCTCTGTATCCTAGTCATTGGAGAATAAATATGTACTGTAATTACGATTTCAGGTTTTCATCTTTCAGGGAAAAAGTAGTTAAGTTGAAACCCATTTTACGTCGCATTGCTGGCGCTAGTCTGTCACAGCATAATGCTTTTATAATCCGCTGTGTTTGTTTTTGATTGTTGACAAAATTTGTGTTATGTCATTGCTTTATGTTTGTTGTTTACCAAGGAAGCAATGCATTCAATAGCACTTCTGTATAGTATATATACGTTTGGCGACATGTTCCTGCTTCTAAGTGCAGAAAAAACGTTTAAATTTGCTTGATTTAGTGCTTGTGACATCCAAGATGTTTGTTAGTGGCTAGAGTTCTTTTTTTTATAATCTGATGGAGGAACAAAGGTGTGTGAGCTAGTGAGTGATGTCACATCACTGTCCCTGCAAACTCAACCTAAAGACCATGGATTAGACTTTGTAGGTTTCCTCTAATTCCCTTGCAACTTGCTATCTCAAAATGCGCTATTTTTAGATCGAAGTCACATGACAGAGAAGGGTGAACCAATAGCATGTGCTGTTGCTTCCCGATGTAAAATTGCCGCAAAGTCCAAAAATGAAGTGGAGTTTTGTTTAGCGTGGAATATGCCAAAAGTGAGGGTTTGTTGACAGATTGCACTTTCGGTGGTCCGCGACTTTTTGACGTTACCTATGATTGGACAGCAGAGGTTTTGACGCGGCCGGTTTATCTTTGAGACGTTTTGAGTGACCCACGTCCGTTTTTACCCTAGGACGTTTTGTCGCAAATTTCCAACACTGCAGCGTCAAAACGTCTCGCGTCAAACTTTTCGCATCAAAAAGTCGTGATCCCACATGCAGTACACGAATGCCGTTTCCTGGAAATGAGGTTTGGGAAATTTGTTGATTGAAAACTATTTAGTTCGAACTTCGCCATGTTTTGTGATGAGTTTATTGAATCACCTTTTACCTTAAACCAACCATGTCAAATCAGCACTAGTTGTTCTGAATAGGCATAGTATGGCATAGTAGGTTAGGGGTTTGGGTTGCGTTTAGAGTTAGGGTAGGGGAGTGGCGGACAGCGATGGCGTACTATACCTGCTTATTTAGAACAACTGTAGCTTGTAGGGTTAGGGCGAAGGTTATGGTTAATCCTTTTTGCGAAATAACCAATTGCCAAGTTGCTACTGATTGAGAGATTTGGAAGCTTTTATGTTTGAGCTAAACATATTTTCGTTTCGTACCGCTTAATAAGCTTAACTTTCAGAATTTGATTTATTAATTGGGAAATGGATTTGCCTTGTAATTGATGTACATTGCAATTCAATTGAATAGTGCTCGACTTGGACGGCTGGCTCGTTGGAAAGCCGAAACGCTTGGTGCAGTTACAAGGCCAATCTACCCCTGACTCTGTTGCTTCGGTAGTCGAGTGGTAGAGCGTGTGCCACTACAACGCTAATATCAAGTTTGATTCCCGGTCAGGTCAAACGAAAGACTAGAAAATTAGTATTCACAGCTTTCCTACTTGACGTTCAGCGTTGCAAAAGTACAGCGTGAAGCCTCCACCGTTTGTTGAGACAGGTCCGCAGGTGGCAGCTTGACTCGAAGACCGAAAGGTCCTTTCGCTGTCACCTAGCCTAGGCTACTTGATGAATAAATATGTAATTACAATTACAATTTTTTATGCAACTATAGTTTATTTTATTCAATCGAAATCCCCACTCTGCATTAGAATAGCTGAATGGTTTTGGTGAGCTCGGCACTTTTCCTTGAGCTAGGCTGTTGGCACTATTGTAGATGGTTTTTACTATCTCATCCAGGCAATAAATGTTTCCTTAACAAAAATGACAAAGCATTTGCGATATAACTTGGCATAGTAAACAAAAGACACATCAAAAGTAGGCACCTTACATGCGTGCACCAGCGATTTTGTGGATATTGCGGATTGCTGATTTAGGAATTAAGAAAATATTGTGTAGCTTGTCATATTACGTATCTGTCTATCCCTATTTGATACTCAAGTTTATTTTCTGTATGAGTGTGAATCTTCGTTTTTAATTTGATTGTTTATCAATTTTAATTATAAAAATTGAAACAAAATGGCTGATTAATTTAGCTTACTTGTACCCTAAGTTTTTTAGAAAGGGCATTTTTGCTTCATAAAACTTTCTTTTAAAGAAAAAAAAATGCCGCGAAAGCATCATAAATCAAAATGTAGTGTACTTAAAGTGAATAAATACTCCACCACATATAGGAATGTTAACCTGCCCTATGCTTACTAATAATAGCATTTTTAATTGCCTACCTTTTTGTAGTTACCTCTCTCTTAAAGAGTTACTGCTCGAAATCGGTTTTGTTGAAGAAACGAGAACTATTTGAGGTAATAATTGGTGACTTCGCATTATTTCTTGCAAAATATACAACGCGATGTTCGATAATAATCGAACATCGCGTTGTTTGGCCTGCAAGAAATTTTGCAAAGTCATTCTTTCGTGATGTCACGAAATTTCGAAACGGAAGGTTGCTAGTAGTATAAACGGATTAAATCTATTTTCGCGGATAAGAAAATAGTGGAACAAGGTTTGGGGCACTTTTTTATTACCACAAGTAGTTTGCATTTCTTCAATGAAACCGATCTCGAGCTGTATCTCTTTTAATCTTTAACATTCCATTGTGTAGGTTCATTTTGGTGATAGCGCCCGTTATTACAAACGCCGTTATACTCGCTGGTTCGATTCCAAGAATGAACCTGCCGGACCACGGTTGGCTGATTATTCGCTCCATAAATATCAGTTTTGGGAAACCAAAATTGAAGAATGGCAAGCTCCTATTCTACTATGCAGGTAGGTATCTTCTAGCAGGTAATTTACTCTGTTTCTTGATTAACGGTTAAGTAGAGGAAATTTAAGTATTTCTTAGTTTAAAGCAAGTTTGCTGTTGGGGACTTTTAAAGCTCCAATTTTTTGAGCATAAAAAAATCCCTCTATGTAAAACGTTTAGGTTTTAAACAAAGATGGTTGCGGCAATCATAAACACCAATTAACGATTGAGAATTGGCAAGTCAATTAAGACAAAACCAATTCACTCTATTGAATCTAATCAGTATGGTGTACCCAGCTTTAGCAGTTGGCTACAAGTACAATGATTTATAGTTGGTGCAAAGTGTTCAAGTTTGTGGGACTTTAAAGGTTTTCACCACAGCCAAAGTGCTCAAATTTCTGAAGCAATGAGCAACGCAAAATGCAAGCGACAGTGGTGTCCTGGACTTAAACACAACCAGATTATATCAAGGAGCAAATATGTAGTCATCGCAAGCCGAAACTTTTGTTCCATTGGAGCTCATCATTTTCATATGAACAGATTTGGAAATAGACTGCAAGTACAATTACTTAAAGATTGAAGCTTTGTTTTTGATTAAATGTATGCTTAAGGCCAGTATACAGCACTGTGCCTAAAATCGTAAGCGTACAAACGTATCCTTAGTTTCTTTAATCAAAAGGCAGCTTTTACGCTGATAAAGCTGTACGCAGTGCGTATCGAATTTCAGTTTGAAATAAACTAAATGCTCTCACAGTTTTACGCACAGCATAGACCGGTCCATACTGAGAGCGCAATCATTTTTACAGGTACCTTCCCGACTGGTATAAATCTGCTATTTTCAATGAATTGTATTACATCACTGATGGTGGTACAATATGGGTTGAAAGCGAGAGTGTTGAAGAATGTGAAACGCACGCTCAAGAAAATTCGGAGAAAAGAAACAGCAACGTTAATGGACTGCGTGAGCTAAGGTTGGTTGGTTTAAGTGTGCTGATATCAAGGGAATGATCGTCTGCTACTGAAATGGTAGACTTGGTTCGATTTGCGTTTATATCAAACTATTAAGACTAAAAAACGTGGTATCCATACGTTCCCTGCTTGACTTCAGAATTAGATAGAAGCAATGTGACGCCTCTACCGTGTGTGGTAGACTGATAGGCAGGTGGCAGCTTGACTCGAAGCCCGAGAGGTCTTTTTGCTGTCTCTTCTGGCCAGGGCAACTTCGTGCAAAACACTAAGAAAATTTACGATTATATCCATTGTAGGTCTGATTCAACCTCCAATTCCAACCAATGCTCAAAGCAGGCGCGCAACCAGGATTTTGCTGGAAGGGTTGAACCCAATATTAAATTTTTTTGTTTGAAAATTGTCTCAATTGGGGGGCAAAGGGGCCAGAGTTGTTAGTCTGACCGGGGCTTTTCGGGTCGGGTTCGGGCTTAAGATTGACAAAACGCTGAGCTTGATTCGGGCTTGTTATACGTACTTCCCTTGTGTTTTAGCTTTTTAGGTGCTATAAAAGCGTAATTAAAATTTTGCTACATTGAATGACGACTTCGTTGAAGCAACATTGCGACTATTGTGACATCATAATTTATCTGCAATGAGTAGTAGTTATTTTCCCGTATACCAGTAATAACTTTGCATATTTTTGATCTAACCTATTTTTCAGGTTTGGGCGTAGGTTTTGAAGTTCGATTCTGTACTTGTCGGCCCATTTACAACTCTTGAGAGTGGCAGAGCCCCAGTCGCTGGACAATTTTTGTGACTTTTCGAAAATAATCGCCATTTCGACGCCATGTAAACCAAATTTGGCACATTTTTAGAGCCATTTGAAAGCCAGTTGAAGAATTAAATTGCCCAGCCTCCCTTTGCTTACTGGTCAAGTCCAAAACACGTTTAAACGCTTGCATTTTGGGGTTAATTATTTTAAGTTTCTTAACTTAGGGGAAGAGACTGAAACCTCTTTAGCCTCATCCCCTGGTTGCACCACTGACTGAAAGTATAAACTAATTAAGTGCAATGTTATAGTTAATTTTTGAATCTTGTACATTCAGTCGTGAAGAAGAAATTCGGAATTGCAAGCACATTTTAG
This sequence comes from Trididemnum nubilum, assembly GCA_963965965.1. Lineage (NCBI taxonomy): Eukaryota > Metazoa > Chordata > Ascidiacea > Aplousobranchia > Didemnidae > Trididemnum > Trididemnum nubilum. The sequence continues at coordinate 19,985,881 of OZ014489.1, read as the reverse complement.
AATACGGCCGATTTGCGTATCTTGAAGGACAAGAATACAAGTTAGTGTACATAGATTTAATGGTTGCTACACAAAATGGATTTAGTTTAGTATATTTTATGCGATCACTGACTCCGAAGCTCTTGCGGTAATTGCGTTATGTCACAATGAATCCAAGTTGATCTACGGTTAAAGTTTAAACCTGTCCATTTGATCCGTATTATGCAAACCAATTTAACTGTTTATGATAACTTTCAATATGCTAGCACAGTATTTACGTAATTTTTTTAATCAATTTTGGTTGCAACTTGCAAGACAGATTGCAATCGATCACGTTTGAAACGTTTTCCATTTGCCGCGTGAAATGTCAAAATTTGTTTCCACAAACTACTAAATTAAACCATATTTTATGCTGAAAAAATGAATTATGGAAAACCTAATTTCCCAACACAGTTAATCTGCTCTAGACTTACACTAGAAGTATAAATTATGAATAGCTTTTGTATAGGATGTACAACACGTACGATGTCCATTTTTATGCATCTATTGCTTTGGCACATCTTTGGCCGCAATTGGAATTAAGCTTACAGTACGATATTGGTAAGTTACCTGTAATCATGAATTAGGATTGGAGTTACATTTTTATTCACAAAGTTGCGCTGGTATTAAGACAGCGAAAGGACCTTTCGGTCTTCGAGTCAAGCTTTCGCGTATCCTTCTGTGTTCCCCGTCCGGTAGATGCTTTACACTGTCCTTTTTATAGCTGATTGTAAAGCAAGAAGAAGTGAAAATCCATTTTTTATAGTTTATTCTTTTGTCCTTTCCGAAATATCCAAGTTTTATAGCCTTTGAAAGAATGTTTTGAATGTTCGGTCTTCGCCAAAATTTTTGAAATGGCTTGAAATCACATGTTATTCTTGCTGGTAGTCTTAAATTCGTAGCTTGTACTTTTGATCATATATTGTGGTATCTGCTGTACATGCCCGATTACCGGCTACTCTGGTACTGTTTTTTTTTTTTTTTTTTGAGGGGCAATAGTTCCAATTCTTTTTTTGATCTTTGATGGAGAACCAAAAAGTGCTTTTAAAATTGGACAGATAAAAGCGTAGCAATAAGCTTACTTAAGATCCAATAACTTAATCTGAGAAAGAATTGAGGCCAAAGTATTAGTTTTCTAACGAAATTCGCTAATTTATCTTCTTTTTCTCGTAACAATCCTTATTTGATATAATCCAGTCAATACAGAATCTCTTAAAAGATCCTTTTGCAGCTGCTGGAATTCTACATGGTAATCCAGAAGAGCGAAAGTATCTAATGGATGGGACCATCGCTCCAATAAAGACCCCTAACTGCGTTCCTCATGACGTCGGATGCCCTGGTATGGTGTATTTCAGTGTATCTTTGCGTTTATCGTTGATGTTGGACTTTCACGTGCAACAATGTCGTCGTACTACGCAAAATTAAACCCTTAAATTAATCAATAATTCAAAAAAAACTGTAATATATTTTATCCTATTGAGCGCAAGTCGTTTTGACTTAAACTAGATGGTCTTGAATCCAGACGTCTTATGCTGAATGGAGTAATTGGATTGTCAAAGCTTTTTGCATCGTCTCCGTTTTCAGTTTCGAAATTCAAGTTTTTAGTTGCACCGGTTACCGCCACGGCGTCCAAATGTTGGCAATTACGAAGTACTCGTACTTTTGGATAGGCTTCATTGTTATCCGTACCAATGATGTCCAACGCAAAATTCCTTTTTGTCGGAATCGAAGCACTAAGATTGAGTTTATCATGCCAAATTGTAGTTGCGAGTCTCCTATTTAAGGACACCTGCTATAAAAGCTGCTGTAATTCTGACTTTAATTAAGGTCGCCGTCACCATAACAATTCATCAGTGACTTTTTGACGATGTCTCGGCGACGAAATGTCGCAACAACTTCTACGGCACGTCATTTTTCATTTTCGAGTGCAATTAGGTTTTCTCCTTCTGTTTCAGACGACGAACCTTGGCTATCAGTGAACGCTTATTTTGTTCACGATACAGCTGATTGGAGAGATTTGAATCCGAAGTTCGTTTTGCAAGTCTACAGAGATTATCACCTAACACAAGACAAACAATTCCTCGCGATGTTATGGCCAGTGTTAAAAGTAAGTTACTCAATACCAAACTCGTTTGCCAAAAATCTACCAGGGCCAAACCATAAAAACTGGTATTCACAGCTTCCCGGCTTGACGTTCAGTACTAAAAGGGACTGTGTGAAGCCTCCACTTTGTTGCTGGACAGGTACGTGCGAAAGAAATCAACTGACCGCTTAAGAACTGACCACTAACCAGTTGACCGCCAGTATTAAGATTAGTTGGCGATCAGAGTGGATATCTCTGAAGAGTCCGGTTGAAGAAGTGAAAACAGAAGGCAATCTCCACAAATGGGCAATCAGTACTACCAGTGACTGCCCATGCGATGAATTGCAAACAATGACTTGCATCCTAGAAAGTTAGCGGGATCACGCAGCTCCGAGCAAGATCTAAAAGAAGCAAAATCCCACAGTTGTGCAGTGGTTGAGGCTTTGATGTAACGAAATAGGATAGCTCATTGAAAGCATGCTTTTTAGGTGCGGAATTATTGACTTTTTTCATTAATCCCAAACTATTGCAATGAATGCTTTTCAATTTCAGCGAGTAATGGAGCACAGTATTAAACATGATGAAGACGGTGACGGTTTGATAGAGAATAGCGGTGCTGCAGATCAGACCTTTGACGGATGGTGTGTGCAAGGACCAAGGTATGTATCTTAGCAACTTCTCCAAATTCTGTTCTAGGCTACGTAATGCTAACATTAGGATGCTTGATGATACAGATCTTGTCTCTGCAATCAGTGAATCAGTAATGATGTCTCTTTTTTGCCTGTACTTCTTACTTAGTAAAATATGCTAATCAACCCATGGTGTTGAAATTTTTTAACTAACTTTAGTTTAAGCTCAATTAAATGTAATGTGTTTCTACGCTTGAACTCCTTGACAACATGGCGATTGGTGGAATTGCTTTGGACTTCACCCAAGTAGAATGACGGAGGTAACGGAAATGTAAAGTGGTGGCTTTATCTTGAGGTGCTTCCCCCCGCAACGTTCACAGAAAAGCGGGAAATGAAGAGAAAGAGAGGTTTTTGAGAAAGTTAAAATTGTGGTTTGAATAAGTTGTTGAATTGCATATTTATATCCTCCTGTAACCGGATAGCGTCAGACGCTAACAGTTGGATGATCTGCACACTTTTAATTGCAATGATTACTTCGTGCTTGGATGAATCCGCACCTGCTTCCAGTAATCCAACGTTTCTGTTGATTTCTTCCAATTCTTGTCCGCAGTTTCAAAGCCACTAAGCAGAGATAATGATCGCAAAGCGTCTTATCCAAGAACGTAACAACGTAACCAGGGTGCGTATTGAACCTAGATCATGCGATCAGGGTCGTCGTAAAAACGACGCCTTTGCCCTCTCGGCCGTGCTGCCGATATTTCATCAAACTGAAATACGCGTGTTTGTAGCAGAACTGAGTGATCGAATAAACTTGTTTAGTGCCTACTGCGGTGGTTTATGGCTGGCTGCTCTTCGTTCAATGGTGGAAGCTGCTCAAGTTCTTGATCACGGGGAAGACAAACAGAAATACTTGGATATATTACATCGCGCTGCGAAAGCCTACGACAAATGTCTTTGGAATGGTAAGTCTATGGTTTATTGTTTCCGTGCATAGTCCCGCATAACAGTTTTAGTCTTTTTGGGCCTGTCATCTTTTTAAAACCTGTTATTAGTATCAAAGCTATAGCTCAACTTTTGAGACTTATAAAATATGTGAAATGGATCTGTCTTAAGCAAGCTAGCTTCAAAAAAATTTATTTCGGGGTTTGCATGTTTTGTACATTACTGTTGAGTTACTGCGATGATATTTTTTGTATAAATATTTAGTCAGAAATATGCTGCAACTTGACTAAGTTTGAGCTTCTACCGATTCCTACATATTACAGTTCCAAGCTTGAAAGTTTCTCCATGGAAATTTCTAAAATAGTTGTGATTAAAATTTTCGTATTTATTTAGGTTGCAGTGGCAAAAAGAATGCAAAAGGCCTTGCAATGTTTAGGTCAAGCTTCGAACTATGTCTAAACGCAAAGTGTAGCTTCGCTGTAATATTGAATGTTAAACAAGAAAGTTATGAATGTCTGTTTTGGAGTCTATAATTTAGTCTCATTTAAGGCCATATTAAAGGGGGCGTTTGCCCCTGAGTCCCTTGGAAAGCCCAAAAAATTATCAAAAAGTGATATAATGCTCCTTGTATCTCGTGCCGTATTTTTGGACGTGTAAACTAGTGAAATTAGAAAAAAAGCTGTTCACTTGCGGACGTAAAATCAGGGCTAAAATCACGTTGATATCGTTAAAAACCGATCAGTAGTCGAGTGAATAGAGCGTCTGCTACTGAAGCGGTAGATTTGGGTTCGATTCCCGGTTCGGTCAAACCAAATACTATAAAAATTGGTATTCACAGCTTCCCTGAGCACGTTCAGCAATTATAGGGACAGTGTGAAGCCTCCGCCATGTGTGATAGACAGGTGGCAGCTTGACTCGAAGACCGAAAGGTCCATTTGCTGTCTCCTGGCCAAGGCAAGTTGGTAGATAAAATGTAAGTACAATTATTAGTAATCGAAAGGTTGTTGGGCCCCGGGTTCGATTCCCGAACTGGCAATGCGTCGTTGTGCCCTTGGGGAAACCACTTTACGCTAATTTCCCATTGGAACCAAGCAGTCTACCCGTTGTGGTTGTCCAGCCTGACCAAACACTTGCCGACAGAACCCAAAAAAAGTGCTCTGCGTTGGTATGATTACACAGACGCAGTGTGCCTGCTTCGTACGGACGAACGGGAAGTGCGCTCTCGCTGTGGCCCCATCCCTCTCGATTAGGATCTTCTCGTCCGCCAAACTAGGATCTGCGCCCTTTTTCCCCGATTTTAATACAGCCCTGGCTCCATTAAAATTTTTGTAGACGCTCTTATCGACTTAAATTGAAGTTGTATCAACTTTCGTAAAATTTGCAGGAAAATACTTCAACTACGATAGCAGTCGTCACAACAGAAGTAATAGTATTATGGCTGACCAATGTGCTGGTGTGTGGTATCTTGCCGAGAGTGGAATTGATGACGTAAGTACCCCATATAAATTTGTTTACTCGATAATTCAGCAAAAGCGATCAAACCTTTTTTGTTTCAAGATAATTCTGGATCATGAATAGTACTTTTGTAACTAACTATCAGCGGCGTGGCCGAAACGTAATGGCGTCGTTTTTTACGACAACCTTGATCGCAACCCGCACCTTCGACACGTTTTTACATCTTTAAATAAGGCGTTTTACAAAGATTTCTCTGCTTGATAGCTTAAACAAGCCACAAATTTAGAAGGAAGAAGTCAAACGCTAACAGTAAAACTCCGAAAATGGTCCACTCTCAATGAGTGCGGATTCATCCAAAGACTGGCGCCACCGCAGCATTCTCGTGATAGGAGTAACGAAGCATCAATCAATCAACTACTCTTGTTATGTACAAAAAATAGTTTTCAACGTAGCAGAAAATTTAATTAGCAACTTTGGCTCGTTTTTATCGATTTCTTCGCCTTTTGGTTGAAGAAGTAATAATCACTTCAACGTCACCATCATACTAATGATGTGATTGTGATTACATCTTCATTCACCTAGTTGTCGAGGCCAAAAGACGACAAAAGGACCTTTCGGTCTTCGAGTCAAGCTGCTACCTTCTCACCTGTCTACCAAACACAATGGAGGTTTTACACTGTCCATTTTAATACTGCACTTCAAGCTGGAAAACTACCCGCCAATTGGTCGAGCAATAACGCGTTCGTCTCTGGGAATGGAGGTCTGAAGTTCAAATCTCTGGCCGGTGAAATCGGACACAATGTTGCCAACGGCTTGCCGCCGCTGCAACATTTTTTTGAAAGGAGCTGTGTTGCCCTGACGCAATGCCGTGAAGATAAGCCCCCTCCAACTCATTACACGCTTCGGCGTAATACAGCGAGTATAATGAAAGATTTGATTTTGATTTAAGCCGGGAAACTGGGAATACCAATTTTTCTAGTGTTTTGTTTGACTTGATCTGACCGGGAATTGAGTGTAGATAAAAAATTGTAAAAAAAAATTGTTTGTTGCTATGTAATGGTATGATTTATCATAATCAAATCTTTCATGATACTAACAACTAGCTATATTACGCCGAAGCGTATAATGAGCTTGCGAGGCCCATCTCGACGTCATGCCCTGGGCAACACAGCTCGTCTCAAAGAAATGTAGCAGCGGTGGCCAGCCGTTGGCAACACTGTGTCCGATTTAACCAGCCCGAGATTTGAACCTCAGACCTCCAGCTCCAAAGACGAACGCGTTACCGCTCGACCAACTGGCCGGTCATAATTAAAAAAAACTACAGCGAATTGTAGAAGACAAATGAGTACCCATCAGCGATTGGATGTTTACTGTCCAGTGATGTCCTGTATCGGTTTCACCAGGCCAGCTTGGTTTCCGTGGTGTAGCATTTCCGCTGCACCATGCTATCATACGCAAGAGAAAAGAGCCGGAAACCAACTTTTTTGCAGTTGTGAGGTCAAAATCACAAAAATTATTGGTACTTAGCAGACAAGTTTGCAAAAATAGCTGCTTGGATTTTTCAATATTTTGTGATTTGTCAGAGGTCTGAAAAACCCTTTTTTCTCAGGTTTGTGTCTAGGATTATTTTTCTACTCTAATTACATACCTCCTCTGCCTTCCGCCTGTATTTTCTACTACTGTAGACCTGTATTCCTGGTGCTGCTCTGTGTATTTATTGCCAAAATTACTCCAAAACGTAATGTACAGTATTGATATTGTCAAAAAAATTTAGGTTATATCCGATGAAAAAGTTTTGAAAACTTTGAATACTATTTTTGAATTTAACGTGAAGAAATATGATAATGGACACCATGGGGCAGTTAATGGAATGCGACCCACTGGTGCCGTTGACCCGTGCAGTGTCCAGTCCGTGGAAGTTTGGACCGGTGTTACTTATGCCTTGGCAGCAACAATGATTCACAAAGTTAGTATCAATTTTTTCAGAGAGTGCGTATTTTTTAAAGAGTTTCTTAGATTTGTAAATTTACTAAATTGCATCTGTAATAACAAGTTTTACTGCCGAAGAGAAAGTGAAGGAATCATGTTGTTTTCCAATTAACGTGACACCTGCTCATCTCACACTGAGGAACTTCCACAATCCACATTTCCCTTTTAAATTCAGAACGTCAAGCAGGAAGCTATGTATGATAATTTTAAAGTTGAAGGTTTGACCCGACGGGGAATCGAGCCAGAGTCCATCGTTTTCGTAGAAGACGCTATTCCGACTCTGCCATTGATTGATATGATGGAGATTGGAAAGAGCTTAAAAATTCTAATGCAATAATTTATATGCTATTTATTAGTAATGACTATTTTTCTACCATTGTCATTTGTGGTTATATGCTTTTGGTTACGGATTCTCATTGCTGATGTTCCAATAGAAATTGGATGTTGTGAAGCATGGAATCCGGAAGTTCGAATGGAGCAGCAATCGATTGAACTCCAAGGTTAAATAAATTTAACCGATCAGTAATCGAGTGAATAGATCGTCTGCTTTTGAAACAGTAGACTGGGGTTCGATTCCCAGTCGGGTCAATCAAAGACTATTGAAATTCGTATTCACAGCTCTCCTGCTTGGCGTTTAGCATTAAAAAATGCGGGTGTGAAGCCTCTACCGTGTATGGTAGACAGGCAACAGATTGACTCTAAGACCGATTGGTCCCTTCGCTGTCCCCTGGTCAAGGCAACTTGGTGCATAAATGTGTTTTTACGATTACTATGAAAAGCGTAAATGTTAAATTTGAACCAAAGAGGAAAATATCCAGCATTCCAGCAATGGTAGTGTCAGTTAAAACTGCCAAAATTACTTCATTTTCTGTTCACTATCTCCTGGTAACTACAAATGGGTTCATTCCAATAAGCCTACTGATTTATGAAAAAAGCGGTTGAGGTTTTGTCCGATTTCAGTTAATTTTATGTTTTCAGGGCATGATAGAAGAAGCTTTTGAAACGGCCAGCGGCGTCTACTACACATGTTGGGAGCGTTATGGGATGGCTTTTCAGACCCCGGAAGCTTTCCGCAAAAACCGCACCTACCGATCTCTCGCTTACATGAGACCTCTTAGTATATGGGGCATGCAATACGCCATTGAAAATCTACAAAATAAGACAGAAGTGACTGATCAATCGATCTAATGTAGCCTATTCTGAAGAGAAATTTTTGCCGTGCTGTCCGTTTCTGCTGTACTGTAATGGCAAACTGTAATGGAATGGCAAAGTGTTTACAATAGGCTTTTGGAGACTTATTATATCTGTTGGGTTTTAACGTGGAAAATGAAATGTCGATGAAATTATGATCATATTTTCGAATCGTTTCAAAAATTCTCTTTATTACTCCTTGTGGCATAATTTTGTTCATTACATTAACTTCCATTTCGATAACATAGCGCTATCTGTACCTATGTTGGGGTTGTGAATGTGGTTATCACCACTTTTCATTCCATTTTTTATGTAGAATTTGATTATTTGCAGATAATAGCTGTAACCGTCTTTTATAATTGCTCAAAATGTCCTAAGTTATTCTACTTTTTCTCTTTTTTGTTTGCTTGGAATTAAATATATTAGTATTACGGTAAATTGTGCACTCAAAAAGTTGTTCTTGCCGATTATGGTGTTTTACTCTGCCATTTATTGCTATTTTTCGTCTATTTACACAGTTTTAAACGTATTGTTTTGTATAGCCTAGGCAATTAAAGTGTTGGATATTCGTATCCCTTTGCAAAAACGCAGTGTTATTTCTTGTATTTCTGCACTTTGTTTTTGTAGGCTTTAGCCTGTATTGAGTATGTTTTTTCGGGAAAGATTTGCTTGCTTCAAAAAAAAGCAGATTGAAATGTGGTTGTTTTGCTCTGTGGATTACATCATCTGGTTGTAAATGATTTTAAAATACTTCTGACTCTATTTAAGAATAAGCAAAAAATTTGTGGTTAGGTTTATGTAGCACGTTATACTGTTACTGATGTTTGAGGCATAAAATAGGGTGTTGACGATTGACAAAAGGTTTCAGCTTTTCCATAAATGCTTTCAGCTTTGAGCAGCTGCCTCCCGCAACCGTCACGAAAAAGCGGGCAATGGAAAGCAGAGAGAGAGGTAAAGTTCGATTACACTACGCCAGATTTTTGCGCCGAACTAGCGATCATTTAACTCCTGCGCCACTTTGATCAGAATGGTGAATACTAAGCTAAGGTTGACATACGTCCCGTTTCCGCAGAAACGAATTCATTTTTAAGGCCTTGTCCCGCCCGGTTGACCATTTTGCTCTGGAATTCTTGATTGATCCCAGAATATTAATTGTGTCACAGCGATTTCATCGCAGGCCTGAGGTCTCTTAAAGGCGAAGATCATTTTTGACCTTAAATTCGGTAAAAGGTTTGGTAAAGCCCTTGATTTATTGTTTGGTCTCTTGTCTCAAATCATGATCATCACATGTTGGATCCGGTATTGTCCCCGTCAACGGATTTGGCCTGATTTCGTATGGTCATTGTCTTTACCACGCCTCGCCATTTCGTTCGATCACACATGCATCCTCTCTCCAGTCCTTTTTTTTTTTCATCTCAATCTCTACTTGCTTTTTCCACGTTTGTTTCGGTCTTCCTCTACTGCCACTCACTTCAAATTTCAAAGCCTTCACTATCACATTTTCATCTTCTTTCCTCGAAACATGACCATACCACCGTAAACTGCTTGCTTTAGCCATCTTATCTAAAGACTCCTTTATGCCGAACATGTCCATCAACTCTTCGCTGTTTCCTCGCCATAAATCCGCGGCAAATTTAAGTTTCTTTAGATAAAAACCTGTTTTTGTCTTCATTTAAGGCCGGGATCACACGATTAGGATTTTTGCACAATTTTCTGACATCAATCGTGTGAAATGTCGCGCAAGTCCATGACTCACAATTGCGGGGGACCTGTCGTCAATTACATTGAGCAGCCCGTGTGAAAAATGAAAATCAGTCGCTAAAAAGTCTTGCTGAGTTCTTGCAGGGAAATAGAACCGAGCTCTATTTTCCCTCCAACTTTTCTAAGAGCCGCCGTTCTCATGGAAGAAAACTGAGCTTTTAGCCGTGCCTTCGAAAATATTGAGCCACAGAATACAAAAAAATGCTGCCAATATCAACGCAGAAAAGAATGCGTCACAATTATCAAGCAAAAATGTTCAAAGAAATTTTACCTCATTTCTTTTAATCGACAATGACGTATTTTAACATTGTGCCTGCTGTTTTCTCATATTCCTTCGAAGACCTAAATGTGTTGCTCGCTGTTTTGTGTACTTTCGCGTATCGATTACCCAATTTTTCCTAAGTTACTTCAAACTTGGGCTAGGCTTTTTCCAAATTCATTCCGAAAAGTTATCAACTAGAACTGTAGTAGGCTATAGTTAATCAGCATGCCATCGTGGTCAACTCATGAAATTGAACGTTAATTAGCGAAATCGAAAAAAGGCAGTGCTTGTGGTTTTAATCAAGATATTGAAAATTACCTATTGATCGCAGAAAAACTTCCGGCCCAGCTTTCGCTTGTGCCGAATTTATGCAATTAGTGATACGCCTATGATGATTTTAACACGGTACTTTTTTAGTTAAAATTTGACATGTCCACTGACAAAAAAGCCTGTGGTATTTTTAAGCAGTTACGATAAATTTCGGTGGATAGTTTTCAGCTATTTTTCGCTGATTTTGTAAGAAATCAAACAAAAACGCGCTTATTTTTATTTAAAAATAATAAAGTTTTAGTTTACCCTGACATCCAATTATTGAGCCCACAGTAACCGCAAGTACCAGAAAGAACATCCCTGGTTTAATTTTACTTGATCAATCATGCAATGTTATGCAAATTTTATTGGTGATAGATGGCATAGCATGAAAAAAGCCACGCTATACACTAAAGAGTTCCACACAAACAAAGTTATTTTAACATTTTCTATTCGTCTATTTTATTTCATCGCAGGTCGAAAAAAATTTTTAAAGCCTGCGCACGCAATTTGCTGCAGAACTCGTATAGCTATTTGTTACTATACCTGCAGCTTTTCGCTTTGGTAAACGTGCTCGTATCATTTTGGCGAATGAAAAATAACAATGAATCGACAAAGTGCATAATGCTACTACCGCCGTGGCAAATTTCAAAAAAAATCCTTGACTACTGCGTAAATGCTTTTACAGTGAAAAAAATACATTGGATAACTTAGGCAATTGCTTTGCGGAAACAGATGCTTTCGTCTGGCGAGAAGTTCTTCAAGAAAAAAGCATCCAGATGTGATAGCTCCAAAATTATTGATGCAAACAAATTGTACAAAAAACTTGATCGTGTGATACCGGCCTAAGGTCAGCGGAAAATTTCCTGACCCGATTTTATATTTCAAAAATATGGCAATAGGCAACCATAGTTAATGCATGCCACACGCAGTGGATTGCTGTAGCTAAGCCTGAAGCTTCTAAAAATTCTTAGTTTGCGAAAAAGCGGTATTTTGCACCTTTTCAGAGCTCTATCCGTGCCAAACTTGGCATCGACATGAAGCAGAGCTAGGTTTTTGTGGTTAGCGCCGCGTCACTAGACTCAATATTTTTGCTATTCTCTGCGCCCGCCACTCTTAAGATCCGGCGCAACTTGTGCATTCAACATTTTTGGTTAGGTAGGCCTATTTCAACCACCGTCATTCTGGCAGAATAATCAGCGTCATTCTAGCAGAAAGTGTTGCCGCAAGATAAAAAGCAAAAACATAACTACGTCACAAGCAATCAACAAGGTTGCCAACCGCCAAATATCAAATGAGTCATTACGTCATAAACGAAAACTTAATCATCAAACAAGATCATATGAAAACAAAACGATGTTGCCAAAATAAAAAAATCTAAACAACTGAAGCAGAAAACAAAACTGGAATGAAAAATATTTTCAATTTTTTCCCATTTAACTTTCCGACGCGCCCCGAGCTTCGGGTTTGGGTGCAATCGGTAGCCCGCGGGCCCCTCTACCAGACCCAAGTCTAAAAGAGGGTACCTTTTCAACGGGGGCCCCAGCAGAATGGTTTAAAGGAGGCCATCAATTTTGGGCGAAAAACGTCATTTTGGGGGCAAATTTTCAATTTTTTTCCATTTAACTTTCCGACGCGCCCCGAGCTTCGGGTTTGGGTGCAATCGGTAGCCCGCGGGCCCCTCTACCAGACCCAAGTCTAAAAAAGGGTACCTTTTCAACGGGGGCCCCAGCAGAATGGTTTAAAGGAGGCCATCAATTTTGGGCGAAAAACGCCATTTTGGGGGCAAACTTTCAATTTTTTCCCATTTAACTTTCCGACGCGCCCCGAGCTTCGGGTTTGGGTGCAATCGGTAGCCCGCGGGCCCCTCTACCAGACCCAAAATCAAAAAAGGGTACCTTTTCAACGGGGGCCCCAGCAGAAAAGTTTAAAAGGAGGCCATCAATTTTGGGCGAAAAACGCCATTTTGGGGGCAAATTTTCAATTTTTTCCCATTTAACTTTCCGACGCGCCCCGAGCTTCGGGTTTGGGTGCAATCGGTAGCCCGCGGGCCCCTCTACCAGACCCAAGTCTAAAAGAGGGTACCTTTTCAACGGGGGCCCCAGCAGAATGGTTTAAAGGAGGCCATCAATTTTGGGCGAAAAACGCCATTTTGGGGGCAAACTTTCAATTTTTTCCCATTTAACTTTCCGACGCGCCCCGAGCTTCGGGTTTGGGTGCAATCGGTAGCCCGCGGGCCCCTCTACCAGACCCAAGTCTAAAAAAGGGTACCTTTTCAACGGGGGCCCCAGCAGAATGGTTTAAAGGAGGCCAACGCGTTCTGTTTTTTTTTTCCTTGAAGTTGCAGTGTTCTTTTTGCTTCTTTCGTTTTCTTTTGCATTTTTCATGAAGCAAAATGCCAAATGTAATGTGTTTTTCAGATTCTGGTAGTTTTTGCCCCCCATTTATTTGTGGTTTATTTGCTTAATTTAACTCGTATTTGTTTGAAACATTTTATGTTTGTGTTGTTTAAATTTGTTATATTTGGTGTTTTGCATTTACGTCATTTGATACGTCTCAAATTTCCTGATTTTTTGATGGTTTTTACTTTTTGTTTAATAATTCTTATTTTGTTTTTGTTTTGGCATTTGTTTCGCTTCAGCACTATTTTGTCTTATGCCGATATTTTTTTTCCGGTGGTTGTTCGATATCATAATTTTGGTTTTGAATTTTTTACTTATATTTTACTGGTATTCGTTAATATTACGTTTTAGCTCAATCTTAGTTGAGTAACAAAATTGCAGTTTTAAAAAGTATTCGATATCAGTTTTGATCATGTTTAATCTTTATATTCTAACAATATTTGAAGCTTTTCGCATTCAATAGATTGAGGGTTGAGTTATTTGTGCAGTATACGAGCAATTGCGCTGAAGGAAGTAAAATCAAGGATATTTGGACAACGAAGGGATGCAACGACTTTTTCACGCTTAACATTAAAAGTGCTAAGCATTCGAGATGTACTTTTGGAATGGTGTTCTTTTTCAATTTTGTTTTAATACGTGATTACTGCACCCAGTCAGCTTGGATGGATTTCCTAATGCTGGAACTTAGTTCGATCCTTTCTTTTGAATAATGGAATTATAATCTAACTGCTTTTGTGAAATAATCGGATTTCACCAATAGTTGCCATTAATCCGGTTATTGTACAAATATCATTTACAGCAAAAGGACTGAACAAAAATGAAAAACAAGCTGACAGATCGATGATACCCTGCAAAATTTGCGCACTTTGTGGTACGTGGAGAAAAGCGCGCATCCATGGTTATCACTAGTGATACAGTCATTATAACCAATGACAAAATTTGCACGGAAACAAACGTTGGGTTGCGATTAACTTGGGATCTATGTTGCTTTCTGTACAATATTCTACCAGCAAAACGTGGGACAAGCATTTTCAACTTTTTCTGCAAGGGGGACACAACACAGACACGTCTGGTAAACTTAGCTCAACACTGAGAATGAACAACGAGAGGACGAAGCTGCCCTGGTCCACCAGTACTACAATGAACATCATAATATAATCCAGACTACCACAAAACCTGACTTGCATATTGCTATGATACTGTACAATTTGTAGAAAAAGTGCACCCGAGCCATTTGGACATTAGTGAAAATTTTTGGATCATCACCAAAATCAAAGCTAAACTGAACATAAATAACACCTTTAAGCTTAAATTCAAATAACACCGTCAATTTGGAATCTAACCCGGTTTCGGTGCTGTTTTGAATTGTAATGCTTTTTTCTCCGCTGGCCTTGTATTGCTTTTTAACTTTTGGTTTAAGTCCTTTCCTTTCAGCAAACTTTTGGGTTACTGCCAAACCAGGTTGCGACTTCTGATTTTCTATTCTACGATATCTTTGTCCCACAAAAAACTTCTCTTTTCGAAAATTTCTGATGACGTCATTGCATGTAATTTGTGGTTTGCTCCCCCCCCATTAAAAATCTTGGCTACGCCTATGCCCAATGCTAGAACTAGTTTGTATTTTTGCTTTTTACACATCCTTTATCCGCTACAATTAAATAATTTAATTGGTTTCGAGTACAAAGTTGCATTAAAAATATAACGCTAAATCGAATTTGAACCGACATGCAAGAGTTTTTTGGTGTTCACGCTTGAAAAAGATATTGTTGGAAAGTTGAAAAAATTTCTTCACAAAAAAATAACTTTTCATTAAAAAATGCCGGAACAAAAGGAATTAAGAAGCGAAAGAATTTATTCCAAAAGCACGAAAAACTGTTTACAAAAGTAACTTACAAAAAAACGCACAAAGAAAGAAAGAAACTTCAATTTATGAAATTAAATCAAACTTTTATTATACTCGCTGTGTTACGCCGCAGCGTGTAACGAGTTGGCGGGGCCCATCTTCGCTTAATTTCGCCCGGGCAACACAGCTTCTTTCGAAGAAATGTTGCAGCGGAGCGAGCCGTTGGCAACACTGTGTCCGATTTGATCGGCCCGAATTCTGAACCTCACACCTTCCGCTCCAGAGACAAACGCGTGACTGCCCGACCAACTGGCCGGTTAACTTCTATTTATAATTATAATACCGCAGATGAAGCAAAAAGAGAAAAAGGATAACACTTTTACGACACCTTTTTTTGGAAAAATTATAAACCTTACATGAATCTCAAATTTTGGGCATATAATTATCTTGTCCAGGAAATTCGACACAGTTGCTTAAAATTTCTTATTTTTGAGTGAAAAAGCAATTGAATAACTTCAATTCAAAATTTGCAAGAAAAAAAATGACGTCAAAACTTACGAGAATGCATCTGTCAAGAGATTTTCGCGCTTGGCAAATTGAATCCACAACGGCAATATACTGTAAAAGAACACCTATCATGTCACTCAGAGATACTTCACAAAAGTAAGCAACTGCATTTTAAATTTGGCTTAGGAGATAAGCGATATTTTCAATTTTTTGTGTCAGTTGTAGCATTGGATCTATTTGGGTTCTGAAATCTAAAACTTTCTACTATTTACAATAAAAAGTTTATGGAGAAAAGACTAATAATTGCAAAAAAAAGAATAATAGGACAGAACCAGAAAGAAATGAAAAAAGATAACCTTCCTTAAGATAAAGTTTGCGAGGTGATTTGATGTTTGAAGTTTGTAAGGTGACGTTCAAAGTGTACAAATTGCTTTTTTACAAAAACGGCCATTACTGTACATCGTATCGCACGCTTTTTTTCCAAAAAACCGCATCGAAACCCGCGAAAAACCCGCATCCGTTATCGCACCATAGAATTTGAAAAATAAAAACCTGCAATTTTTACGATTAATTTGATTTTAATCATTATTTTTGTTGATTTGTTCTATTTCGTCATAAGTAACATTTTGGGCAGAAGTTTGAGAATATTTTAGCATTTGTTGCGTTACAATTACAATACTTGTTAAAGTAAAATCTCTCTCTAACTGAGTTTCAATTTATAGAATAGATCACAAACTTTAATTTCAAAGGTCATTGATGCGATTACAATACTTAGTTCACTTGTTTCCTGTCTGGTTTTGGGTATCAAAATAACAGCAATAAAACAAATTTAGCAGTTTTTTTTGGCAATTTTTTTAAAATTAAAATCAAGCGTATTTCATTTTGATCCAGCATTTTCTAGTGTACATTTTTACCATTTTTTTTTTTTTTGATCTAGCATTTATGCGATTTATGATTGAATAAATTCTTCAAACTTGAAAGTTTAATTTTTTCTAATCTTTAGCATGTGTAATTGTGTATAGTTAAATTGTAAGGCTTGAAATCTAAATTCGTAAAAAATGACCTTTACTAGTGGCGGCCGTTAGTGCATTTATAGGATATTTTGCGGTCGGTAGTAGTGAAAAGATTCTTTGGACTTTGTTGCTTACATTGTTTATATTGAGTATACAGTAGAAGTCTTACCAGCGGCTCTATGAAAAAACACGAATTTCAAAATTGTCTTAAATGAAATATTCAAAATTTTACAACCAAAACTATATATAATTGGTTTGTCAATGCAAGGATCTGCTGAGCATAATAAAAACATTTATTTCAGACTAAAGACAGTCCATATGAAAAATATTTACACATGACAAACGAAACACACAAAAAAATACTCTCCAAAAAGCAAGCAGTTCAAAAGGCACTAACACTTGGCAAACAAGCGCTCTTTCAATGATTTAAACTACTCAGAATCGTAAAAAGCGTCAGAATTCATAAGGTTCACACAGAGTTGTAAACGGGCCGACTAGTTCAGACCCGAACCCGGCCCGAACCCGAAAATATAAGCCCGAACCCGGCCCGAACCCGAAAGCTATTTTGAAGCCCAAATCATGCCCGAAAAAGCCCGAAAGTTAGATTAGGTCTGAAAAATCTAGCAATTTTGCAAGGTTATTTTAACTATATTTTTGTGCACAAGACAGAAAGTAGGTTTCAGGCCCGAAATAAGCCCAAAAATTTTGTCAACTTTAGGCCCGAACCCGGCACGAGCCCGACCCGAAAAGCCCGGCCCGACATACAACTCTGGGTTCACAACAGTGGCAGCTCGTGCCGGTTTGAAATGGTAGGGCTGCAAATGTTTTTGTTTGGTAATATTGCACAGAGCTTATTTTTCGTCTTTCGTACGAATCTACGAAATTAAACTATTTTCGGTTGGCGTAGGCCTACCGTAGACTTTTTGCTTTATTGTTGGCGTAGACTTTTTGCTTTATTTTAACTTATTGTTGCGTTTGCTACGGTTCTTTGTTACGGTAACATGACTGTAGTGCTTCTTTACGAATAAGTCTGAAATTGTTGAAGGGAAGGTCCGGAGAATCAAACCCAGAAAGAAGAAGTACAAAATGACTATTAAGTGGAAACAGTTCATTAATGATGAAACATGGAGTGTATTCCCAAAAACAGTCAATAATTCTTAAAAAATATCAAAAGTTATTCAAAATTTCACAAAATGACAAAACCGATCCCTGGCGATGGTCCTTTGAGGCCGGGATCGGTTTTGTTATTTTGTGGAATTTTGAATAAATTTTGGTATTTTTTAGAAATTATTGACTGGTTTTGGGAATGCACTCCATGTTTCATCATTAGTCAGAAATTATGATCATTTTTGACTAAACTTCACTAATACACGTAAAACAAGAAAAGCAGTAATAGGCATTGTACTGAACATTGAAAATGCATACATATAACAAAACAGAGATGAAACCGATTAGGATTTTCTCGACCCGACCGGTAAATTTTAAAATCATTGCCGCTTGACCGGCCCGGTCGACCGGTTTTTTTACAGACGGTTTTTGTTCACTGTTCAATATATCTAATGAAAAATTTTCAAAAGGGGGGGGGCATGGGCGAGTTGTTAAAGTTTGTGACTTTGGACGGGGATCTCAGAAAAAAAAACGCAAAAAACTTTTTCGTTTTTTGCAAAAATGACTCAATTTTAAGACCTTTTTTGGTTAAGTTTCGGTTTGAATGACCTGTTTTGAGCAGCACAAAACATGTACAAAATAAGCAAAAAAAGCACTGGAGGGCACAAGCTAAATTATTAGACGTTCTTTCTAATGATATTTTGCAAAAGGCCAAAAAATGAAGTTACAATTTTTTTAGCTATTGGTGACAGATATTTGCAATTTGCCGAGCAGCAAACACCAAACTTTTTTTCGGCAGTGCTGCCTTTGCAGTTACAAAAAGATAAATGAGAAAAAAATAACAGCAGAAGATAGGTAACAGTAAAAAAACATATGAACATCACAATACTTTTTCTATTATACCCAAAAACATTAAAATGATGAAACAATAACATTTATGTAATATTAAAAAATTATGTCACCAACAGCGCGAAAAAAAAGAATATTGAAATATTATGTCACTAACAGAGTGAAAAAAGGAATACTGAAAAATTATGTCACTAACAGCGTGAAAAAAATTAATAATATTCATAACAACTAGCTGCTTCACTAACAGTTTGAGAAAGTATGAAAAGGATCTATTGCAAAACATTATGTACTGGAAAAGGTTTTTAGCTCCAAATAGGTTTATATACGGACGGAATAATTAATATAAATCTCTATGGAGCTAAAAACCTTTCCAGTACATAATGTTTTGCAATAGATCCTTTTCATACTTTCTCAAACTGTTAGTGAAGCAGCTAGTTGTCATGAATATTATTAATTTTTTTCACGCTGTTAGTGACATAATTTTTCACTGTTCCTTTTTTCATGCTGTTAGTGATATAATTTTCAATATATGTATAATGTTATTACTCCATCATTTTAATGTTTTTGGGTATAATAGAAAAAGTATTGTGATGTTCGTATGTTTTTACTGTTACCTATCTTTTGCTGTTATTTTTTTCTCATTTATCTTTTTGTAACTGCAAAGGCAGCACTGCCGAAAATTGTTCTGATGAAGCTTACCGGTTTGGGAAGCGAAACGTCAAACCAATAAATAAACTCATCGGTAGTACGAAGTGGTTATGAATAACTATCCCGATGAACGCAACGCGTCCGTTATTTTCATTGACAACACTAAACTGTTATGACATTGGCTAGAAAACATTCAAAATATAATGTGCCCCAGCAGTTTGTAGAAATGCTGCTACTTCAGAACAAGCCGTGGCTAGTTAGATATAAAAAAATAAGAGCTATGTCTTTCTTGCCCAGTGTAGAGTGTGGTAAATTTAAGTTGAAAAAAGCTTTTCAAAGCGGCAAGATTTTAGCATGTAGTAAAAATCTGAAATCTGCGCCACTAACTTCTGCTCTTAAGCTGATTAAAATGGTGCCAAATTCCAGGTAGCGCAAGCCTCTTCCACATGCATGCTTTATTAGAATCTGATTACGCGATTTTAACGTATATTTTGTACTTTTTTGGTTTGTGCCGTGGCCCAAAGTGGGGGGCTTGGCACAATACTCCCACCCTAAATACGTCTCTGGATGTGCATGTCTTAATGGTCACAGCATATTAGTCACAGCTTGAAACCATTCAACAAGTGTTTTCGAAAGGTGTGGTTTGTTAATACTGATTTTTTATAAAAAATTTTTAGTTATGATAAAATATATCAGTATATTTCGATTGGTGCTTAGATGTCTTTTAGTTGCCAGAAAAGAGAATTCGACCGGTTTTTCAACCGGCTTGACGGGCCGGTCGAAGAATCTCGACCCGACCGGCAACCCGACCGGCCGGTCGACCCGACCGGTTTCCATCTCTGTAACAAAATAACAATATAAAATAAAACCACTCTAAACAACCGCAATTCGGTTATTTCAATTAGAATGCAAATCACATAAATTTCTTTTAAATGCTTGTAGTGCAGATTTGTAAACCGGCCGACTGTACAGGCGCGAATTCGAAAGCATATAATCCCAAACCTGGCCCGAACCAGAAAAATGATTTGAAGCCAAAAACAGACACGAAAGACCCTGAAAGTGAGTTAAGTTTTGTCTAAAACCGGACGGCTTATTCTGGAGCCGCAGGTTTCAATACGAACTAGCAGAAAAATTTTGCTACAAACCAAATCAAACCTCTTTAGTTTAAGTTTCCGCCAGGTTTTACATCAAATCTCACAAGAAACCAATTTGTAGTTGAGGCCGGCACTAGTTGTGCGGCCAGCTCAAAGTCACTGTGACTCATTCCTCAAAAAGTTTGGGCGTTCCTGGTCTAAAAATATATACGTGTTTGTTCTTTTGCGGATAAAATAAAGTTATTTATTGCTGAATTATCATGACGCTATAATAATTGAGTAGAAATAATCGTATTGATGCTTAAATGAAGTCGCCATTTTGCGTTGCAAAGTTGATTTAATTACGCTTCATAGCACGAAAAAGTCTAAAATTCAAGGGTAGTACGAGTATCAAGCCTATATTTAGTCAATTTTAAGCCGTAACCCGACTCGAAAAGCCTTGCCCGACTTACAACTCTGTTGTAGCGACGTCGTGTAGCTACACTTATTTTTTTATAAGAACAATTTTATACGAACACTAGGCTCACTTTTGCTCAAAATTTAAGAACAAATATATAACAATGTCAGCCTGAGCAATAAAAAAATAAATTAAAAACAAACCAACGAGAACAAATTTCAAATCTAAAAAGAAACTAAATTCTGTACTGATTCAAAACGATGGAATTTTAGTGATTTTCCAGTTTGCAAGCAAAACTGCAACGATTCCGAGATTATAGAGTGCTGTGTTGCTCATTGCGCAGGCATTTGAGAAAACTTTTGGCGGTCGTTCAAATCGAAAAAACTCACTTTTTTGCTTTTACAATTTTACGATGCTACAAAAGCAGGAAAAAAGCGTTTACTCTAGCTGACAGAGCATTCGAAATCAAACAGTTTTACAAACATGCAGGAGTGCCGATCTTTGTTGGGCATTGGGGGGGAGATAATTTGCAATTTTACCCCAATTTTGACTTATTTTCAACATTGGGGGGGATGAACCTCGACCACGATTTTGTTCGGGTGAGCAAATTAAGTGAAGAGCAAAACAAAAAAAAGGTCTTCATCAAAAATGGAACACTTTTTTCCCCGAAATCAACTGAAGACCTGCGCTCAGATGCACACCAGAGTGAAATTATTGAAGGGGATGCAGATGAAGACCATACTCAAATTATTGGGGGGGATACAGTCAAATTATTGGGGGGATATATCCCCCCAATTGCCCGGGTTTCGGCACCCCTGCCTGCACTTGTCAGCCCGTTTGCATTTCTGATAGGCCACTTTGCGTTACGAAATTTTGAAACATCAGAAAAGGATAACTTATTTTTTTAGAAATTTGCAAATTCATCCTTTTTTGATATTACAAAATTTTAAAACGTAGAGTTGGTACGGAACTTAACGAATTAAATGTATTATTGCGAACAAAGGAAATAATGAAACAAGGTTTAGAGCACATCTTTATTATCTCAAAAAGTTTTTGTTTTTTTTAATAAAGCCGATTTCGAGTAGTATTTCTGTAAGTATCTGGGGCGAAGCCCAAACACAAGCATTTTTTTTGTTCAAATACAGTCAACTCTCGATATAACTTACCTTTGATATAACGAACTGCACGATATAACGAACCAATTTAAACGTCCCGATTTTTTTCCTATCTTAAACAGGCAATGCGAAAACCATATTTAAAACAGGCAATGCGAAAACGTTGTGCTCCAACATGATAGCCTACGAACCTGCAACCTGCAGCCCACATGATACTAGTACCCTGCTCTACTACTTGAGATAGCAGCTAGAGAGCGCGCGCTTCAATTTCAATTTAATAATTTTTCACTGACCAAAGCATGTACATACAAATGCATATCTTATTCAAATGATAAATAATTAAAATCAATGAAGTGACTGGTGACTATGCGAAGGGACCGTTAAGTCTTTAAGTCAACAATCGCTCTGTGTAGCCATAACCTTTCATGGTATTACAGTTTTTCGAATTACACTAAACCAAGTTTGATATACTGTATATGAGAATTAAGCTTTGGATTGACAAAACACAAACAGCAGAAAAGAGAATTAAACTTTACCCCTAGATAAAAGTTTAACTAGAGTGGAACTACAGAACACATGACTCAGGGTGAAATGAAACTCTGATCAATGCAAAGTATATTGATATAATGCGTCAAGTTATGACGTTAAGAATAGTTTTTTGGATTCTTTTTAAATTTTTGTAAAATGAAGGTCTCTTATTTTCTTTGCTAAAATGTTCATAGCTTCGATGCTGTTCGTCTGTTACTTGTCAAGAAGAATTGTCAGAATGGAGATCGCAGGAAAAGGAGCAGCTATTTATCGGAAAAAACGGAGCCGTGATTGGCTGAAAAAAGACCAATGAGAGAACGTCATTAGTGCACAATCTTTAAGCTTTTCACGAATTCTTTCTGTCGGCAGAGGGCAGGCTTAGAAGTTTTGATAAAAGTGGCTTCAAGAGCCGATAGATGAAAAGGAGAGCGGCATTGGGCAAGAATAAAGAATCTACTGCCATCATAATGTTGAGCACAGGTAGGATTTTGTAAAAAATGAAGTCCAATGGCTGAATCAGAAGCAAGGTACTGGGTATTAGTCTGGGTGGAAGATTTACGCCAACGTGCAGGAAGTAAGCGTTTCTGGGAAGAAGAACAAGAACGAATAGATTTGAGGACATGTCCATCGTCTGTGATACGTATAATAAGTTACACTAGTTTTCTCATCACGAGCCTCAATTTAAACGTTTTTAAGAAAAAGAATTAACTTTGGGTTCAAGTTCTCTCGCTTAGAAAATCCCGGTTACGCGCAGCCCAAGCACCGGGTTCTGATCCCAATTGTTCGGTATCTTTGACCCAAAAAAAGTTTTTTTTCGAAAATTTCTGATGGCGTACTCATTGCATATTTGGGCTCCCCTCCCCCCAATCAAAAATCCTGGCTACGCCTATGTTCAAGTTTATCAAAAACATTAAGCTTTGTTAAAATCAAATTTGCAATTAATTCGGTATGGATACTTTCAAAGGACATAGTACCTTAATCTTCCTTCACAAATACTGTATTTGCAAAAAAATCAGTTTTAGTTTTATGAAAGCTTCGTACTTTTGTCAAGTTATTTGAGGTGCCCAACAGTTTTTCCAAGCATCATCAAAATCGAAATACTGATATGTTTTTAAAAAGTCACCAATTTTTTATTATTTTGGAGCTTCATCTCATCCTCTGCCCAAAAGCTTGTTCAACTTATTTGAAAGTCTAATCAAAAATATTACTTTATTTTCACAATGCTATTTTTCATATTATTCTTTCGACATTTTACTGGTCAAAAAAGACCGATTTCAATTATCTTGTCAAGGGAAATACCGCGTTAAAATATCTTCAGTTTTGTTGTGTACGGTAGGTAGCCTAGCAAGTTCAGGTTAATGAAATGAAATCAAAGCTTGAATATACGTACATGTTAGGGTTTCCAATTGCCTGGTTTTGAAAGAAATTCGAAATCGGGAAATGTTTTACTTCATCCCGGGATGCCGGAAAAAAACGGGATTATCCCATTTGCATTGTTATACAGCAATACAATAAACAAGAAACGTACAAACAACAAATGCATCAAGTTTGGCACTAATAGATTCATGAATGAACTTACTCTTGCCTATAGCATGGATAAAAAAAAAATATCTACAGCTGCAAGTTAAGAGGCAATACTTTGCAAACATTCCTTTTTACCTACCAGAAATGACCTAATCGATTTCAGGTTAATTTTTGCTTTCTTCGAAGAACAAGGTTGATCTTCTGCGCTTTCTAAGCTAAGTTAGAGCTTGCTTTTCAAATGTCAAAAAAGACCACCAGTCAAACTACCTTTACGCGATATTGTTTTTGAGCAATGAGAGCAAAGTAGCAGTATCATTACCGTCACCATGAGTAAAATATTTCCAAACTTTGAATGATTTATGTATTCCATAACTGACACAAATGTTCACCTACCTGCTCTTAATCGGGCAATGTGTATAATAAGCTGGCTCAAACTACTTTTCCCAGCAATCAACGCCAAACAGTTCAAGAATTGTTGCTAAGGTAAATGAGTATTGCGTTGCCACAGCGCGAATGAACATGATCAATTATAATGCTATACAAAAATAATTGGAAATTTTTCTTTACTCAAGTTCCATGAGGATATTAGCTGACAAAACTGGGAATTTTTATTTAAAAAAGCGGGAAGCGGAAAATCAAAAAAGTCACGAAATTTCGGGAATTCCCGAAACCGGGATCCCGATTCGCAAACCCTAGTACATGTATTTGCAACAAATACAGAAAAATAAGCTGCGTTTACAAATTGGAACCTGACCACAACGCGAAAAAATTTAATTCGCTGTTCCGTAAAAATTTTACTTTCCATTCAACTTTACATGTCTTCCAGTCAAATTTAACGTCTTCTGCTATTAAATGGCGTCATCAATGACGTCATTGACCTTAATGTGAGTGAAGATTGAAGCATGTTACGATTTAGTGCTAGTATTGACATTATTATGTACGAATCAACATTAAGCTGAACATTAATACCTTTTTCTCGATTTTGACCACCAGGTAGAAATAAAAAACAATTAGGTAAAACAGGGGCACGTGAATCAAATGTCCCAAGGATGTCATATTCACATCAAGAAAACTATATTAAAATAAGTTCAGAATAGTCAAACATTTTAGGCGTTCCAAAATTTGAATTTTATCATTATTTTGCCAAGATCAAAAATAGATCTTGACTTAATAGGAAATAAGTTAATGAAATTGATCCTTTGTTTCAACAAACAGCCATTAGAACAGTTTTATTATCATTGGCGTCATCATTAAATTCTGACGTCACCAGTAACTTATTCATAAAAATGAATTAGTTAATGAATCATTGCATAATCTCTATCGAATACAAAAACAAACGTTTAGATGCTAAGTTATACATTTTTTGACATATTAATCCAGCCGAATGTGGAAAATGACGTCATCATAGAAAAAACACGTTTAGTATAATCAGATTTTGTAGACTTTTAATACGTCATTTAGTAACCCTAATCCTATTGAAATTCGTTGAAAAATCGTTTGTTTCAATTTTTTAGGGGTTGAACAATAAATGCACTCGACTAATAGCTAAAAGCGAAAAATTATTTTTGAAAAGCTTTGTTCTCGTTTTGGGATGGTAGTTGCAAAGATCTTCATCAAATATAAAACGATATTCTCACAAAAGGTTTTTGAAAACCCTATATCTGTTTTCTCAGCCTGAATTTTCAGGACAAAAAGAAACTAAATGTAATTTACCCTTCCAGTAACATCATATCACCTATCTAATTTTGGTAAACCCTCCTTTTTCTGGAAATTCAGGCTGGGAGAATAAATACAGGGCTTCCAAAAACTTTTTCAGGGGGAAATCTTTTAGTATTTGTTGAATAACTTTGTAACCGCATCCACAAAACGAAAAAGAAAATTTCAAAAGTTATATTTAAGTTTTGACTAACCTGAATTAGCTGGTTTATTTCATTCTTTTTAAAATGGAAGTTTATCAGCAGTAGAACATTAAGAATCATGTTTTTGGGTTCTATCAAACTGTATGTTGTGCTTTACCGTTTTCGTTTTTGTTCGTGCACCTTTGATTTTTATGTTTTGTGTATTTGTTGAGCAAAGAATAATCAATAAATACCCGGATCGACTCAAAACTCTAAAATTAAAAATGTTTCCGTTTGCCAAATCGCTGCAAAAAAAAAAAAAAAAAGAACTCCCAATCCCCGAATTAATGGCAACTATTGGTGAAATCCGATTATTTCACAAAAGCAGTTAGATTATAATTCCATTATTCAAAAGAAAGGATCGAACTAAGTTCCAGCATTAGGAAATCCATCCAAGCTGACTGGGTGCAGTAATCACGTATTAAAACAAAATTGAAAAAGAACACCATTCCAAAAGTACATCTCGAATGCTTAGCACTTTTAATGTTAAGCGTGAAAAAGTCGTTGCATCCCTTCGTTGTCCAAGTATCCTTGATTTTACTTCCTTCAACGCAATTGCTCGTATACTGCACAAATAACTCAACCCTCAATCTATTGAATGCGAAAAGCTTCAAATATTGTTAGAATATAAAGATTAAACATGATCAAAACTGATATCGAATACTTTTTAAAACTGCAATTTTGTTACTCAACTAAGATTGAGCTAAAACGTAATATTAACGAATACCAGTAAAATATAAGTAAAAAATTCAAAACCAAAATTATGATATCGAACAACCACCGGAAAAAAAATATCGGCATAAGACAAAATAGTGCTGAAGCGAAACAAATGCCAAAACAAAAACAAAATAAGAATTATTAAACAAAAAGTAAAAACCATCAAAAAATCAGGAAATTTGAGACGTATCAAATGACGTAAATGCAAAACACCAAATATAACAAATTTAAACAACACAAACATAAAATGTTTCAAACAAATACGAGTTAAATTAAGCAAATAAACCACAAATAAATGGGGGGCAAAAACTACCAGAATCTGAAAAACACATTACATTTGGCATTTTGCTTCATGAAAAATGCAAAAGAAAACTAAAGAAGCAAAAAGAACATTGCAACTTCAAGGAAAAAAAAAACAGAACGCGTTGGCCTCCTTTAAACCATTCTGCTGGGGCCCCCGTTGAAAAGGTACCCTTTTTTAGACTTGGGTCTGGTAGAGGGGCCCGCGGGCTACCGATTGCACCCAAACCCGAAGCTCGGGGCGCGTCGGAAAGTTAAATGGGAAAAAATTGAAAGTTTGCCCCCAAAATGGCGTTTTTCGCCCAAAATTGATGGCCTCCTTTACACCATTCTGCTGGGGCCCCCGTTGAAAAGGTACCCTTTTTTAGACTTGGGTCTGGTAGAGGGGCCCGCGGGCTACCGATTGCACCCAAACCCGAAGCTCGGGGCGCGTCGGAAAATTAAATGGGAAAAAATTGAAAGTTTGCCCCCAAAATGGCGTTTTTCGCCCAAAATTGATGGCCTCCTTTAAACCATTCTGCTGGGGCCCCCGTTGAAAAGGTACCCTCTTTTAGACTTGGGTCTGGTAGAGGGGCCCGCGGGCTACCGATTGCACCCAAACCCGAAGCTCGGGGCGCGTCGGAAAGTTAAATGGGAAAAAATTGAAAGTTTGCCCCCAAAATGGCGTTTTTCGCCCAAAATTGATGGCCTCCTTTAAACCATTCTGCTGGGGCCCCCGTTGAAAAGGTACCCTTTTTTAGACTTGGGTCTGGTAGAGGGGCCCGCGGGCTACCGATTGCACCCAAACCCGAAGCTCGGGGCGCGTCGGAAAGTTAAATGGGAAAAAATTGAAAATTTGCCCCCAAAATGGCGTTTTTCGCCCAAAATTGATGGCCTCCTTTAAACTATTCTGCTGGGGCCCCCGTTGAAAAGGTACCCTCTTTTAGACTTGGGTCTGGTAGAGGGGCCCGCGGGCTACCGATTGCACCCAAACCCGAAGCTCGGGGCGCGTCGGAAAGTTAAATGGGAAAAAATTGAAAGTTTGCCCCCAAAATGGCGTTTTTCGCCCAAAATTGATGGCCTCCTTTAAACCATTCTGCTGGGGCCCCCGTTGAAAAGGTACCCTCTTTTAGACTTGGGTCTGGTAGAGGGGCCCGCGGGCTACCGATTGCACCCAAACCCGAAGCTCGGGGCGCGTCGGAAAGTTAAATGGGAAAAAATTGAAAATTTGCCCCCAAAATGGCGTTTTTCGCCCAAAATTGATGGCCTCCTTTACACTATTCTGCTGGGGCCCCCGTTGAAAAGGTACCCTCTTTTAGACTTGGGTCTGGTAGAGGGGCCCGCGGGCTACCGATTGCACCCAAACCCGAAGCTCGGGGCGCGTCGGAAAGTTAAATGGGAAAAAATTGAAAATTTGCCCCCAAAATGGCGTTTTTTGCCCAAAATTGATGGCCTCCTTTACACCATTCTGCTGGGGCCCCCGTTGAAAAGGTACCCTTTTTTAGACTTGGGTCTGGTAGAGGGGCCCGCGGGCTACCGATTGCACCCAAACCCGAAGCTCGGGGCGCGTCGGAAAGTTAAATGGGAAAAAATTGAAAGTTTGCCCCCAAAATGGCGTTTTTCGCCCAAAATTGATGGCCTCCTTTAAACCATTCTGCTGGGGCCCCCGTTGAAAAGGTACCCTCTTTTAGACTTGGGTCTGGTAGAGGGGCCCGCGGGCTACCGATTGCACCCAAACCCGAAGCTCGGGGCGCGTCGGAAAGTTAAATGGGAAAAAATTGAAAATTTGCCCCCAAAATGGCGTTTTTCGCCCAAAATTGATGGCCTCCTTTAAACCATTCTGCTGGGGCCCCCGTTGAAAAGGTACCCTTTTTTAGACTTGGGTCTGGTAGAGGGGCCCGCGGGCTACCGATTGCACCCAAACCCGAAGCTCGGGGCGCGTCGGAAAGTTAAATGGGAAAAAATTGAAAGTTTGCCCCCAAAATGGCGTTTTTCGCCCAAAATTGATGGCCTCCTTTAAACCATTCTGCTGGGGCCCCCGTTGAAAAGGTACCCTTTTTTAGACTTGGGTCTGGTAGAGGGGCCCGCGGGCTACCGATTGCACCCAAACCCGAAGCTCGGGGCGCGTCGGAAAGTTAAATGGGAAAAAATTGAAAGTTTGCCCCCAAAATGGCGTTTTTCGCCCAAAATTGATGGCCTCCTTTACACCATTCTGCTGGGGCCCCCGTTGAAAAGGTACCCTTTTTTAGACTTGGGTCTGGTAGAGGGGCCCGCGGGCTACCGATTGCACCCAAACCCGAAGCTCGGGGCGCGTCGGAAAATTAAATGGGAAAAAATTGAAAGTTTGCCCCCAAAATGGCGTTTTTCGCCCAAAATTGATGGCCTCCTTTAAACCATTCTGCTGGGGCCCCCGTTGAAAAGGTACCCTTTTTTAGACTTGGGTCTGGTAGAGGGGCCCGCGGGCTACCGATTGCACCCAAACCCGAAGCTCGGGGCGCGTCGGAAAGTTAAATGGGAAAAAATTGAAAGTTTGCCCCCAAAATGGCGTTTTTCGCCCAAAATTGATGGCCTCCTTTAAACCATTCTGCTGGGGCCCCCGTTGAAAAGGTACCCTCTTTTAGACTTGGGTCTGGTAGAGGGGCCCGCGGGCTACCGATTGCACCCAAACCCGAAGCTCGGGGCGCGTCGGAAAGTTAAATGGGAAAAAATTGAAAATTTGCCCCCAAAATGGCGTTTTTCGCCCAAAATTGATGGCCTCCTTTAAACTATTCTGCTGGGGCCCCCGTTGAAAAGGTACCCTCTTTTAGACTTGGGTCTGGTAGAGGGGCCCGCGGGCTACCGATTGCACCCAAACCCGAAGCTCGGGGCGCGTCGGAAAGTTAAATGGGAAAAAATTGAAAGTTTGCCCCCAAAATGGCGTTTTTCGCCCAAAATTGATGGCCTCCTTTAAACCATTCTGCTGGGGCCCCCGTTGAAAAGGTACCCTCTTTTAGACTTGGGTCTGGTAGAGGGGCCCGCGGGCTACCGATTGCACCCAAACCCGAAGCTCGGGGCGCGTCGGAAAGTTAAATGGGAAAAAATTGAAAATTTGCCCCCAAAATGGCGTTTTTCGCCCAAAATTGATGGCCTCCTTTACACTATTCTGCTGGGGCCCCCGTTGAAAAGGTACCCTCTTTTAGACTTGGGTCTGGTAGAGGGGCCCGCGGGCTACCGATTGCACCCAAACCCGAAGCTCGGGGCGCGTCGGAAAGTTAAATGGGAAAAAATTGAAAATTTGCCCCCAAAATGGCGTTTTTTGCCCAAAATTGATGGCCTCCTTTACACCATTCTGCTGGGGCCCCCGTTGAAAAGGTACCCTTTTTTAGACTTGGGTCTGGTAGAGGGGCCCGCGGGCTACCGATTGCACCCAAACCCGAAGCTCGGGGCGCGTCGGAAAGTTAAATGGGAAAAAATTGAAAGTTTGCCCCCAAAATGGCGTTTTTCGCCCAAAATTGATGGCCTCCTTTAAACCATTCTGCTGGGGCCCCCGTTGAAAAGGTACCCTCTTTTAGACTTGGGTCTGGTAGAGGGGCCCGCGGGCTACCGATTGCACCCAAACCCGAAGCTCGGGGCGCGTCGGAAAGTTAAATGGGAAAAAATTGAAAATTTGCCCCCAAAATGGCGTTTTTCGCCCAAAATTGATGGCCTCCTTTAAACCATTCTGCTGGGGCCCCCGTTGAAAAGGTACCCTTTTTTAGACTTGGGTCTGGTAGAGGGGCCCGCGGGCTACCGATTGCACCCAAACCCGAAGCTCGGGGCGCGTCGGAAAGTTAAATGGGAAAAAATTGAAAGTTTGCCCCCAAAATGGCGTTTTTCGCCCAAAATTGATGGCCTCCTTTAAACCATTCTGCTGGGGCCCCCGTTGAAAAGGTACCCTTTTTTAGACTTGGGTCTGGTAGAGGGGCCCGCGGGCTACCGATTGCACCCAAACCCGAAGCTCGGGGCGCGTCGGAAAGTTAAATGGGAAAAAATTGAAAGTTTGCCCCCAAAATGGCGTTTTTCGCCCAAAATTGATGGCCTCCTTTAAACCATTCTGCTGGGGCCCCCGTTGAAAAGGTACCCTTTTTTAGACTTGGGTCTGGTAGAGGGGCCCGCGGGCTACCGATTGCACCCAAACCCGAAGCTCGGGGCGCGTCGGAAAGTTAAATGGGAAAAAATTGAAAGTTTGCCCCCAAAATGGCGTTTTTCGCCCAAAATTGATGGCCTCCTTTAAACCATTCTGCTGGGGCCCCCGTTGAAAAGGTACCCTTTTTTAGACTTGGGTCTGGTAGAGGGGCCCGCGGGCTACCGATTGCACCCAAACCCGAAGCTCGGGGCGCGTCGGAAAGTTAAATGGGAAAAAATTGAAAGTTTGCCCCCAAAATGGCGTTTTTCGCCCAAAATTGATGGCCTCCTTTAAACTACTCTGCTGGGGCCCCCGTTGAAAAGGTACCCTTTTTTAGACTTGGGTCTGGTAGAGGGGCCCGCGGGCTACCGATTGCACCCAAACCCGAAGCTCGGGGCGCGTCGGAAAGTTAAATGGGAAAAAATTGAAAGTTTGCCCCCAAAATGGCGTTTTTCGCCCAAAATTGATGGCCTCCTTTAAACCATTCTGCTGGGGCCCCCGTTGAAAAGGTACCCTTTTTTAGACTTGGGTCTGGTAGAGGGGCCCGCGGGCTACCGATTGCACCCAAACCCGAAGCTCGGGGCGCGTCGGAAAGTTAAATGGGAAAAAATTGAAAGTTTGCCCCCAAAATGGCGTTTTTCGCCCAAAATTGATGGCCTCCTTTAAACCATTCTGCTGGGGCCCCCGTTGAAAAGGTACCCTTTTTTAGACTTGGGTCTGGTAGAGGGGCCCGCGGGCTACCGATTGCACCCAAACCCGAAGCTCGGGGCGCGTCGGAAAGTTAAATGGGAAAAAATTGAAAATTTGCCCCCAAAATGGCGTTTTTCGCCCAAAATTGATGGCCTCCTTTTAAACTTTTCTGCTGGGGCCCCCGTTGAAAAGGTACCCTTTTTTGATTTTGGGTCTGGTAGAGGGGCCCGCGGGCTACCGATTGCACCCAAACCCGAAGCTCGGGGCGCGTCGGAAAGTTAAATGGGAAAAAATTGAAAGTTTGCCCCCAAAATGGCGTTTTTTGCCCAAAATTGATGGCCTCCTTTAAACTATTCTGCTGGGGCCCCCGTTGAAAAGGTACCCTTTTTTAGACTTGGGTCTGGTAGAGGGGCCCGCGGGCTACCGATTGCACCCAAACCCGAAGCTCGGGGCGCGTCGGAAAGTTAAATGGGAAAAAATTGAAAGTTTGCCCCCAAAATGGCGTTTTTCGCCCAAAATTGATGGCCTCCTTTAAACCATTCTGCTGGGGCCCCCGTTGAAAAGGTACCCTTTTTTAGACTTGGGTCTGGTAGAGGGGCCCGCGGGCTACCGATTGCACCCAAACCCGAAGCTCGGGGCGCGTCGGAAAGTTAAATGGGAAAAAATTGAAAGTTTGCCCCCAAAATGGCGTTTTTCGCCCAAAATTGATGGCCTCCTTTAAACTATTCTGCTGGGGCCCCCGTTGAAAAGGTACCCTCTTTTAGACTTGGGTCTGGTAGAGGGGCCCGCGGGCTACCGATTGCACCCAAACCCGAAGCTCGGGGCGCGTCGGAAAGTTAAATGGGAAAAAATTGAAAGTTTGCCCCCAAAATGGCGTTTTTCGCCCAAAATTGATGGCCTCCTTTAAACCATTCTGCTGGGGCCCCCGTTGAAAAGGTACCCTTTTTTAGACTTGGGTCTGGTAGAGGGGCCCGCGGGCTACCGATTGCACCCAAACCCGAAGCTCGGGGCGCGTCGGAAAGTTAAATGGGAAAAAATTGAAAGTTTGCCCCCAAAATGGCGTTTTTCGCCCAAAATTGATGGCCTCCTTTAAACCATTCTGCTGGGGCCCCCGTTGAAAAGGTACCCTTTTTTAGACTTGGGTCTGGTAGAGGGGCCCGCGGGCTACCGATTGCACCCAAACCCGAAGCTCGGGGCGCGTCGGAAAGTTAAATGGGAAAAAATTGAAAGTTTGCCCCCAAAATGGCGTTTTTCGCCCAAAATTGATGGCCTCCTTTAAACTATTCTGCTGGGGCCCCCGTTGAAAAGGTACCCTCTTTTAGACTTGGGTCTGGTAGAGGGGCCCGCGGGCTACCGATTGCACCCAAACCCGAAGCTCGGGGCGCGTCGGAAAGTTAAATGGGAAAAAATTGAAAATTTGCCCCCAAAATGGCGTTTTTCGCCCAAAATTGATGGCCTCCTTTAAACCATTCTGCTGGGGCCCCCGTTGAAAAGGTACCCTCTTTTAGACTTGGGTCTGGTAGAGGGGCCCGCGGGCTACCGATTGCACCCAAACCCGAAGCTCGGGGCGCGTCGGAAAGTTAAATGGGAAAAAATTGAAAGTTTGCCCCCAAAATGGCGTTTTTCGCCCAAAATTGATGGCCTCCTTTACACCATTCTGCTGGGGCCCCCGTTGAAAAGGTACCCTTTTTTAGACTTGGGTCTGGTAGAGGGGCCCGCGGGCTACCGATTGCACCCAAACCCGAAGCTCGGGGCGCGTCGGAAAGTTAAATGGGAAAAAATTGAAAGTTTGCCCCCAAAATGGCGTTTTTCGCCCAAAATTGATGGCCTCCTTTAAACCATTCTGCTGGGGCCCCCGTTGAAAAGGTACCCTCTTTTAGACTTGGGTCTGGTAGAGGGGCCCGCGGGCTACCGATTGCACCCAAACCCGAAGCTCGGGGCGCGTCGGAAAGTTAAATGGGAAAAAATTGAAAGTTTGCCCCCAAAATGGCGTTTTTCGCCCAAAATTGATGGCCTCCTTTAAACCATTCTGCTGGGGCCCCCGTTGAAAAGGTACCCTCTTTTAGACTTGGGTCTGGTAGAGGGGCCCGCGGGCTACCGATTGCACCCAAACCCGAAGCTCGGGGCGCGTCGGAAAGTTAAATGGGAAAAAATTGAAAGTTTGCCCCCAAAATGGCGTTTTTTGCCCAAAATTGATGGCCTCCTTTAAACCATTCTGCTGGGGCCCCCGTTGAAAAGGTACCCTTTTTTAGACTTGGGTCTGGTAGAGGGGCCCGCGGGCTACCGATTGCACCCAAACCCGAAGCTCGGGGCGCGTCGGAAAGTTAAATGGGAAAAAATTGAAAGTTTGCCCCCAAAATGGCGTTTTTTGCCCAAAATTGATGGCCTCCTTTAAACCATTCTGCTGGGGCCCCCGTTGAAAAGGTACCCTTTTTTAGACTTGGGTCTGGTAGAGGGGCCCGCGGGCTACCGATTGCACCCAAACCCGAAGCTCGGGGCGCGTCGGAAAGTTAAATGGAAAAAAATTGAAAATTTGCCCCCAAAATGACGTTTTTCGCCCAAAATTGATGGCCTCCTTTAAACCATTCTGCTGGGGCCCCCGTTGAAAAGGTACCCTTTTTTAGACTTGGGTCTGGTAGAGGGGCCCGCGGGCTACCGATTGCACCCAAACCCGAAGCTCGGGGCGCGTCGGAAAGTTAAATGGGAAAAAATTGAAAGTTTGCCCCCAAAATGGCGTTTTTCGCCCAAAATTGATGGCCTCCTTTAAACTATTCTGCTGGGGCCCCCGTTGAAAAGGTACCCTCTTTTAGACTTGGGTCTGGTAGAGGGGCCCGCGGGCTACCGATTGCACCCAAACCCGAAGCTCGGGGCGCGTCGGAAAGTTAAATGGGAAAAAATTGAAAATTTGCCCCCAAAATGGCGTTTTTCGCCCAAAATTGATGGCCTCCTTTAAACCATTCTGCTGGGGCCCCCGTTGAAAAGGTACCCTCTTTTAGACTTGGGTCTGGTAGAGGGGCCCGCGGGCTACCGATTGCACCCAAACCCGAAGCTCGGGGCGCGTCGGAAAGTTAAATGGGAAAAAATTGAAAGTTTGCCCCCAAAATGGCGTTTTTCGCCCAAAATTGATGGCCTCCTTTACACCATTCTGCTGGGGCCCCCGTTGAAAAGGTACCCTTTTTTAGACTTGGGTCTGGTAGAGGGGCCCGCGGGCTACCGATTGCACCCAAACCCGAAGCTCGGGGCGCGTCGGAAAGTTAAATGGGAAAAAATTGAAAGTTTGCCCCCAAAATGGCGTTTTTCGCCCAAAATTGATGGCCTCCTTTAAACCATTCTGCTGGGGCCCCCGTTGAAAAGGTACCCTCTTTTAGACTTGGGTCTGGTAGAGGGGCCCGCGGGCTACCGATTGCACCCAAACCCGAAGCTCGGGGCGCGTCGGAAAGTTAAATGGGAAAAAATTGAAAGTTTGCCCCCAAAATGGCGTTTTTCGCCCAAAATTGATGGCCTCCTTTAAACCATTCTGCTGGGGCCCCCGTTGAAAAGGTACCCTCTTTTAGACTTGGGTCTGGTAGAGGGGCCCGCGGGCTACCGATTGCACCCAAACCCGAAGCTCGGGGCGCGTCGGAAAGTTAAATGGGAAAAAATTGAAAGTTTGCCCCCAAAATGGCGTTTTTTGCCCAAAATTGATGGCCTCCTTTAAACCAT
This sequence comes from Trididemnum nubilum, assembly GCA_963965965.1. Taxonomy (NCBI): domain Eukaryota; kingdom Metazoa; phylum Chordata; class Ascidiacea; order Aplousobranchia; family Didemnidae; genus Trididemnum; species Trididemnum nubilum. Next base: position 19,950,785 of record OZ014489.1, on the reverse strand, counting down.
TCTGCTGGGGCCCCCGTTGAAAAGGTACCCTTTTTTAGACTTGGGTCTGGTAGAGGGGCCCGCGGGCTACCGATTGCACCCAAACCCGAAGCTCGGGGCGCGTCGGAAAGTTAAATGGGAAAAAATTGAAAGTTTGCCCCCAAAATGGCGTTTTTTGCCCAAAATTGATGGCCTCCTTTAAACCATTCTGCTGGGGCCCCCGTTGAAAAGGTACCCTTTTTTAGACTTGGGTCTGGTAGAGGGGCCCGCGGGCTACCGATTGCACCCAAACCCGAAGCTCGGGGCGCGTCGGAAAGTTAAATGGAAAAAAATTGAAAATTTGCCCCCAAAATGACGTTTTTCGCCCAAAATTGATGGCCTCCTTTAAACCATTCTGCTGGGGCCCCCGTTGAAAAGGTACCCTTTTTTAGACTTGGGTCTGGTAGAGGGGCCCGCGGGCTACCGATTGCACCCAAACCCGAAGCTCGGGGCGCGTCGGAAAGTTAAATGGGAAAAAATTGAAAATATTTTTCATTCCAGTTTTGTTTTCTGCTTCAGTTGTTTAGATTTTTTTATTTTGGCAACATCGTTTTGTTTTCATATGATCTTGTTTGATGATTAAGTTTTCGTTTATGACGTAATGACTCATTTGATATTTGGCGGTTGGCAACCTTGTTGATTGCTTGTGACGTAGTTATGTTTTTGCTTTTTATCTTGCGGCAACACTTTCTGCTAGAATGACGCTGATTATTCTGCCAGAATGACGGTGGTCTATTTCAATGGTGTTCATGAAAAAAATCAACACCATTTTGTCATAAACGATATCGCTGTAGTTAAGAAGTTATAAGGTTATTAGGTAATAATCTTCGTGATGCAATAGCCAATATTTATGACGAAATCATATTGAAAATTTTCATCAATATCATTGTTAAACCTGGTGTAAAAAGTTTGACTCAGTCAATCAACTTTCTATTATTTCAAAACAACCATGGTCACAAGGGTGAAAAACCAAGCACGTTTTAGTCTTCAGCTTAGTGCTACAGCTGTAGCAAGTTGAAAAGCTGAGAGGAGAGAAGTTACCTACCGGTACCGTATTAATGTACTGTACCTAACAAACGTAGAAGGTATTACGTAACGTACATAGAAGTTAAAGGTAAGTTCAGTAGGCCTAACAATTTATATACCAACTACGTTCAACCAATCAACTTGATCAAAACGTAAAATCCATCATTAAACATTAAACAACTTACTGCTAGCTGCTGTTGAGTGTAACCTACAGCACAAAAAAATGGTATGATACCTGATACAGTTAAGATAAACATTAAGTTACATATCTCCAAGCAAGTTTGTTAAGGAAAAGGCTTGGTACATGCAGGACAGTATATAATAGCAATTACATTTTACTCACCAAATTGCCTTGGCCAGAAGACAGTAAAGGGTCTTTGAGTCAAGCTGCCACTTGTCTACCACACATGACGGAGGCTTTACACTGTCCCTTTAATTGCTGAACGTCAAGCAGGAAAGCTGTGAATACCAATTTTAATAGTCTTTGGCTTGACCAATCCGAGAATTGAACCCAAGTCTACCACTTCAGTAGGCCCTAGCCTAGCAGATGCACTATCCACTTGACTACTGATCTGTTGATACTGATACCAGTAGGTTGTGGCATAGCTAAGAATGGTGGCACCGGGGCAGAATTTTATTGTGTCACTTTTCATAATGTAGTAGTAGTACAGAGTAGGCTGCAAAAGGTTATATTTGAAAGATAGTGGTAATGCGGTAGGTACTTCATTATATACTGTAGATCTCTGATCTGAGATAGCGGTTCTCATATCAGATTTGACTAGCTCAATGGCTTCACATTCTGCATTGTAAGATTCTAAAACTCTAAACTTGGAAGTATGAGCAGCAGTGTTCCCTCTAAGTTTTCACCTCCTGCGAAAATGCCAGAAATAGTGCAAATGTTCTAAACTCAATGTGAAAATGCCGAAAATTTTTTCATCTTTTTTGTTCGGTTTCAATGTGATCTCCAAACAAAAAAAAAAAAAAAGATCCTTCGTCTGAGTTCTGCAAGTTTTCTCCGCGCTTTGTGCGACATACCAGAGCGAGGTGCCGTGAACCACAGCTGTCTATGGTTTTTGACGAGAGACAAAAACGTCGATTTTTGACGGGAGAAAAAACGCCGGAATTCACAAAATTTCAGTGCGAAAATGCCGAAAAAAATTTCCCACTTTTTTGCGCTTTTAGGGAATACTCTTCTACTCACTACCGGTACTGTAGTATCAGGCATGTAACCAGAAATCTGCAGTGGGAGGGGGAGCTGTGTTCGGGAATCTGGGAGCTCTGCTGGTGGCCATTGGGGGTTTGAGGGCAGAGCCCCCAGTGCAAAAAAATGTATTTTTTTTTGAGAAAAGGTTTGGTGCATGTACCGTGTGCAAATTTCATAATAAACTGATAAACCTTAAAAAAATCAACCCCAACTCTAAACCTTAGCTATAACCCTAATTCTAAGCCTTACCCTAACCCAGACCGAGTGTCATTAAGTATGAGCCGTTGCTTTTTTTTTTTTCAGAAGCTTTGCAACTCGTGAATGAGCGTGCTTGCGCTCTTTCTTTCTCTCCGATCTAAGCTATTCCCCAAATCTAGCCCTAATCCTAATGTGTGCACGCTTGAGAGGAGCAAGAGCGTGCACAAGCTCATACACGAGTCGCAGAGATTTCGAAAAAAAGCGGACGGCTTATACTTAATAACGTCCCCCAGACCTATATATAAGTATGATAATCAAAATAAAAAAATTTGAAAACGAGTGAAGTCATTAAAATGTTTGTTCATTTAACCGAGCACATTCCGTGCACCAAGTCACTTTGTTTTTTGGCAAAAATAACTTAATTTTAGGCCTATTTTGATAAAAACTAATGATGTTGAAATAAGGCATAGAAATTAGCAGTGCGAAAGCATGATTAGACTGGTTGCATGAAGGCAATGAATGTGGGGGAGGTGGCTAGTGGTATGATTTTAGTTCTCTTATTACACAGATGGCACCTTATATCATAAAGTCTTATAGTTCAATGAAACTCACAAGAAGTGAACCATTTTGTCTATATTTCATGGAGAAAAATAATTGGTGGGGGGGGCGAATGTAACAATATTTGCGTCGAAATGATTGGCAATTACCGGTAGCTAATACTAAGTAGCCACTACCACCCTATTCCTGAGCTTTTTGTTTATAAAACCTATATTTAGCGTGCTTCAACTAGCGATAAAATTTGTTTGCTTAGTGTTGGCAATTTTTCGAAGTTTTTACTCATTTGTGATTTATATTTTAGGCAAATTAGCGCCTCCCTTCTCTGTTCTAAATAAATATTTCAAAGGATGCTTTAAATCATTTTTTGTCCATTCCAGTGTGCTTAACATTTCCAATGATGTTAAACATATTGTTGTTTTTTTTTGTGAAGTGACTTTGCGCACAGAATGTGCGCGGTAAATTAACACAAAGATTTCGGTGACGTCACTCATTTTCGGAAATTTAGATTAATTATTACAGTTATAGGTCTTGGTTAGGGTGAGGCTTAGAATTAGGGTTAGGGCTAAGGTTTGGGGTTAGGTTTTTTGGCTTTGTTTTAAAATGTCTGCATGCACGGAACATGCGTCAAGCCTTTTCCTTTCTTTTTTGTTTGATTGGTATCATAACATGGTGTCACCCCAAAATGGTAACACTTGGGGTGGGCCACCCCCCTTTTGCAACACCACTGGGTGCATGCAAACATTTTGCAGTAAAGCTAACCCAAACCTATACAGTAACTCTGAACTGTGATAATGAAAATAAAATTTTGAAAAATGAGTGAAATCATTGGAATTAATGTTTATTTTACCACACATGTTCCTTGTGCCTGTTCACTTTGTTTTTTTTTAATTTGAATTGACGTTTTTGAGTGCAAAGCAATGTTTTCAACATCAATGGATTAGGTGTTGCCAGTTACAGTGTTGGGGCTTGGAGACCGTTGACCATTAGCAGAGTAGTGTACTGTAATCAGGTATACAATTTGGATGTAACATTAACAGTGTTGAGTATACTAATGTATAATGTAAGCTAGCATTGGGCATGGATCATTGGAGTGACAGTGATTCTAATAGCGATGAAAATCTTGAACCAAGTGATGCAAAGGAAAAGTTTCTGTGGGCTGCAGCTAATGGAAATGTGGATTTAATGCAACAAATTTTTGCTGAAGATGAAGATGTTATGATTTATAAAGATAGTGATGGATACACAGCTCTTCATCGTGCTTCATCAGAAGGTCAAAAACATGTTGTTGAGTTTTTGCTTTTAAAAAATGTTGATGTTAATGCAAAAACAAATGATGGTTGGACTCCATTACACTGTGCATGCAAATGGAATAATGCTGATATTGCTCAGTTGTTGCTTCAAAATGAAGCTGAAGTTAATGCTCGATCTAATGGAAATGTTACTCCACTTCATGTTGCTGCTAGTGAAAAGAACACCAGAGATGTATTGCTTTTACTTTTAAATGAAGATAGTATTGATATAAATATTAAAAATGATTGCGATGAAACACCTTATGACTTAGCAAAACGATTATCCCCAAATGCTCGCTTGTTTTCAATAGCATCTTCTCATATTAAAATTTGTTAATTTTGTATTTCCCAGTATTGTGAAGTTTTTTATTTCTATTGCATCAAGAAATTGTGCATGCATTTAAAAAGTAGTTCAAGGCATACTAGCTTTAACCTTAATCTCAGATGCAGTTCTGAGTTATATTGGTGTATAATCATTTTAATTTTTTATACTATCTATTACTCGCTTTTAATCATTGTCAATGGACAATATAAACATGCATAAATTGTAGTTTCTGTTTACTAAAACACTTTAAACTAGATGGGAGTTTGCCAGCAAACCTAGTGAACGACCGACGCATAGCTGATGCTGTGACGCTCAAAAGCACTTTTTGTCTACGGTAAAATCAGCAATTATTCAAAAATAGCTGATTATGGAACCTCCAGAAAAGTGGAGTCAACATATTTGTCAGTTAAATATCTACTGATATCAAAAAAAAGTAGAACTCTAGCTTAAGCCATTCAAAAAATTGATTTTTGGGGGGTCCATTTGGGGGTCCCTGGGGGGGTGGCACCCCCAAACTATGTCAGAATATTTGTCTGTTAAATATCTACTGATATCAAAAAAAAGTAGAACTCTAGCTTAAGCCATTCAAAAAATTGATTTTTGGGCGTTCATTTGGGGGGTCCCCGGGGGGGTGGCACCCCCAAACTATGTCAAAATATTTGTCTGTTAAATATCTAGTGATATCAAAAAAAAGTAGAGCTCTAGCTTGAGCCATTCAAAAAATTAATTTTTGGGGTCCATTTGGGGGGTCCCCGGGGGGGTGGCACCCCCAAACTATGTCAAAATATTTGTCTGTTAAATATCTACTGATATCAAAATCAACTAGCACCCTAGCTTGAGCCATTCAAAAAATGGATTTTTTGGGGCCCCATTTTGGGGGGGTTCCTGGTGGAGTTGCCCCAAAAAATTTCGGGAGAAAAAATTGCATTTGCAGCTCAACAACTTTACACAAAAATTAGATTTCGATGTGTTGTGGTTTAGAAGAAGAAGAGCGTACAAAATTTTGGAAGAAAAAAAAGGAAAAAAAAGAAATAAAGCTCATCGCGGCCAAAAGCGGGTTGGTTGGGATGAAAGGGTATCTTGAGACATGTAACCCTATGAAATATTTTTTGCCGTACTTAAGCTGTTTTTGACTGAGACTGCTTTTTACGCCAAATTTGCGGGGCGGTTTTCGGGTTCTAAAACCAAAGTCACGTTACCTATTGCCTCGAAATTTGGTACAAACATACAACTCATTAATCTCAAACTGCTGTCAAAATTTCATGTAGCTAAACCAAACCATTCTTGAGTTATAAGCAAAAGTCTGAAATTTCGCACTCATCAGTTGGAAAATGGCCGAGTAAAAACAGAGGAACACGCGACGCGAGCGTCGGTCGTTCCAATAATGAAGGTGAAGCTTTTTCTATTTAGTATGCAAATGTACAGTTGTAATTATTTGAACATTCAATTAATAATGTGATGATTATTATGGAGTATTTATCTTGTTTTAAGTATGTTGTAATTACCGAGCAGTTATAAATTTACATACAGAATAGAATTCCTTTACCAAACTTAATCTGAAATTGCTTAAAGCATAGATTAAATGTGTCCCTGATTTTATACACTTCAGACTTATACATCCTTAAGGCTTTTACCACTGTAAGAAAATTAAAGAGTCTGTTAATGCTATATACATTATTCAGCGTTTTGTTGTCAAGTTGAACTGCAATAAATTTGACCTGCAGAAAACTAAAATTGAAATGATGTGTATGCATTCAGCCACAAAAACAGAAGTTGATAATTAGAAATCACGATGTCTATTTTGATAAAATGTAATTTCAGAAATACGTTAATATTTTTCATTGTTATGACGGATGTTAGAAAAATAAAACTAGAACTACTGTAACCTTATCCATTGATTTTCTAAAAAAACTTTGTTCAGATTTGCAAGAAAATACACTATTTATTAATCATTAAGCAATTGTGAAATAATTTTCCGAGGTTGGCTTAAGTCTAAATAATTTCCAGAATGAAAAAAATTGGTTTAGCTTGAAAAGGATAATGTAGTTTTTGACTGCTAACCAAGCAAACCAATGGCTAACTCCAGTAATGATGGTGAAACTTTAGAGACTTTGCTGAGTAAGTTTATTACTTGATAGTATATTAATTGTAATACCATAAAGTGCTAATTGAACAAAATTTGAACAATTATGTTTTTGTTAACAATGGTTTTGTACCACTTGCCCATTTACTTTTAACACTCAAGAAATATGATATCTTAAGGTATATAACACTCAGGGCTTTGTAATTTATTGCTGGCCCAACAGCCAAGGATTTGATTCTTAGTTTCCATTGCTGAACAATATTGTAAATACTGTAAATTTGATGCATCATTTGAAGGGGATAAAGCATCCAGCCAATTCTCAAATTAGATCGTATTTTAAAATATTAGTATAGGCAATTAGGCATCTCCCTTTTCAACATTTGGACACTGAACGTGGTTTGGTTTATTTTTAAACAAAGCCCATTGCAAAGTAGAACTTAAACCTTATAAAAGTTTTAGGTGCAGATTGTTGGTATGTAGGAAGTTATTGTTTAATTCAATTGTTTTTTAAAATTAGTTAAATATAAATTCAGTCCACTGGCGTCGATTTCAGAGAGGCGAGGGGGCAGTGCCCCCTCAGGTTTGACATGGAGAGGGGCAAAATATGTTTGGCTCGCTTGTTTTTTTGGCAAGTAATGCCCACTTGGCACTCAAGGTAAATATGTGCTTTCAATTGGAAGCAAGCCCCATAATTTTGATTCAATAGAATTATTTTACAAAGCAAGGTGTAAACAAGAAATCCGAAATTCCATAATGAGATAGAACCAAAATGTGACAAAGACTTTTTTTTGGTCTTTAACTGAATTTGGGGGCAAAATTCCATACTGAAATAGGATTATCAACTTTAACCAAACTTCGCAAAAAAGTTTTGCCCCGTTGGAATTTGCTGAGTCAACAAAAAATTGATGCTTATGTTTCAGTCTGAATCTTGAGTTTGTATAAATGTATTTATCATTTCAGATAGAGCCACCAACCCTCTGAATAGAGAAGACGACTGGGAATTTATTATGGACTTTTGTGACAGAGTTAAATCTGAGATCGAAGGGTAAACATGAACACTTAAACAGTACAAATGTGTTTCAATGAAGCTTATTGTTTGTGTAGCCATTTTGTTCGTCAGCCAATTTTTTTTCGCATTCACCCTGTTAGAAATCTTTCTCTTATTTTGCTCTATTGGCATTTTAAAAATCACTAAATTAAAAAATGATTAATAAATTTGTAGTATGTTTCTTTGCTTATGAAATAGCACCAATAGTGCTATGTTGGTTAGTCAGATTTTTATTTATTGCTCCTGAAGACTTGTTTGTCTTATGCTCTTTAACAAACTTTTGTTGTCAAACAATACAGTTCCAGATTTATTGTTTATCATCATAAGTTGCATATAATGTAATGCTCTACCAGTTTGAAACTTATCATTTGATTGCCAACATTAGGTTAAGGTGATTGGGCAAGTTGGTGGTCAGTTGATAGTCAGTTTACAGCCCCGAACAGTTGTTTTTGTTTTTGCTCAGAATTTTCAGTCAGACTTACGACTTCAGATAGATTTTTTCCTTTTGTTGAAAAAAAATTTTTATGAAATTTCACAGGCAGTTTTCAGACTTGCAGTCATTTTAATCAAATTAGCTAAACTTCTTTTGCTCATGCAACGCAAACAATTAAGGACAATGACCAATCAGAAAAATAAACCTAGGTACTGGTAGTGTTTTAAAAGCACTTTTTTTAGGGTTTCAGTTGCGACCAAACTTTTGCTTTACAAAATTCATTCGCCTCAAGAAAGAGAAGCCTTGCAAGCTGTAACTGTTTTAGAAGCATGCGTCAAAAACTGCGGAGAATTGTTTCAAAATGCTGTAGGAAAAAAATCTTTTGTTGATAAAGTGGTGACTCAAATTCAAGAGCAGGTATGTTGATTTGTGCAAAGCTCTAGCAATTGGATTAGGAAGAGCAATCAAAATCAAGTCTTTCATTGTACAGTATAATACTTTCTTCATTACTCTGAAGCATGTACTGGGTTGGTGGACCTGTTGGCAACACAGTTCTTTTTAGAGAAACGTTGCAGTGTCAGTGGTGAGCGATTCACAACACTGTTTGATTTGACCTGCTTGAGATTTAAACCTTAGACTTCCTGCACAATGGAAGCACCGACGTTGTTGCTTAACCATTGTTTAGTGAATCAAAATCAAAAATGCTTTATTACATATAGCTTGCTATTTGCTATAGAAAAATATTAGCAATTGTACTGTGTCATGAGTTTCCACCTAAGAAAATATTGTAACAGTAGCTGAAAACAAATAACGCACAGATTATGCATCCATAACATTAGCATGCTCATAAACAATAAATTGAACGTTCATGGGTGATTAATGATTCTGTTTGTTTTCCTGATAAGCCCCCTAAAAACTTCTAGCTTGTTTGTTGGATTGTGATCATTACAATTCCTGTTTAGCACGTCAAAAAGAAGAACAGTGACAAGGTACAGCAGAATTTGATAAAATTGCTTTACATTTGGAGTGTGGCATTAAAAGATCAGAAAAATCTTAAACAAGGATATGAAAAGTTGAAGCAGCAAGGTAGAGTACGTTGATTTCTTGGTTTTGAGCTTCGTAGTGACTTTTGTTTATGTTAGTTGATAATTCGAATACATCTCAGCACACTCTAGGTAAGCTGTCGTAGTTCAGTGTACTGTGATACAAACCTGTCTCTGGCGCAATATTATTATGTATCGACTTTAGTTATGTACTCTTTTCATATTCTGTGGTAAGATTTTGACCGTTTGTAGTATCAATACTGAAAAACTTTATAGACTTGCATTTGAGTCAGAAAGAAACCATAGCTAAGTCATTTTTAAACTGTTGTGATTTTAATGCCTGTAGTTCATACTGAATACTGGTGAAACCGAAATTTGTATTTTCTGCCAGTAGAACGTTATATTTGCATCAAATAAGGCTTTGATCATTAAGCTAATTTCCAAAAGATAATTTTTGACCATTTTAAAAATTTTTGATTGCACTCGATCTTCACAAAAATAAAAGTTCAATGGGATATACTGTAGTTCCAGATTGCAATGGTCAATTATCTCCTTTCTGACTTTTAATTCGCTAGTTGTGGGCGTAAATATTGTGAGTTGTGACTATTGCAGTTCTTGTTTTCGAACTGATTTTTGTTGAGTAAAGCTGACAGTATAAAAACGCCCACTTCTTAGTTTCCACTATTTAAACAGAAATTAAATGGTAATTAGAAGTTTTTATGTAGCATGTGCATTATCTTTCTTTCTCTGATATGAGTGTTTGCAGTTAAATATAGTAACTTTCTTCATATGCAACGCACAACAAACTTTGACCATGTACCACTTTAGTTTTTAGGCTGTTTTTGTGATTTTGGATAAATTACCAAATTTAATCATTGTTTTTGATAAAATTTTTCAAGAAATCAAATTGCTATACCATTCCAATTGCGGTACCACATTTCCTTCATCTGGATTAGTTTAGAGATTTTGTGTTGTTCCATGAGTAAGGCTCAACCAATTCTCCTACAAGACATCATAATAGTGATATAATGTTATTTGCACAGTTAAACTTTTTAAGGCATCAAAAATTCGAAATAAGTTATTTGAAGCAAAGTAGCCTTTAACAATTAGCATTTTCCTCGTATCTTTTCAGTTTGGTGTTGTTGAGTTTTTCATTCAGAAAATCCTGGGACAATTTCCTCTTTTTAATTGAAACTTGAAATTCGCACTTTTATATTTAGGAATCGTTCCAGTTGATCCAGAATGTGATCCCGGTGTTATTGCCACCCTTCAGCCAGTCAAGTCAAAAGAAGATATATTTTCTACGAGTGACGATAAACGCGCTCAGCTTCAAAAGCTTTTAAAAAGCAGAAATCCCCATGATCATAAAGTAAGAATTTTTTCTATTGATTTTTCTATTACGAATTTTTTCCATAAAGTAAGAATTTTTTCTATTGATCATAAAGTAAGAATTTTCTATAAAATCCCCATGATCATAAAGTAATAATTTTTTCATAAAATAAGTATTAGCTCTAAAAGTAATCCAACTGATGGTGTGGGACTGGGGACTTAACGATGTAACGATTTAACGCTGTTTTTTTGCAAGTGTTATTATACAAGGGTCAGTGAGTCATCATTTAGTCTGTTGCGTCACCTTGAGGGTATTAGGTGAGTTTACCCCAATCATTTAATGTAATCGTACTCTGGGTTAAGCAACTTTTATTGTTAAACTTGCGCAATTTTGTTCCAAACTAATTTCACTGTTTCAAACTCATTTTTGCTCCGACTCTTCTCTCGATCTCTTTTGCCAAGTCTTTGAATCGAAAGCTTTAATTTATTTTACTTTAAAACTAAAAATCTCTTGATAACTCCAACTTCTTTTCCTAAAAGTTAATATTTTTGTTGAAATTATTGGTTCGATTTTAATTGTTTAATGTATTGTAGGCTGCAAATTTGCTGATCAAGAACGCGCTTAAAGAAGACGAGTCGAAGATGGAACGAGAGCAGCAGAACTTAGCTACCTTGGAAGAAGTGAAGAACAATGCATCATTACTTAGCGAAATGCTTGGCCATTTTAAGCCTGGTTTATCTGTCCAAGCTGATTTAGACATAATGAAGGTATATACTGTAAATAAGGTTGCTATGTCAAAATCAAGGTGCTTAGTGCCACAATGAACCGCGTTTTAAGTGTATAGCAAATTGAATTATGATATTTGTGGGCCAAAGTTTTCAAACTTAATCGCTTGCATGTTCTCTAGCGTATGTGCTAGCAATGCGGAAGCGTAGGGAAGAGCTGTTACTGTTTTTTTTTGTTTTTGTTTAGCTGTTACTGTTTTTTTTAAGACATGCTGCTTCAAAAAATTCTTTTTTATCTCGATTTTAATTCAAAATATAATAAAATTAATCAAAGTTGTTTGTTGCTTACTTTTTTACCTAACAATGTAAGTTGATAGCATTTACTAAGAACTTGGACACCCACAATAGTATATTTCATCCGTATTGATTATGAAATCATCGGAAATACTATGGACTGAGTTAACTGGTCAATAACCATTATGGAACGGTGCTTTTTTAGATAAATTCGAAAGCGAAACGGACTCGAAATTTAAATACGAGGACGAGATTAGATTTCCGTTAAGGAACAGCTGAAAAATGCCTGAAACAAACTAGTACTATAATGAAAAAGTTTCAATTCAGTTCACGTGCTCATATTTCAATTAGTCTTAATTTTTCTAGGAATTGTACGGCAGCTGTTTGAATTTGCGTCCTATTCTCTATCGTAGTGCTGCTAGCACTAGTGATGAAAGCACATTGGCTGATATTTTGCGAACAAACGATCTAGTGACAAAAGTAATGAAGCAATATGAGCAAGCCACTACTTTGAAATCGCCTTCTGCTGCAAGCAAAACGCAAGGAAATATATCAGAACCTGCCAAAAAGGAATCTTTACCAGGTGCCATAAGTTTTACATCTATCCAACTTATTGAAATTAGATATTGTAATTACAGCTGTATTTACCAAGTTGCCTTGGCCAGTAGATAGCGAAGGAACCTTTTCAGTCCGAGTCATGCTATCTGCAGTCTACAACATTCGTTGGAGGCTTTAAACTGTCCTTTTCAGTACTGTACGTCAAGCAGGAACCCTGCAAATATCAGTTTTATAGCCTTTGGTTTGACTTGACCGGGAATCGAACCCAAGTTTGCCGTTTCAGTGGCAGCCGCTCTACCCACTCGACCACTGATGGGTAAATAAGTCAACTTACGGATAGTTACAAAGAGAGTTTGGATGTTGCTGGTAGGTTTATTTCAGGAAATATCCAACTCGTGCTCACATTTGGCAAGGTTGGAAAGTTCAGTCGCTTTTCGAGTGCATTGCGACATCCGTAAAGTTTTTTGTATGATTTTTTGTACCATTTGAACATAATTTTTTTCAACGTTCGGGTAGAAACAGTTCTGGAACTACAAAGCTTGGCGCAAATTGTGGATATTTTCTTGAAAAGTGTGGCGCTAATTCGAAAAACAAGAATCTTTAGTGTTTTAGAAAGAAAAACTTCGGGTTTGGGATTTTGCTGCTTTAATGCTCTGTATTTTCTGAAACACTGCATAGGTCATAGTTGTTGCAATGATGAATAAGCCGTTTTTCTAGCGACATCTCAAATACTTTCTGCTTGCTTAACCAAAACATATGGTTTCTTTGGAATTTAAATTGAGAAAAACAGAAAAAAAAACTTAAAGCAATCTCATGACACGTGAAAAAAAAAATTTAATTCTGAATCTATCAAGTAACCATTGTAGCTGTCTACCAGCTTTTATTCTTGGCATGGGAAGGTTTGAGTTTCGATCTCTTGGCATCCATGAGCAACTAAGCGCCGCAAACTGACCGCAAAGCAACTGACCGCCAACTAACCCTAATCCTAGTGTTGGCTGTTGGTTGGTACACGGTCAGTTGACTTAGTTCGCGTATTTCATATCAGTTGGATGTTTTCTGACGTACTGTACTTCTGATTCAAAAGAAAAAACTGTAAAATGTATTTGTTTTTTTAGTTTCCGAAGATGACGCAGCACTAATTGACATATCTGGGTTAAGTTTGAACGCAAGCAGTAGTAACATATCTTCTATCAACCATGCAGATAATTCTACTGCTTCAACATCGCAGCATTCCGCGCTAGCTTTTGTGAAAGGTACCGGTATACCATATTTAAGTTCTAATAGCGAAAAATTTTGTTATTGCAGTATAAGTGAATATTATACATCATACAAGCATTACATTTTTAGACCCATTTACTTTATCGAAAACTTCAAGTAATGAGCATGCCCGAAACAGTATTGTCGGATGGATTACTATTAATATTATTATTGTGGCGCTTACTGGCAAAACAGTGATTGGAAAAGCTCAAGCATTTATCGACAACTCGAGATAGTAGTCATTTTCACAGCTGTAAGGGCAATTTTTGAGTTTTTTGTGCAAATGTGCTGAATTTTTTTAGTATGCTTCGCATTGTGACTGAAACAATAATAAAATTTAGGTCAATGATGGAAAAAAAACTGCGTTTCAGTTCTTAAATCTAATCTCATTATACTTGCTGTATTACGTCGAAGTGTGTAACGAGTTGGGGGGCCCATCTCCGCGTCATTGCGCCTACAGAAAACACAGCTCCTTTTGAAGAAAAGTTGCACATTATCGAGTCGTTGGCAACACTGTGTCCGATTTGACTGGCCCGAGATTTGAACCTGGACTTCCCGTTCTTGACACGAACGCGCTACCTACCGCTGGACCAACGTAACGGTTTTAAGTTTCAAATCTAATTGCGTAGATGCTGATGACACATTGCTCGACCTTCGTTCTTCCCCTTCTGAACTGTCAAACAATTCAACGTGTCTGCTAGATTACTCCATTGAGCCAACACCTTCAAACTGTACCATTACCAGTGATCTCACTCTGCTGGACTTCCTTCCTTCTCAAACTGATGTTTCGGTGTGTAATGCCATGTAGTATCAGATTTTTTCTAATGTTTATAAATCTGGCTGTGCCCGAGAGCTATGAAGATTACATAATGCTAAACAATGAAAAAATCATTCGCTTTGCGACTAATAAATGCCATGATTTTTTGAAAAAACTGCTTAATACTTGCAGTACAGACACACTATATTAAAATGAAGATTTTGGTTTGAAGAAGAGTAATTTTTTTGGTCCTTTTGTCACCATAAAACGATTTTTATAAGGTAATTGATAGTGCAAGTTGAATTGTGTTGAGATTTTACCGTTGTTATTAATCTGAAACAGTGTTGAAAGGAATGAAGCTAAAATTTAACTGATTCAAAAAACTGTTTAATTGACGACGAAACGTCTCGCGTCAAAAAGTCCAAAGCCTATATTCAGTTCTGAAGTATTGTGATAATTTCCCGAACGTTGTTCAGGTTAAAAAAGAATCTACTCAGCCTCAAGAAAATCTTTTGGAAATGTGTTTTGATGAAAAATCGTAAGTATTAGAACGCTTGGTGCTGTTTCGTTGGCGATTTTTTTGCCTACGACATTTTCGACCAAACTATTGCTATAGGCAAAAGCTCAACAACAAGACACAGCTCACTATCGGGGCAATCCATTCATTTGCAGTGATGTCATTGTCCAACTGGTGAGTTTCTGCCTACAACAAATTTAAATCTTGTCAAACCTTACCGAAGGCAACAATGTGCTACTGAAAAATCCGTAAGCCTATTATAAATGATGGAAGACCATTTTGATGGCTTGGCATATCTATGATATTTTTATGTCTAACTTATCCTATGTGTTGGACATTGTAACTATGTTATTATACGCAGATGTTTTTTATGTTTTTGACAGGCTGTGCTGGCCAATGAAACCGGACTGAACAATAAACAGTATCCTTCAAAATTTAATTTATTTTTCATGCTTTGTGTTTCAAGATATTGACTAGATTCGAATATGTGAGGCCGTGTTTGATTGCTGTGGAAATTACCATTAGAATTTGTCAGGAAGGCTGTTTGTGGTTTGGCAATGCTTTTCGAAGGTCTCCAGACGAGAGTATGTTCTGCTGGTGACAGTCAAGCACCGTACTGTACCTACAACACCCAAAGTTCGAAACTAGGAGGATAGTGTAAAAAAATCAACGTCAAGAACTCGAATATTGGCTCAAGTTCTTCTAGTAGCTCTTAATTGCTTCATTTTCAACTCAATAATCAGTTTTGCTGATAAATGAATTTTCAAATTTTTAGATATTCAGCACCGTTCTCTCAAAATGGAATGAAAGCCTCACAAGTCGATGATCCTTATGCAAGTCTGATTAATTTAAACACAGCGGAACCCTACGGTATACTAAATCCCTCAAAACCAACTTTGCATAATCCGGCAGATGATCTGGCCTTGATCCCTAACATACAAAACACTTCATTAGACAATCTACATGTTTCGCTGGAGATGATCAGACCTAGTAAGAAGATATTTCTATTTGCTACTTTGAGTTATGCTGTTGCCACATTGTCCTTTTCAAAACTATTCTCAGATGATACATCTATGCAGATATTGGTAATTCCAGAACAGTTTAGCCAAAGTGAGGCCCCCTACCCTCCCAAAAACTGAAGGAAAAAATCACCAAAAAAATATAAAATTACGTTGGATGTGAAGTGGCAAAAAATGTGAAGTGACAAATTTATTAATTTTTGTTGACCGCAGTACAGCCTAAACGTTAAAATTTTCCACCTATACGTAGCCATTATTTGCAAGTACTTAGTACAGTAATAATCTTATTCAAACAGTATCTATTTAAATAACATTACATGTTGCAGTAGTAACTGATAATGGACTAAACATAGTTTGAAACGCTCAAGGTGAATTTAAAATATAACGTTGCACTGTTTTTAATACAATAGCAAGTTTTACGATTTAGCATCAGTTAACTTAGTCAAGTTTTTTGTTTTGTCTAGGTAGTTTTCCTGCAGTTGTCCTTTACGACAAGAATAATCTTCGGGTGCTGTTGTACTTTGCGAAGGACCACGCCTCCCCAATTCGTACCGATACACTTGTAACTGTGGTAACTTTTATAAGCAACAACATGAAGTCTTTGCGGAATATTTCTTTGCAAGTGTCTGTGCCGAAGGTGTGTATTTATTTCAATTCTCTTGCGGAACTATCGTTTTTGATACAAACGTTAACTAATTGGAATAGCAGACTTGGGTTTGATTCCCTGTCTGTGGACAAACCAAAGACTATAAAAATTGTTATTCGCAGCTTCCGTGCTTGATGTTTAGCATTAAAAAAAAGACAGTGCGAAACCTCCACTCGTGTGAGGTAGACAGGTGGGCAGGTGGCAGCTTGACTTGAGGACCGAAAGGTCTCTTCGTTGTTTTTTGCCAAGGCAACTTGGTGATAAAGATGAAATTACTTTTACCGCATTATTTCCCTTGCCTTGTTATAATGGTAAATCGACAACGAATTGGCTTAGTTGCACCATGCTCTTACCCACAGGAAAAAGCAGGAGCACCTACCAGTCAACCTAAATCATTTCATACCTTGTATTATGCAAATAAAGTAAACCGGAATGAGATTTTTGCTGCCAGTGCAGAATGGTTATATGATTGTAATTGCGTCTTTGTTCACCAAGTTGCCACGGCCAGGAGACAGCGAAGGAACCTTTCGGTCATCAAGCTGTCACCTGTCTATCACACACGATGTAGGCTTCACACTGTCTTTTTAATGCTGAACATCAAGCAGGGAAGCTCTGAATACCAATTTTTATCGTCTGGTTTGACCCGACCGGGAATCGAACCCGAGTCTACAGTGTGAAAAGCGGACGCACTTCCCACTCGACCACTGATCGGTTTCACCCTGGTTGAACGTGATACTTTTTATGCAGATCATGAAGGTGAAGCTCCTAGTTGCTTCAGGTACGGATCTGCCTCCGTTTAATCCCTTGATATCATCCACTCCTCTCACCCAAGTGATGATCATTTCCAACTCAACCAAAGTAAGTTACAAATCGTAACTGATTTTTTTGTGGTATTAAAGTACCTTGTATTGCCGTGTTGTTAAACTACAAATCGTACTAAATGTGAGACGGGGTTTAATTCTTACGGAAAGCGCTAATAGATATGAATTTTCTAGTTTTACGGTATTAGTTCATCTCCTTGAATATCCTGCCTCTGAGCCTCTACGAAGAAGTTTTTTTCTCTTTCCTCTCAATTTTTGTCTTTTGGGTGTGGCCAAACTTCTGGGTCTCCACGGAGTTTCTCTGCGCCTCCATCCATCGGAAGAGGTTGAGTAGCGCCACCACCATCACGATAACTTGAAGCAGTGTTTCATTTTCAATGATCCTAAAATCCGTTTTCTAAAGAAGAGATCTAGTTTTTTTATTAATTCCGACCCAGTTCCAACCCAAACTCATATCCTTAGTCTGAAACCTAACCTAACTCTAAAATAAAACCTAACTAGCCCTAAACCTAACTCAAGCTCTAAAATGAAAAATGCGCTGATGAATAAATTAAATATTCCTCATTTTCGGTGAAATAGTCACTACCATTTTTTATTGAGTGTTTAAAGTACAAAAAAACAGTCTATTATTTAAGCTATTCTTTTAACAGGAAGAGGTAAAATTGCGCTTTAAACTCGACTACCAGATTGAAATGCAAACTCCCATTTCAGAAATGGGAATAGTTGGTGGTTTTCCAGCTCGCAACCAATGGGGAAGTTTGTGAAAAAAGCAGAATTTGGTGTATTTTGATATGTCGCGTTGTCTTTAAACTTCATTTTTGCACTGTTTTGTTGTTTTCATATCATATTACAAGAGATTGGTCGACTACTGTTATTTATTGATTTTTGTTATAATTTCATCCCTAGAACGAATTGCAATGCAGTGCGTTGTAAAGTAGGAAAAAATGCAGAAGGTCTAAGTTATGTATGTTAAAAAAATATGCGAGATTTTTCCTTTGTACGTTGTGATTTTCATTGACTTGCCATTTGAGATTACGATTGTTAGGCTTCAAAAATCAGTTAAGCTTTTGTTGCTTTAGGCTAAGTCTACACTTGGCCTAGAATCGGAGCGTGTACTGGTGAATTCTTTGGTTTTTCTGCATTTACTATTCTTTTAGGTCAATTTTTTGTATAAAATGTACCCAACTCGTAAGGATACGATAGAACGCTTGAGGTTGTACTTCAAATGTAGACTGGATTTAATTCGTTTTATTTTCTTTTGTACTTCCAGCTACCTATTTCCAGAAGTAATTGATTTTTGTTTACAGCGTTGTGTAACCGAGCTTAAATGATAAATATTAAGAAAGAATAAATGGTTTTTGTTCAAAGTGTTCGGAATTTTTATTCAAGTCTCGCATTTACAATGATGTACGTTCGACCTATGGCTGTCTTTTGGAAGTGATTTACTTCTATAAGACCGATCAATTTCTGGTCCAATGTCCGAATTTGGGGATATTGTTTGGTCATTGCAAAATTTGGTGCTCCCTTTCACTACTGTAAGCTTAGGATAAGGGCTCATTTGCAAACTAATACTTCTGCCGATTTTTTTTATTGTTTTTTAGTCATTTTGACTGAACTGGTTAAACTTTCTGCGGTCATTCACCAAAAAATTTTGGTCAATGACCGTTTAATGATTGAAGAAAAAAAGCAAACTGGCTTTGATTCACTCATTTGGAAGTCACTGCGTGCCATATCAAGCGCCACGCTTAAATCTCTGCTTGTGGTGTAGACTAGCCTCAAAAGGTGACCTAATCCATTAATGAGCTTAGCTTCCGTTTCCTTGTAAAAAAAAAGAATTTTTTGCCGGTAAATTGTTTTAGAAAGCTTCATTTCTCAATCGCAATTGCTAATCTCCAAATGTGGTTTGGCTCTTTCAGTTACAGTGCATGATATACTGGTATTTCGCTGAACCATTAATTATTTTTGAAATATTTTGTATCAAACCATTTTTTAAAATAATTTTATCCATTTTTATACTAGAGTATGTTTTAGAAATGACCACATTGCCATATTATGCAGCTATCGAATAATTTAGTTTAGCTTAACCATAGCTTATTTCTATAATGCTGTAGTGTTCCTTATTTGTCCAAGTGTTTGTTTATGCACATTGTACTTACGAGTCAATAAAAACCAAGTCCAAGGCAACTAAAGTTTCGTAAATTTAAGTATAGTTTTTTTCTGAACGACCTACGGCGATCCAAAATAACGTCACAAATTTGGTTGCCAGAAAATTTATGAGCGTAGATCAAACAATAATCTACATGCTTAAACTGCTTTTTAACTTGTCAAAGAGCGTTATTTTGTTCTAGAGTGTTCAATGTTCATATCCTGCCCGCGATGAAAATTTTCGGGCCTGCATCCAGACTTCATCTTTTCTCCGATCGAATTAACCCTGCAATTAGGCCTACGCGATCGAATCAGCCCATGAAACATGCAGATTTTTTTTGGTCTTTCGGTTTTCAACTTCTTACTACCCAAAATGCAATTAAAGGCCTAAATCTAAAATCTTTTATTGGTCTTCATTTTTACTGACTCACGTACATGTCAACCAGTGGTCTTAATCGGTTCTGTTTACCCGCGGGTACCTTCACAAAATCTTATTTGGCACACCTTCAAAAAGTTAGCCCCCTACCCAAAAATGATACCAATTTAAAATCTATTAAGCAATTTTTAGTATTCGGTATCAAGCTGAAATTGATTCTAGACATTTGTCATAATGGCAAAACTTTCAAAATTGACTCCTTTTGCCTAATGCCACTTGAGTTGATTCATTTAGAAGCTGTTGTGAGTGGTTCGAGTTTACTTTACCAGCTCTCATCAATTTTGAATTAAAACAACTTTGTCTTCTTGGACGAAGTTGGTAAGATTGGCACCAGCGATAACAGATTGATTGATAGCTGTAGTATCAGTTTTCCGCTACCAGAAAAGACAAAGATTTGTGAAAGTTTAGCAACTTCACAATGTCTTCAGATACAGTATAGCGTTAAGACAGGTTCTGCGCGCGCTAGTTATACCAAGATAAAGAATGGGGGATTTACAAGCAAGTTATTCTTTAGACTCGGTCACTACAATGGGTGCTGCACTGCTGGTCAGCAACGGGAAGCAAAGCTTGTCGTGTCTCAAAGATGGCGACGTATTGCCAATTGGAGAATTAAACTTGGAGCCCGGTAATTTTTAATCTTGAATCCAATGCTCTTGAAGTATCACTTAAAATCATCATAGAATCTTTGAATCAAAAATTTAAAATTTTCACGTTTAATCAAATGCTTAGGTTGCGAATCGAACCACGGCTGCAATAACCAACTGTGTTTTACTGCAAATGAGTAACTAGTAGTTTTTGCCTAATCTTGTCAAATATAAACGGAAAAAATAGCCGGACTCCGCAAAGTTCATTTATTTTGGTAAATGAAAACTTGAAAAGTATACACTTTGCATTGCGATAACTATTTCGTGCTTGCTGGAGGAATCTGCTCCTACTTAGGAGTGTCCTGAGGTTTAATGTTTCTGAGGATTTCTTTGGATTCTCTTCCACTGCATTTGCTGCTTGTTGGAAGCCACCAAGCAGAGATTGTACAGCGTCCTATCCAAGGACGTGACCAGTGACCACTGTCTAAGGTACCGCGGTTGGCCGAAATCATGCGATCAGGTCGTCGTAAAAAGTAAACCTTCCAGTTTCAAAGCTGTGACTACTGCGTGAGTCGTAAGAAATATGATTAGCAATCAAAAAATAAAATTAGCATTTTACATTGTAATTATTCGCAAATGCTTAATGGTTTAGATCAGTGGATTAGAGTCAATGGTTTAAATCATTTACATCAAATGCTTAATTATCCTTACTACGACTCTCATTTACTCTTTGAAAATTAAGCATTTTTAAGTTCAAATGTTTACACTGTTTATGCCTTTAGCCAACCTACACAGTCGAGGATAATATTACACAGTGTTCTACTTGGGAGCTATATTGGATGTTAATGATAGCATTAGCTTGATTTCATCACTTGGTTCCCATACCCGATTTAGATTTTTGTTCTGATTAATACAGATAGGAAGAGAGCCCTAGCCCACCATTTCCACGGTTGTCCGAATAAAGTTGAAAAATACTCAGAGGCTAATGCAGTGATAAGACTCTACAGGTGTGTAAGGGGTCTGAAGTTCTCCTTTCGCCAAGTCACTTATAGATATTTTAATCAAATAGGCATGCTTTTTAAAAGTGTTGTGCACTTGAACAGGAAGCAAAGGCGCTGATGAAAGGGCTGAGTAATCCAATTATTTCAAAAGCGATTCAAAGTCTTAGCAATTCGTTCTTTCAAGTTGCTCTACAAACGTCAAAAATGTCATCTAAATTGCAATAAAATAACTATTTTATCCAAAAACTCGCCCAGCGGCTGGGGGCTCTGCCCCTATACCCCGTCTGAGTAAGACGCTGACCAAATTTAGGTTTGAGTTCAAGTCTCTGTCTAATCAAAATCCCATTACGTACGCGTCTTTTGCCCCAAAAATTAGAAAAATCTTCTAGCTTTCCACCCCCTCTTCTCAGCAAAATCCCATTACGCCACTTCTATCTAAAAATGCACAAAAATCGGCTAGCGGCTGGACCCCCGTCTGTGTGAAAAATAGGGGTGCCGAAACCCGGGAGGGGAGTGGGTGGGGACGATATGTCCCTCTTAACAATTTGGCTATGTTCTGCATCTGCATCCCCCCAATAATTTGACTATGGTATGCATCTGAGCGCTGGATAATCTTTGGACTTTTTTTGGTCTTCACAGGCTTTCGGGGGGCAAAAACTCGATCTTCAATTCTTGGTGAAGATCTTTTTTTGTCTTCGCTTGATTTGCTTACGTGAAAAAAATAGTGGTCGCTTCATCTCCCTTAATGTTAAAAATGGGGCAAAATTGGGGTGAAATTGCAAATTATTCCCACAATGCTCAACATAAATCGGCACCACTGATGAAAAGAAGACAAATTTTAGCTTTGAGTTAAACTTCTCTTCTTAGCAAAATCCAGTAACGTGCAAAAGTTAAAGCCGTAATATCCGATCTAATATCCAATTGTTGCTTCATGATTTTGTAATATTTTACTTTTGTACTAATTTATTTGTTTTTAGCTTAGTACAGTGCCCTGATGAAGCCAGCTACTATGGGCTGGTGAAATGTTGCGGTAATTTAAAAACCGGCGCCAGTTGAGCTAAGCTAATTGAAAATTTTGGGGGTTTTGATTGCAGCTTTTTACAAGTTTGAGATTTGAAATCTGGCTCTGGAATTAAAAAAGATTAAGAACCACTGATTTAGATCAACCAAAATGGTTAAAGCACTTTAGGTTTTGGAATTTATAGTTGAGGATCGAATTCGACAAAAAATTGCCAAAGCAAAACAAAAATTTCAATTCCTTTATCATCTTTGTATAAATGTGTATTTTTGATAATGTAAAGTTTTTGGTGTTTACGAAATAACTAACTTCTCCATCAAAAGGCAGTATTGTTTTTGGTCTAGTACGATAATCAGCTCAGCCATTTAATAAAATTCGAAGTTCGCAGAGGTTTTGTTTTTTTTTTTCGTTAATTTTTATTGTCTTTCAAAAGCGTAGTGGTCATGGTAGCTTCGTACGCAAGTGAAAAAACATCCCAAGTTAGGTTTTAAATTACTATTGTTCAAATTCGTTTAAACATTAACTTTTGTCGAGTCAAAAAGATAGCTAACAATAGAAGAATCATCATCAACATTGACCCATCATTTGTGGATTTAGTCGCATTTTAAAGTGTTTATTGCATCGTAAAATTTCATTTCTGCTGCCAGCAAACTCGCGTTATAGAGTTGCAATAGCTTTAAATTAACAGTTGCAGAAAGATTTATTGAAAGAGACTGTCGAAAGCTTCATTATTGCACGCAAAGCAATTGAGTTGATGCAGTTGGCGTGAGCAAGAAGTCAGCAGAAATCATGCAAAAGTTTAGCTATTTGCCAGATAGTATATTGTGCTCAGAGCTGGTCAAAATTTTTTACTTGAAAAAGCACTATTTTCATGAATTCGCATATTTTAAACTTTTCGCACGTACAGTTATTTTTATCAGTTAGTACAGTAGCTAATGGTCGTCCTCATTCATTCATCGTTTTTTGTTTCTGTTAGCAAGTCTCGTCTGCAGGCTATAGGCCACCACAACGGATACACTGCTCAGCTTCAATGGGAAATAAGCGTAAGCTGTAAAGTGTTTTTTCCAAAAGTGCAACGACGAATTTCCAGTTCGGGAATCGAGCAAGAAGTCAGCACTTTTTTATCACTTACCTGTCGCTCTACCCTGAGCTACCGCTGTTTCAGATTGGCCTCTCCGTTTGTCCAATGGACTCATTCATATAACGCAACAATGCGATAATTGCAGCAAAACAGAAACGCAAAGCGCACTTGTTGCAGCCAGTAGCGTAGCCAGGGGGGGAGGGGTGAAGTATGTAAAATCGCACGTTTTTGGTGCTTTTGAGGCCAATTTTTGGTGAAAAATTGAAAACAGCCCCCCAAAGCAAATTGGCTGCCGAAGTTGTGAAGTAGATGTCGTGATGCGGCCTGAAAAAGCGTTTGAATTTCCGATTTTGGCCGAAAAATAAGTCTCAATTTCGGTGAAGACCTTTTTTTTTTTTTGGAGACCACCTGTTTTTGGGCTGAAAAAACCATTGAATTTCCGAGCTTTCCGAGAAATTCCGTCGCAATTTTCGGACAAACCGTGTGATTCTGATTCAAGAACAATGAAAATTCGGGTCAAGGTCGTTTGCACTTTGCTCACTCTTTCAAAACCCCCCCCCCCTTTTCCAAATCCTGGCTACGCGCCTGGTTGCAGCATCTAGTGATCGGAAGGTTACTGGCTATACCGGTTCAATTCCAGCACTGGCAATGTGTCATATCCTCGGGGAAAAACCTTTAACTTGTACGGATTTCCCTTGAGAGGTGAGAAGTCTCCCGCCGTTGTAGCCCACCCTGATGAAAGACGAAAAACTTGTAAACAGATAATAAGACGTGACATTAAAACACTAATATGCTAATTGTATGAAGCTCCAAGAAATAGTGATCTGTATTGGTATGGCTGGGCAAACGCAGCGTTTCTGGTTTATGCTCCTGAATAAATTTTATTGTCTTCTTATGCTAAGGCTTTTCCTTTTCACAAAAAACATCAAGAATATGAAACTTGTTAAGAGGCACCAAACTCTCAAATTTATGGTGAAATGCCCATTTTAGTGGTTCGATTTTAGGGCTACGAATTAAACCCAGTAAGAAAATCCGGGGCACTTTTCGCTAAGCACTGCACTGAACTCGATTTTCGCTCTTATTTTAAGCGACAGATAGCAGATATTTTATATAGTATGGAGATTAAGATTTCACTTTAACAAGAAATCTACTTTGTTCAGCTTATCCGGAAATAAAAACAAAATGAGCATAATCAAAGAGAGTCATAGACTTCACATTACAAACAAATAACAACGACATTCAAACCAGTAATTCAAGCTGATGTTAAGACTGTTTTGTAACTCCGTTTTATCCTCAGACAAAAACGAAATTAGAAAATATCGCTATCAAAGATTGTTCAGGACAAATTTAGATAAAAATTAGATTGATTAGTATGACTGATGAAGCGGAAGCTAAACCTTCTGAGCTGGAGGAAACAGAGGATGGAAGAGATTCACCCAAGAATGTTGATGAGGACAAACAGGAGGAAGAGGAAGTTAAAGCGGAAGAGAAAGGAAATTTTACATTGCTGCAAAGAAGGTAAGAACCGGTGATTAAAATGAGCTACAAATTCAAGCTTTGCGATTCGTTTGGAAGATGGAGATTTGCGTTCAATTGGCGCCGTGATCATGTTGCTCCGTATGTTGATATAAGGTATTAGGTGTTTTGCAATATTTTTTCTACTTGGTAGATTCAAACAAATTGGTAACGAACCAACAATCTGAAAAAACAACTTGAAAAAAGGTACGTTTAATTTAAGTTTGAACGGATTTGTCCAAAAAATAATGCCACCGTTGCAAATTAGTACCAGTAGGAAAAAATGGAGTGGTCAAGAAAGTCATAAAATAATGATTGTACTGTAAAAGCAAAGGTATCGACTTCTAATTTTCTGCTGTGTTACTTTGTAATCTGTTAATTTCAGATCATCTTCATCTGACTCCGATAAAGAAGGCTGCAACGTGCACGTGGTTTGCAGGTATACGATTTTTAATGAAACATTACGATTTTAAAATTAGGTTAGTTTGAGGTCACCAAAATTACGAACCGTAAGAAGATATCAGCTTCTCGTGAACTCATAAACTTAGTCATTTTTTTGCTCAGGCTGCCCGGAGCATGATTGATGATTATCAGAACGCAAAGAAATAGTAACCAGCCAAATAAACTGAAGGTTAAGCATTTAGCATGCAAATAATCCTTGAATTTCATCTTTTCCATCCTAACTGCCACAGTTGGGACGCAAAAGGTGGTCCCGGCCGTACCCTAACGGTAAAAACTAGATAGGATTTTTCATTTGGTTTTGTGCTATCCTTTACATACAATACAATGTTTTTGACCGCCCGAAAAGGTTCGACAAAATTAATAGCTCGCCAATTAGAGAAAATCTCAAAAGAACGGCACAGCCAATAACAATATTAATCAGACTCTCTGTGACGTGTAATTGATGTAATGACATGTTTATCCACCAAGTTACCGTGGACAGGAGACAGCAAAGAGACCTTTCGGTCTTCGATTCAAGCAGGTACCTGCCCGGTGCCTTCCTGTTTACCACACCGAGTCTACTGTTTTGATAGCAGACGCTCTATCCACTCGTCCACTGATCTGTACTTTCAATGAACGTTCACTATTTTACCGGAAACAAAAATACAGCAAGCAGTATATTCACGTTTGATTTTGATTTTCATCAACAAATGACTGCTTTAGTTGACCACCTGCATTTGTCTGATCTATGTGGCTAAGCTTTTTTGTTTGTTTTTAGGGTACGCCCTTTAAATATTCAAGAATTGGAAAGAGGTGACGTTTCTTCGACCCAGTTTCCCGGAGAAGGGTCAATTTTAGTGAGTGTAAAATACAAATAAGTCGATAAACGCTGCTCGTAATGTTGTGTATTTCACGAAAACTGAGCGCTACAGTAGTTTTTTTTGACCAATTGTCATAAGGTGTGTTTTGAATTGTTTTAGAATCTTTACACTCAGTGGAGTCAATCAGAACAACTTCAACTGGCAGTTATAGGTGGCTATAGCAAGCAACCTCTAAAGCTGTTGAAGCCTTTTAAGGATATTCAAAGCAAACAAATTTTACTCGGTTTTCTCTCAAAAAAGTTTGATAAATCTGAACACCAACTTCACCAAATTTGGGCTTTCTACGGCCTTCCGCTCCCAAAATATGACAATTTAGATTCTCCCTTAAGAAAGACTTTTTCCCCTCAGAAATGTTTCCAGAGTAGCCAACAACAAAAAAATTTCAAAAAGTTAATGCGTTTTTGCAACTCTCAATAAGTGTTTTCGGCAGTGTTGTAGTCAAAACAAAGCAAAAAAACAGAATATTGTAAATTAGCTTCTTTTCAAGTAAATTCAAGCCGATTTTCCAAAACTTAATCTTCTGTCACAATACTGGCAAAATGGCATCACTGAAGTAAAAGGAAAATTGTTAACTTTGAACTGCAATATTTTGGAAACGGGAAGGCATAGAATTGGCAGAAAGCTCAAATTTAGTGAGAATACATTTTAGGCTTTCCCAACATTTTGGTCAGTAGCGAAAAACTTGACTTGAATCTCCCTTTTAGAATTGGAGCTTGCTTGTCGCCGAGAGATGGTTGGGAAATACTCTTGATTTTGGTTTGCTAATAGTTGTGAAAGATCGAAATAACGTTGTTCCGCTCTAAGGTTGTTTAAATCTCATACAAAAATTTACATTTGCAGGTTGACAACCAAGGCAAAACGAAAAATTTCTCTTTCCATGGAACATTTGAACCTGGATGTACTCAGTCACAAGTCTTCGACAATTGCAGTAAGTTCATTGGGCTGCACGTTTCTCGTTTGTCTTTGGATAAATTTTTGTTAGTCTTGCTATAAAAACTTAAAAGATAATATCTCAAACAACCGAATACAGCCTAAACGATCGTACATACATGCTCTTGTTGCAAGAGAAAATAGTGTAAGTATTACTTTTGAGATCCGTTGGAATCCAAAATGCAGACAACAAATTTGGAGTATTTGACGATGTCCGCGCGGCTACACAAAAACTTCCTTTTCTTTGTCTGTGCCAAAAATCGTAGTCAGCGAGGAGTGGGGACCTACTTTCTTTGGTTTTCACTTGAAATTTGGAAGAAACCAGGCAAAAGTTACGCGGTGACCCATTTTTTGGTCTTTACATAAAATTTAGAAGAAAAGTAGGTCCAACTTGAGCAAAGACCTTTTTTGCTTCACCAATCACCCTCAATTCGGACAATAAGATTCCTGTTCTGTTAAGAAGATCTTCTTTTCGTCTTCATTTTGTACCGGCCCCGGAATTTCTCTGAACGGCTCTGATTGGTATCTCAACATAGTCCTCTGATAAAGCACAAATTTAAGGTATGCGCCACCTTCTGGATATGGCGTTAGACGGATACGCGTGCACTGCATTTGCGTTTGGACAAACAGGATCAGGGAAAACCTACACAATGACTGGGCCAGTAACTCCAGTAAGTTATTCAACATAATTCGTAAATTTTCGCTTAAATAACCTACTACAGTGTTTTTGATAAAAATGCTATGACGCATATCAGTATCGTATTCCTTCAAATGCTGTTAAAGTAATTGTCTCTACTAAAGTAGTTTATCGGTAGCGTAGCCGAGACGGAAAAAGCGTCGTTTTACGACGACCCTGATCGCATGATCTGGGTTCAATTCAACCCTGGTTACGTTGTTACGTCCTTGAATAAAACGCTTTGCGAAGATTAGTTCTGCTTGGTGGCTTCGAACAAGCATCAAATTCAGTGGACAAGATTTCTTAGAAATCCACTGGAATATTAGATTACTGCAAACTCCTGAGAAGGTGCGGATTCCTCCAAACACGAAGTATTAGTAGTTACCGCAATAAAAATTGTGCAGATCATCGAATACGTAGCATCTGACGCTGTCCGGTGACAGGAGGATAAAATGTAACAAGAATAGCAAAAATGATAAATCGAGAAGATGGTACTAATCAAAAAACCTTCGTGTACCAGTATAAAACATGAAAAATGTCAATATTCTTATTTCCGATAATATTGGCACGTGAAGTGTTTGTCATGCAGTCACTTTGACCAATCAAAGTTAATAAATATGCTTATGACGTCAAGACTTTCTCGGCGGAAAATGGTTTTAAACAAAGAATGGTGAAAAATATTGTACCGAGATCGTCTAATAAACACTGAAAGTACCGAGATCGTCTAATAAACGTCGAAAGCCTATTTATGTTGGAAGATTTTTTGTTTTTGCCTAATAACTTTCAATAGCTTAGCATTTACATTTTTGAAGAAAATTACGAATGGCTTTGTTAAAATTAAAAACTCTACTTTCTGCAATTAGTATTTTGGAATGGATGCTACTGCATTATTTCTTATAGCTATGACGTAAAAATGGCTCAATATTTTTAAAAATTGTCAAGCTGCACATATTTTTCTAACTTAAAAGTTAATACAGTCGAACAGATATTAAATAGACATCCAATGAGTGCTTTTTTGATGGTAACGTCGAACCCCTCCACAATCGAATAACTTAAAAGTTATGGAGATTAATGTAAAGTAACAAAAAGATAATATCAGACTCCGCTTTCTATATCATGTAGTCTCTGCTTTCAAGTTTATGTTTTATGGGCTTCGACTTATTTTATTTTTAAATGTTACCTAAAATTGAATGCTCAGAAGTTTTTTAAGTTAATCTAAAACCGTTTTTATTACTTAAATCAACTTTTTGGGCAAAAAAGTTTTTTGCTCCACCAGTTGAGCTAATAAACTTGATTTAATTTATATTCCTGGTGACAACAATTGAGATATTTTTGATTACTGTAAATATGTCCCTTTATCTTTTATTGACGAAAGTTATTTCAATAAGATTTTGTCTTCCATAATATTGAATTTCTTGGACATCAGAACTAGCGCATTGACAAACATTAAATATTGAGTTAGCAAGGCAATATTTTGATTAAACAGATAACGCAAATATTATTAATGGTTCTTTCATTTCTCTTTCTTTCTCAATAGCACCAAACACTTTTATTAAGGCAATTATTTAAATTTCCTCGCTATTTGTTAGTCTGCAAAGACTTAGTAATCACTAATTTTGGCATAGTTACCCATATTTTAAAAGTTTGCAAATGCTGTATCAAATCCAGCCAGAAAGAGCATTGAACTGAAAATTTTTTTGTCGGTGTTCTCCCAAAAACTTTTCGGACTAAATTCAACAAATTTGAGCTTTCTACAACTTTCCGTTTCTAACATTAGACTGCTTAGAATTTTGCTTGGAAAGTCTTTTTCTAAGAAATTTTGCCAGGGTTGCCAATTAGAAAAAGATTCAAAAAGTTACTGAATGTTCCTAACTCCTGATTAAATGTTTTCAGCAGCGTTGTAGTAAAAATAAAGCGCGATTCAGAATAATTGCAAATTGGCTACTTTTCAAGTAAAAATGTAAGCCAGCCTTCCAAAAACTTTCCGAAAATTTTCTAATTTCCCTAAAGTTTTCTAATTATTTGTCATTAATACTAACAAAATAGGAACACTGAAGTACCGGGAAAATATGAACTACAATATCTTAAGAACAGAAACACAGAAAATTCAAATGTAGTGAAAACGTATTTTAGGCTTTTTTCATCATTTTGGTCAACAATGAAAAGCTTGACTCGCATGCCCGTTTAAGTATAAAAAAATAAAAAAATGAACTCATTCTCAGAGTAAAATAACTAATTGAGAATTGCAATTTTCCAGCCTTATCTTTCAAAAAACAATCCTCTATCCATACATTCAGTAATGGACGACAGATTATGGTTTTGAACATCCTTTTGAACTATCATTGCTCGATTGCTTGTATTTTATTGTAAAAACATTTAATTGCAAAAATTTTATAACAATATTCAGTTAATTTTGGCAATATTTTTGATATCTTCATTACCACCAAATTGTAGTAAAAGTAGAAAATTTTCAAAGGATTTAAAACTGATTAGAAATTGTATCACAAACCTTTTATGAACGCAACCAATGCTGTTGTGGTAAAAATGTTCCTCTACACCGTCAACATGGTAGCAAAACTGAACAATTAACTACCGTTTAATTCGTTATGTTCAAAGCTTTGTCAGCATAACTTGAGCTTGCCTATTGGACCCTAAATTGCCTTATTGAATTACTAATAAAACAAAGAACAAAAGAAACAGATCAGTAGACCATTTAGTTGCTTCACTTTGATGTTTACATTACAATTTGTTTTTCTGTGGTATTGTTTCAATTTGAACTAACAACGAAAGCCATGGCATCGAATTTTTTTGGTTGAATTTAACAAGTTACACCAAAACGTTTTACTCGACGTCGCATTCCATCTTCAGATCATCATCAGCAATCTACAACCACAGTCGAGGGCTTCGTCATTATCAGAAAGGTTAAATCGTTTTTGCCTCATGATTTTTATTGAGTTAACGTACCAGTCATTTTCTAAACTTTAATAATAAACAGCATAGCGTATATTTAAAGGTTTGGGGAAAACATCAAAAGGCTTATGTTCGCAAATGCAAAAATTATATTATCAATTTTATAGTTAAGGTCTAAGGATTGCTTATTTCTGCCCGTATTACGTCAATAATTACGAAAAAAAAGTTTTGTGTTGCTTTACGCGTTGCCGTTGAATTTTTTTACTTCGCTGGCTTTTCTGCGATAATGCCGTATGAAATCCGAACTGGAATAATTTGCTCTGTAATGCGAATTTTTGAGTGCCAGTGTTTGTTTCTTTCTAGGAAAACCGTAAGATGTCGCAAGAGCACTCCGTTACAGATGCAGATTCGTACGGATTGATCCAATACAGCTTCGCGTACCTCATGGATGCCATTGCCAAAAAACATGATGCTTCCTTCTCCATTCGCGCTTCATACTTAGAAATATACAACGAACAAGTAACCAACATTTGTTATCTGTACCTCTTTGTGTAAGTTGTTTCAAACGTCACCGTTCTCATTCCAAGATATTTGACCATTCTTTTTCTCTTCTCAATGATCTTACTGCAGCTTGAAATGGCTCTGCACAGAATGTCTATTGTTATAGCCTGGTTATTAAATTTACATTTTACAAATGTGGGATTAAAAATAAAGAGAAAAATTTCCAAAAAGGATCATCATAGAATTTTGGAAATTTTACTGCATGTAAAGCATTGTCCAACATTATCGCTAAATTTTCCCTATTTTGCTAGAAGTAAGTGAACCAATAAGTCCAGGAACCACAGTTGATTGACACTCCTTCATTTTTTTTAATAGGAACGGAAAAAACGAAAAAAAAATTACGGTAAAATTATTAGTAATATTAACAGGTTCAGGATCTTCTCAATTCATCTGGGTTTGACATGGTACAAGTTCGGTGGTCACGTTCTATGGGGTTTTACGTCGAGAATCTTTTCGTAAAAGAAATCGAGTCCTTGGATGACCTCCTGGAGGTCCTGGAGGAGGGGATGAGTAACAGGGTGGTAGCTGAGCACAACGTGAACGAACACTCCAGCAGAAGCCATAGCATTCTGACCGTGTATCTGGACAGTGAAATGGTAGGTTCATGTAGTAAGAAATTGTTCCACCAGGTGCAATAATGGTTTTTTTGTGTGAGGCTCAAAACCCTGGTTATTCGAAGGCTGATGATGATTGTAGCTGATGTTGAAACCGTTTCTGTTATTTTTAGTTATGGTTAAGTTAATTTCAAGTTAACCGATTGCCTTTTTTAGGTGAGTGATGATTTATCAGTGACGAAACACGGGAAAGTGTCATTCGTCGATTTAGCGGGAAGCGAAAAAGTGAAAGACACCGGGTCAACTGGGGATACCCTGATCGAAGCGACCAATATCAATCGGAGTTTGCTGACTCTTGGTAAGTGATTTGTTTGGATCTATACAACACCTTGATAGTTTTATTTTTAGAGCTGCCAAAAATAAAAGTGCAAAATTTGCAGTGTAAACTGAAATTGCCCTATAAATTCTGTATCGTGTGGGCAAGCGTTAAAACAATGAAGGTGTTGTGTTACGACCGCCCTGATCATAATTATATGATTTGTATTCAATTTGCACCTGAGTCAAAAAGTTGTATCCTTGAAAAAGCCGCTTCATATTTAAGCTTGGTGATTTCGAACAAGTAGCTGGCTGAAGCTGAATAGAGCTCAAAAAGTACCCACAGACAGGCGCGTAGCCAGAAATTCGCAATGGGGGGGCTGTTTTGGGGGTCTGGGGGCGGAGCCCCCAGCCGCCGGAGGCCAATGTGGGCGGAGTCCCCAGCGCTCGAAAATTTTGTAGCTTTTGCAAAAATAACTTAATTTTAGGGCTATTTTGATAAAGAAATAATGCTTTTAAAACGTTGCATAGAAATTGGCAGTGCAAACATGATTAAACTCGCTCCATAAATGAGCTATTTGGGAGGTGGCTAATGTAAAATTTTAGTTCTCTTATTTAGATGCTGGTAAGTTATAAAATCGTATTGTTCAATAAAACTCGCAAGGAGAATTTTATTTCGTCTACAGTTTATAAAATAATTAGAGGGGGAAGGGGGTTAATGAAAAGAGATTTAAAAGGAATGATTTGTAATTAACTAATACTGAATAGCCCCCAATCTATTCCCAAGTTTATAGTATATTTGTTGATGACATCTATGTTTAGCATTTTTACATTAGCGATCAAATTTGATTGCTTATTTTTGGCCATTTTTCAAAGTTTTCATTTATTTGTGAGTTTTGTTTTTGACAAATTAGCCCCCCACTGAATACATGTTTCAAAAGATGTTTTAAATCACTATTTAGTCCATTCCGGTGCATAAAACAGTCTCATAGGAGCTAAAAACGTGGTATTTTTTTTATTCTGCATTTTGGTCGACATGCCAATTGGGGGGGCTACAGCCCCCCTCCGCCCCCCTTGGCTACGCTACTGACCACAGAACTTGAAAAATGGTCTGCTCTTAAAACAGAAATACCGCAAAAATTTTCATCACAATCCAAAGCAAAATTTAAAGTCAGTTTTTCTTTGACACAAGTTTTGTAATGAATTTTTAACAGGAGTGGAATTACGTCACTAAGTTATTCGTCGCTAAGTTTTATCCACTTTTATGATAAAGGACTTCCCTTAGTCTTACATTTTTGCATAATCATTATTCCATACTTGCTGTTTAGTCAACAAACCTAAGCATTGTTTATGCAAAAATAAACAATGCATGCATGCTTCAATGCTCTTGCATCATCACATACGAAAGAAAAAGCTGAGGTTTCAATGTCATGAGCTCTTGCGACTGCAGCAAGGTAGACATAGGTGGTGCTAAAACATCTTTCAGTTAACAATAAGATTACATCACAAGCGATATCCGGGGACTTCGCGAAAGTATATAGCTTGACTGAACTAAAGAACTTCACAATTGCGTTAAGTGTGTTTATGGTTGTTGATAGTCAGATGTGAAATACATCGCTTTCGAATTTTAACTTGATCAGGTTTGTGGTTTACGGCTTTCAAAATTTAAATGTTTGGAAATGGTAGCTAAAAAATGTAAATCAAAATTTTACAACTCTGCTTAGTTCTCGTTTCAACTTCTAAGGAGTTTATTAAATTTTCGCTTAGCAGCACCGCTGTTACAAACATAATCCCCGTTAAAACAAATATTTCTACGGCAACCTTTTGCTAGCAACTATCTATCTATCAGTTCTCGAATCACAAACCATTTTTCATCAATATCAGTAATCACCGCAATATATCGGTTCAAACTTTTCAACTGTTTACGCATTTTTGGCCAGTAAAATTTTTGGTCACGTGACTGGGCGCCCTCAAACTTGGTTTGCATAAAGCATTTATAAGCACCCGTTTTTTATGTTTTTTGTATCTCGATTCACGATCACGTGACCTAGGATCCCCAAAATTGACGTACATGACGCTTTCATTCATTCTTATGTTGAGTTCAAATTTCAACTTTCTAGGTTTTACCATTTGCTAGCTATGAGCAAATCAATCTAAATCTGCCAAAATTGGCGAGCAAAAACAAAGGTATTACGCGCTCGCCCGAAGTTTCAATACGCGCTGGTAGCCTCTAGGCCAGAAGCACGCTAACGATTAAACAAAAACAGAGATATTACGCGCTCGCGCGAAGTCCCAATTCGCGCTCGCGCGAAATTCCAATTAACAACAGTTTCGCGTGTTCATGTGAGATTTTTTTAGACTCTAATTTGATTTTAATCAAATATCAGAATAAAAAGAAATTAACATTCCAATATGTTTCAAAAGTATCCAACTGAGGAGCTGTTTGTTTGCGAATCAGAAACTGTTGTGGTTTTAAATTTTTAATTTAAATGATTTTTTTTGCGTAACGTTAGACCATACCATTAAACTGAAATTTAAGACCATACCATTACTTTTCATCGCCTAAAATAAAATAATTTCTGCGCAGTCGATTACTTTGACATCGCTTCAAAAGCCAGCGAATTTACTAATCCGCAATTCGCTAACGCGTATTAGTAGCGGATTTACTAATTCGCAATTCACTAATAGACACTAGTAAAGTGCAATATTTCAGCCACAAAAAGCAATGTCTCTACATCGGAATAATATTTTGTATCACAACAAGAAAATCTAAGTACTGAAAAAGCTACTGATTGTTTGAATTCATTTAATTTGCAGTGCAAATGATTAAAGTAAAAATAAATCGTTTTACAGAATTAATTTTTTTACATATGCATATATATACATTTGCTGTACAAATGATTTAATCAAAAATAAATCGTTTTACACAGTTAATCACTATTTACATGCTGTATATATACCGTCTAAATCTGAATTGAAGATATAAAATATCTGATCGGCTGTGAAAGCGATCTACAGTATTATTTGCTAAATAAATCATCTATACTGTGTTTGCGATTTTTATCGTCTGCATGAGACTGAGATAAATCATTGTGAAAACAGCAAAATAACTAAAGCGAATTGAGTTTACATGGGTTAGTTAATCTCATCATACTCTGCGGCGTTTTCGTAGTTTTTGCTTTTGTTTATTCCTGCATAATATTGTGTTGAATCACCAACTGAACTTGAAGGCATTTCTTCAAACTCTTGGTATTCGTTTGATTGGTCTGAATTGGCGCGGCCTTGACGTTGATGTTTTTGTACCACAGCATAAAGGTTAGGGTCCGGCGCTCCTTCTTGTACAAAATCATACACTTCATGATCACTGGCTGGTGGCACATGTGGAGGTCTTACATCAGGGTTGTTCCGTTGATGAGACTGATGAGCAGCATCGATGCTGGAAATCCAAAAACAGTTTAAACAAAGAACGTTTCTTTACCACTTACTATGCATTCTGCTCCCAGCAGCAGGTTTTCATGACATTGTGAAAAGCAAACTTATGAAACAGTGATGTGTGGAGTGGCAAGAAAGATGTATGTAATTTTTGTGTTGAAGTCGTTGAAAAGCTGTAAAATGTGCTACATGCAGTGATCTGAACTGGCAGAGTCTCGTAAAAAGTGAACAATGTGTCAGAACTCCAAAGTTATTGTTTACTTTGTAATCTCAATAGAAAAAATAAGTTCAGTGTTATAGCGATCCGTATTTCTATTCTAAAAATTTGTTTAAAAATTACATTTCACTGCATTTTTTTAATTGCTTACGTTAGCAAGAAAGGAAAAAGCATTTATCCTTTTTTTGACAGCAAGGGAGTAGAACAAAAACCCAACTTACATATGATTTGTATTTTTGGAGTCACTTCTTGAAAGCTATACTGTGAATACTAAATAGCTTGAATGGAACAAATTTATAACTGACATTATCGATACTGTGAGCTCAGCCATCTTGGCGGGTCAAGAGAAAATATTTCTTTTAGATAACTATCGCCTGTCTACTGTTCATCTCATAGACATAAGTGTACGTCATTTAGAAAGAAAGCTTTGTAGTTATTTTAATTTCAACGTGTTTATATTTCTCCAAATGGAGAAAAACTGGCCAGTTGGTCGAGCGGAAGTGCATTCGTCTCTGGAGCGGGAGGTCAGAGGTTTAAATCTCGTGCCGGTCAAATCGGATACAGTGTTTCCAACGGCTCGCCACCGCTGCAACGTTTCTTCGAAAGAAGCTATGCTGCCCAGGAGCAATGATGCGGAGATGGGCCCCGCTAACTCGTAACACGCTTCGGCGTATTACTGCGAGAATAGTGCAAGATTTGATTTCATTTGAGAAAAGCACCGATGGGTTTTGTTTAAAAGCAGTAAACTTAATTATCTCAAATAGATCAATTCTTCTTACTTAATTCTTTCTTCAAACCTAAAAACAAACTTCTTGCACTAATAAAATTACAGAAGCAAATCGAATAAGTGTAACTACTGTATATTATGCATTGTACTAATAGCAATTTTACTATTCAATCTACACTGTTACTAATTGTTTTATTAAAACGAGAAATTGCAACTTACTTATAATATACTTCTTCTTGATTGTCGTAATTGGATGCGTTTCTTTTTCTTTTGACCTTCTTGTAAAAAATAAATAAGAGCAGTAAGAAAAGCAGGACGACAGAAACTCCCAAAACAGATACAACAATAATTGTTGTTTCTGGTGTTGTTACTGTTGCTGTTGTTGACATTGGTAATGATATTTGTTTTGTTTCTATCCTGGTTGTTGGAACGTTTTCACAAGGAGAGATATTGGATTTAACTGCTTCTCCCTGGCAAATGTAATATTGTAGGGTAGGACAACGCGTCCAATTTGCGTTGTAAATGAGATCAAAAGAACCAGGTTTTATTGAAGCTAAATGGCAACGAGTGCTATTCGGAAAACTGGTTGGTAATAGGAGAGGTTGACCATTCACGCAGCGTGGGCCGCCTCCACCATTACCGGGATTCCAATTATAACGATGCGACTCGCTGCAGTTGCGATGCATTTCATTGGGAAGAGTCAAACCTATCGAATAGTATTGTTCCATTACTGGAGGCCGGCATATCCCTAACGCTTGGTAATCTTGAGTTTCTAATTCTGTGGCCAGTAGACCGGTACCGATATTGTCGCACGCATTCGAAAACCCTTTTGTGTCATTTCGGGCGACTAACAGCAAAGATTTGTTTCCAGATGGGCAATAGCATGAGCTAAACATTTCTCGATTTGATAGTAATTTGACAATTAAAGACGTTCTACAGTACCTGTTACGAAGCAGATAAAACAAAACTTTGTTTCTTAAAATACAAAAGCATTTAATTACAGTAAGAAGCTTTTTCGTTATTCATAATGTAATAATATCATTAGTACTACTTTTAGTTACGATTCAGTTTAGTTTTGTCATTGGTTTTGTTAAACAAGCTGCAGTGTTTGCTTTTGTCTGGGAAAGAAACAACTTAGCAAAGTTGGTGTATCTTAACCTGTTTATTACTGTAAGAACAATGTATTGAAAAATTAATGAATAATGATAAGCCATAGAAATATCCAGAGTTTTAGAGGTACAATCAAAACTACAGTATAATATCCAGAGTTTTAGAGATACAATCAGACCTATTAACAGCTTATTAAGACATACTGTTTCAAAAAAATTTTGCCTTAACAATATGTTTTTTAGGCTGTTGATCTGATCATAATTTTCAATGTACCACTAATGTGCTGGATACTGACCGTCAATTACTGGTTATTGCCTTATCCTGATTTTTACACCGTCAATTTTTGTTTATTTACAGAGCTTATGTAACTTATACAGCAACATAAAACTTGAAAATTTTGGACTTTGAGTTGAACTATAGTAAAGATCTGATTAAAACTATTTGTTTAAACCAAAATCAGTAGAATCTTGCAGAGCTGGGCGTTTAAAAAACACACCGTAAAGCGCAAGCGCAAATTCCGCAACCAAAATTTTTCTACTGTAAAGCGCAAGCGCAAATTCCGCAACCAAAAGTTTTTTAAGCTTAAAGCTCAAGCGCAAATTCCGCAACCAAAAATTTTAAGCTTAAAGCGCAAATGCGAATTTCGCAACCAAAATCTTAAAAGCTTAAAGCGCAATTGCAAATTCCGTAACGAAAATTTTAAACGTTTTAAAGCGCAAAAAGCGCAAACACAAATTCCGAAACCAAAAATTGAAAATAGTACAGCGCAACTACGATTTGATTGCTTGAGAAGCGCACACAAATTTCGCTATTTAAAAAAGTTTTTGAGTGCAAATCTTTGCATAATCGAAGTTTCAAAAGCGCGCTGCAGACGATGGTGTTAAGTATAAAAATATGAAAGTACAAACATAGTACCATCTTCAGCTAAGCTGCCCTGGAATAAACCAACTGCATTGCGTTTAGCTTTTATAACTAAAGGCACATATCTAAGACCGAAAAAAGAATTATTTTTATTGTTGAAAAAAACAATTAAACTCTAAAACAAAACAAAAAAATAAAAATAAACAGCAATAAATATAAATAAACACCAAAACAAAAAAAGCTTCACTCACTCACATTCAGAAATAATGCGTTGACTTTTTTAAACACTTTTCATTCTCATGCAGCAAAACAAACTTTTCAAAATTTTCTTTCGTCATAGACGATCGTTTCGATGGGAAAATATCAGCACCAATAGCAAATAATCTCTCGACGGTGGCCGAACTAGGAATAGCAGTGTTGAGTCTTTTAAATTTTTGCAACCACGCATCTTTCTTGTAGGCAGGAAAGCAATCTTTGGTGATTTTGTCGTTTGCTCTTCCGACCCTTTCATCTAATCTTTTTCCTACTGTAGAGGCCAAGTTTTCGGCTACTAATTACAGTACAAAAAACAAAAAGTATTTCGTACTTATTAAGTGAGTTAGCTTAAACTAAATACAGGGTTCAAAATCAACGCCTGCCCGCTTGCCCGAGGCAAGCTGAAATCGCTGCGGGCAAGTTAGTTTTCAGCTTAACTTCCCCGGTGGCAACTTAACAAAATACAGCGTATTAGACAACTTCAAACAAGATTAGTTAAAGACGCAATTTACTCGGTTTTGTTGCAATAAAGTAAAATTTGTACGTAGAGAAAGCCGTTCCTTGCTTTATTTTAGTAATAATCACTTTGTAACTAAACCGGCCAGTTGGTCGAGCGGTAACGCGTTCGTCTCTGGAGCGGGAGGTCTGAGGTTCAAATCTCGGGCCGGTCAAATCGGACACAGTGTTGCCAACGGCTCGCCAACGTTGCGACATTTCTTCGAAAGGAGTTGTGTTGCCCGGGCGCAATGACGCGGAGATGGGCCCGCCTACTCGTTACACGCTCCGGCGTATTACAGCGAGTATAATGAAACACAGAGAGAGACTTTGTAACTATCACATTTAATGCATTGTCTAATAGTACGCACATTATTTATCGCAATCAACACGTCTTAATCGCACGCAGATTTTTCGATTCTTGGACACGTTTAGCAACAGTTTGGCACAAAATGTTCCGTTTTTTTTCTAGAAAAGTTTTCCGGCGCTTGCCACGCTAACAGCTGTTTCAGATACCACAAGTATTACCCTGCGCTGCATGAAGATAACGTCAAGAATTTTGCAATTTTTTTGTTATGATTATTTTGAAGATCTTTTAGTTTTCTAGCTGGTGTAGTTTCCAAAATATTCGCTAATAAAAATACGTTTGCAACAAACCACAACGGTAATTAATAATTATGATCGTTAAATATTAAATGAAATATTTACAATCAAAAATCAATTTTTGCTGATGCGTGATAGGAAAAGTTACTGTTTGCATCACATTATCTTAACGATCGCACACAAAAACTTGATTCTCGAAACTACGCGTATTTTGCAAATTCATAGCTTTTTTCCAAGCTAACCTCAAAACTTAGAGTACTTTTTTTTTTGGGCAAGTTGAAATTTTCTTGGGCAAATAGACATTTGATAACACTTGCCCGACGGCCAAGTTGTCAAAAAAGTTAATTTCGATCCCTGATATAATATTAATACATTACTCTTTGTCTTTCAGCCGTATACAGCATATAGCAGGCCTGCCCAACCTTTTTACTGGTACGGGCCACAATTGCGGGAGAAAAGTTATTGCGTAGTCATGCATTTTTACCAAGAGTTTTTACCTAGAAATTCAGGCCTTTTTTTAGCCGCATTGATGGCTAAGACCTACGTTAGACCTTTTTATTTGCCAGAAAATGGTAAGCCTTTCCAAGAGGAAATCAAGCGCACAAAAAGACCTCGCGGGCCACACAAAATAGCTTCGCGGGCCAAATCTGGCCCGCGGGCTACGGGTTGGGCAGCCTTGGAATATAGCTTATCTAAAGCACACGTAGTACCACTAGGGATGGGCATTTCAGAATACTTGGCTATTTCAGAATTATTCCGAATTGCTAAAACCGAATCCTAATCTGGCTTAAATTAACTTAATTTGCTGAAAAAGTGAACAACCAGTCAACCACCACCGATATTCAGAAAAAAATTGTCAAACGACTGATTAATTAAAGCAGCGCTTTATTGCAGTGCATGACATTGAGTGCTTTTAAATGTTCACTACTTAGTTGCATTCTGAATTCGCTCACAGTCAAGTCTGCACTGGAGAAGCACCTTTCGAAAGAAGCTGATGGTGCAGAAATGCAAAGGTTGCTTTAAATAGGAAAGTTGAAAATTTGTGGACCACCATTTCACGTATCCATTTTGAAAGGTTAAAAAGTTTGAGTTTTGGAGAGCCCCGTTTGGGAAAACGTTTTTTTATATTTGCCCACTCTGAAAATTTCATGAGTCCAGCGTGAGTGGTTAAAAAGTTTGAATTTTGGAGGGCCCGTTTGGGGCAAACCCCCATTGTGGCACCCCCAATTATTGTTACGTTTAGTTTATTTTTGACTTTTACCCATTAAAAAATCTAATTCATCAGCTCTAACGGTTTAAAAGTTTGAAAATTTGGAGAACCCGGTTGAGAGGGATCTCCCAACTCAGAGTTGTAAACGGGCCAATTAGTTCAGGTCCGAACCCGAAAATATAAGCCCGAACCCGATCCGAACCCGAAAGCTATTTTGAAGCCCAAATCATGCCTGAAAAAGCCCGAAAGTTAGGTTAGGTTTGAAAAATCTAGCAATTTTGCAAGATTATTTTAATTATATTTTTGTGCACTTAAGACAAAAAGTACGT
Organism: Trididemnum nubilum; assembly: GCA_963965965.1. Taxonomy (NCBI): domain Eukaryota; kingdom Metazoa; phylum Chordata; class Ascidiacea; order Aplousobranchia; family Didemnidae; genus Trididemnum; species Trididemnum nubilum. The sequence continues at coordinate 19,909,349 of OZ014489.1, read as the reverse complement.
TTCAGGCCCGAAATAAGCTCGAAAATTTTGTCAACTTTAGGCCCGAACCCGACCCAAAAAGCCCGGCTCGACTTACAACTCTGTCCCAACTGGCACCCTTGATTTCTGTCACACACAAGTCCTCCTTGATATATTCAATCGCTCTAACTTCAAAAACAGCACGTTTAGCGGTTTAAAAGCTGATAGCGCGGAAGAAAAGAAAAACAAGAAAAAAAAGTAGATAACGCAGAAGAAAATAAAACAAGAACAAAAAAAATTTCTATCAGCAATCAGCTTGTATCAACTATTTCGTGATCATGCTTTAAATCCGTAAAATCAAAATTTATTTATTTTTTGACAGGGACATGCAGATCAACGTTTAAAAATTATTTTGTGATTGCACATCTTGGAAAAAAATTCACAATTAAAGCGCAACAAATATTAGATTTACCGATTCGCAAACGCAAATTGCGCAAGCGCTGAAAAAAAAGGCATAGAGCGCAACGCAAATTGCGCAAGCGCTGAAAAAACAGGTATAGAGCGCAACGCAAATTGCGCAAGAGCAGAAAAAAAAGGCATAGAGCGCAACGCAAATTGCGCAATTGTGCAACTTGCGCAATTTGCGCAACTTGCGAAACTTGCGAACTATTTTGCGCAACGCCCACCTCTGGAATCTTGAGAAATTACGGAAGTTATGATGTAAATATGATGATGTTGACCAGATGTAGCATTATTTTCGTAAATCTTACTACCAAGAACAATGCTAATTTTTGGCCGATAAGATAGACTACAGACTTTACTGTCTTTGCTTGCTTGACCCTTACTGCAAATACATAATGGATTCTGAGGTTGACATACTGAATAATTGTCGCTTTATTTTTTCATTAAAATTGACTTGATTCACAATGGCCCAAAAGTCACATCGATCTACTCTAAATGGAAATGATTCCCCCCTCCCCCAAACAAAAACTTGTCTGCGCGTAATTATTCGCCCGTATATTCTAACTATTGACACATAATCAATTCGCTACTTGGCCATCTGCTTTTTTTGCATAACTGTAATAAGGATGACTTCATTTTGAGCGTGCACTAAAAAAAGAATTATTATTCAGCTTCTTCCTATTCCTTATCTGTTACGTAACTGATCTAGCTGTATATAAATCAAAGCGAATTTTTTTACCATTTTGATCATGCAGTACAACCAGAGATATCCCTGGTACAACTGTTAGCTAAATGGTGGGATATTGTTTCGGTATTGTCTTTTGGGAAACCTAAACCAAGCGCATAGCCAAAAGCTTTACAATAGAATGGTAGTTTGTAGTAGCATAGTTGTTAACGGGTCAACTAGTTCAGGCTCGAACCCGAAAATATAAGCCCGAACCCGAAAACTAATTTGAAGTCTAAATCATGCCCGAAAAAACTCGAAAGTTAAGTTAGGTCTGAAAAATTTAGCGATGCTGCCAAGTTATTTTGATTATATTTTTGTGCACCTAAGGCAAAAAGTACGTCTCAGGCCCGAATTAAGCCGAAATTTTTGTTAATTTTAGGCTGGAACCCGACCTCGACCCGAAAAGCCCGGCCCGACTTACAACTCTGTGTCGGAGGTCTCGGGGCCAACCAGGGTGTCGAACCGAACCTGAACCCGAACCGTAAACCCGAATGAACCGTTTCATTTTGGTGAACCCGAACCGAACCTGAACCAGGAAAATTTCACTTCAGTGAACCTGAACCACACCTGAACCCTCAAAATTGTGCTAAGTGAACCCAAACCGAACCTGAACCCTTAACAAAAGTAAGAATATATTTTTCCATACCGGGATGCCGCTGGCGCTGGTACACGCACAATCGAGCAGTGGTGATCATCAACATAATCAGCAATTTCTCCTTTTTTTTTCTGAATGAAACAAGTAACGACAGTTAAATTTTAAGTCAATGAACCCGAACCGAACCTGAACCAGTAATATTTTACTTGAGTGAACCTGAACCAAACCTGAACCTCGAAAATGGTGCTCAAGTGAACCCGAACCAAACCTGAACCACTAAAATATTTTGAGCAGGAGCTAAACCTGAACCCGAACCGTTATTTGAAACGGTTCGACACCCTGGGGCCAACCCCACAGCCGGCGGAGGCAAGAGGGTATGGGGCTACAATTTTTGCAATTTTTTGCTAAAGAAAAAGAGGACACTTTGCGCTTAATGGACATCATCGAAGTCCAAAATCTTATTCTTAAATCAACCGCAAGTGCAATGCTACTGTACGTAATTTTAATTTCAAATCTTCCATCAAAATCATGTTACCCAGCACCTTACCGTTCCGGTCCACATTTAAACGAAGTGTATCTTTATAATTACAAGTTATTACTTTTTATCATTAACTCGAGTTAAAGGCAGTGAATCATCCAGCCAATTCCGGTGGTTTACAATAGCTAAAATTGAACTATAATTTTTGATATTTTTTGTTTTGATTTTGGGGCTGCGTTTGCAAAGATATTCAACAAATAGAAAAAGATGTCCCCCCGAAAAAAGTTTTTGGAAACTCTGAGTTTTGATCTTCCCGCCAAAACCATAGTTCTCTATACTATTAGGCCTACTGTAATCGTATGAAACTATTAGGCCAAACTATCTCTGAACTATTAGGCCTAATAGTTTAGAGATAGTTAGTCCTAAACTATTTAGAAATAACCTATTAGGCCTACCACAGTTCTCTAAACCATTAGGCCTACTGTGGTTTTGGCGGGAAGAACAAAACTCAGAGTTTCCAAAAACTTTTTTCAGGGGGACATCTTTTTGTATTTGTTGAATATCTTTGCAACCGCAGTCCCAAAATTAAAACAAAAAATATCAAACATTATAGTTCAATTTTAGCTATTGTAAACCACTGGAATTGGCTGGATGATTCACCGCCTTTAAATGCGACGCTTTGAAGATTTAAAAGCGTCGTCTCTGTGGTGTGGTGAATAGTGTGCGCGCCAGGGCGATCTCGCGCTTGAGATCGCTTCGCGATAAGCTTTTTATTCTTTTTCTGCAGAATCTTGCATTTGAGTTAGGGTTTGGGCAGCGATGCCAGCCTAAGAGATTGCAAATCGAAGTGCAAAAAAAGGGCACACTTCGTAATTGTGCTTCTGTCCACAAAATTGTTGGTTTATGACATAGCGTTGTTGTCTAAGAAACACTTTTCTTGAACATTTAATTGATTCTGATCAATGAATCTCAAGATAATGATAGCAAACTGTGTAATGAGAAACGGCAACACGCTGCGTGCAGGAGTGGAAAAATTTAGAACATGCTGCTAATGAGCCCATCTCTCTGAAATCTGCTGCATCAGAAAGACGCGTGAAACAATAAACGGGCAAAACCATGCATTATAATATTTCAAAAGAAAAAAAGTCAACTTATGAACTGCAAATTTGATTTCTCAAGTTTGTGTTTTTAATTGCTTGAACATTATAAAACCGCTTTAGCAAATTAACTAATTTCGTAACTTTTCTTTCTTGACACGTTGCCTGGCTTCTTTGTATGAAAAGACGATATCACTATCATGAAATAATCTATAGATGTCCGTTTTACTGACCGTGCGTTTGCGTCAGCACATTGAGCAGTTTTGAATAATAACTTTAGCAATGACATAAACAAAAAAAAAAAAAGAAACACCAAAACGGTAGTAAAATGGCGGGGATCATTAAGCCACGTTCGAACTTGTCCTCTCAGCCATCCGAAACCGGATACCATCGTCATTTTCAACGTCATGCGCCTATTCACAATTTTATTTTTATATTTATGCTTAGCACGCTGATCTTGTTCATTGTTTCATTTTTTAACGAAACTAACAAAGGAAGCACAAGCCTGCTTGCGTCATTGGCAAGGGCGTACGCAGGGGGGGGGGGTTTTGGGGGTTCAAACCCCCCCCCATTGGTCTGTCGACCAAAATGCACAGGAAAGAAAATATCACGTTTTTAGCACTTCTGAGCCTGATTTTTTGCAATGACACGGACTCCAACACGATTTAAAGCATTTAGAGTTTCTTAGGGGGGGGTAATTTGTCAAAGATATGGCTTTTAAATCAATAACAACTTCAAAAAATTGCCAAAATTAGCAAATTTAACCGCTAAAAATGCTTAACTTTGGCTTCATCAAAAAATATGGAGATGGGGTTTCAGTACTAGTTAATTATTAATCCACTCAAATCTCGTTCCATTTGCCCCCCTTTACTCCCCTTTCTCCAACTGTCTCACTCTATAAACTACAGAATATAAATGCTCGTGAGTTTTTTCAAATTATGACTTTATGATTTACCGGCTTGTAAATTAGAGGACTGAAATGTTACCATTAGCCATCGCCCACATAGCTCACTTATGAGCAAAGGTGTACACAGGGGGGTGGGGGTTTAAACCATCCTCCCTATTGATCCGACGTAGATCATTCAAAATATCGCCTTATTGCGCAAAACAAACAAGCTCCTTCTTTACTCTCATGTTAATATAAAGTATTTAATAATGGTAAATATTTTTTTTGCAATTTAATGCAACATTGTAAGCGGCTAAGTGTAATAATGCCGTGTAATAAACTCTGCAATGTCGTGTTACGAGTCAGAGTAACTTTAAATAGCGTAGGCGGGGGGGGGAGGTTTATAGACCCCCCATTGGCCTGTCAACCAAAATGCAGAATATGAAAATACTAAGTTTTTTGCACTTCTGATCGAGACTGTTTTTTGCACTGGAATGGACTAAAAATTGATTTCGAACATTTTTTGAAACATAAATTTAGGGGGGGAGGCTAATTTGTCAAAAATAAAACCCACAAATCAATGAAAACTTTGAAAAATGGCCAAAAACACGCAATCAAATTTGATCGCTAGAGTAAAAATGCTAAACATAGGTTTCATCAGCGAGCATATTATAAACTTTGGAATAGGGGGGGCTACTTAGTATTAGTTAATTACCAATCACTTATCTCAAAAAATTTTCCGTTAGGCCCCCTCCATTTATTTTTCTCTATAAAATATAAACGAAATAGATTACTCTGTGTGAGTTTTCTTGAACTATAGGATTTTATGATTTACCAGCATGTAAGCAAGAGAGCTAAAATTTTACCATTAGCCACCTTCCACATAGCCCATTTATGCAAACAGTTTAATCAGGTTTGCACTACCAATTTCTATGCCACGTTTTAAAAGCATTATTTTTTATCAATATAGCCCCTAAAATTAAGTTATTTTTGAAAAAAAAATGCAAAATTTTCAAGCGCTGGGGGCTCTGCCCCCAGACCCCCGTGCCTCCGGCGGCTGGGGGCTCCGCCCCCAGGCCCCCAAAACAACCCCCTCAATCGCGAATTTCTGGCTACGTGCCTGCCACGGTTTGCACTGTTTATAATCATATGTGTTTTCGTAGCTTTTGTTTTGAACAATTTTTTCTTCATCTTTCAGTTGCAAACCTTATGATGTTAACTATAGATGTGTGCTTAATGCTTAATTGTTTTTTGTTTGAAAAGTTTTGTTTGCATTATGCACTGTGTGACTTTGGCTCCATCTTGTTATATTACACCAAGTTATTTACTCGCCAAAGTATAGATCGGGAACAAATTTTTGATGTCACTTTTGAAAACCCCCCATTGAAAAATCCTGCGTACGCCACTGGTCATTGGTATGACAAGATAATACTACAATCAATTAAAAGATGTATCAATGTACTTAGTTGGTGATCGAACTCATGCAACAAGCTTTTTCGATCCGTGGTAAAAAATGATTGTTTACAGAAAATAGGTTTGACAGAAATCATCGTTTTTATGTGGTCAAGATTCCTATCACGATCGAAGTGCGTTTGAGTTTTTACTCGGTGTTATGCGTTCGCGATTAGCATGCCTTTTGAAAAGCGCTTTCGAGCTATTTTGTCTTCAAGAGACGCACTGCAGCAAATATTTTTCAAACTTTTGTAGCATTGACTTGTTAGTTTAAGTTCCTGCAACGATCTTGGATTTTTCACCGTCAAATTGAAAATGTTATTTGCAAAGTCGTGTACAAGAACTTATGTCAGCATCTGGGTGTAGATAATGTAAAACTAAACATTAAAACCGTTTAAGAATCCTGTTTTTTTTCCGGAAAACTGCCTAGTCTTTACTTTGCACGTTAGTGTTTATTTCATGTTGGCGCTTATACATTGCTCATGATATACCGGTAATTTCATTTTAATTTCCCAAGTTGCCTTGGCCAGGAAACAAGTGGGACCTTTTGGTCTTCGAGTCAAGCTGCCACCTGCCCACCATCTACCACACACGGTGGAGGTTTCCCATTGTCCCTTTTATTGCTGGACGTCAAGCAGGGAAGCCATTAACAACAATTTTTATAGTCTTTGGTTTGACCCGACCGGGAATGAAACCCAAGTCTACCGTTTCAGTTACAGACGCTCTATCCACTAGTCCACTGATCGGTTATAACGCGATTTGTAAACAACTAACATTCTAGCAAATCACAATATTATATTTAAACAAATGGGATTCGTTCACAGAAAGTCAAAGTAAAACAACATCGTTGTCGTTTTTGTCGTCACAGCGGGATCAAGACAAAATCCAAATATTTCATTTCTATTTTACTGCATATAACCAATAATTTGACAAACTAAAAACTCTAATTGTGATTAGATTTTATTCACCAAGTTGCCTTGGCCAGGACACAGCCAAGGGACCTTTCGGTCTTCGAGTCAAGCTGCCACTTGCCCACCTGTCTATCACACACAGTGGAGGCTTCACATTGTCCCTTTTTAATGCTGAACGTCGAGCAGGGAAGCTGTGATTACAAAGTTTTATAGTCTTTTGGTTTGACCCGCCTGGGATTCGAAGCCAAGTTTTCCATTTCAGTAGCAGACGCTCTATCCACTCGGCTACTGATCGATTTACGTAGTTTTCTGAAGTATCAGGATTGGAGTTGACAAACCAGATAAAAGGCAAACCATACGTTCAATGACGAATCAGAACAACATTTTATTTTAGCTTGTTACTGACCACTATAATTTATCATGTCGAACAGTAAGTTTTCTCCCGTATTGGCACTCAATGGGGCTACATTTTAACGCAATCTAAATAAAGTTGGAATTTGATGTGATATCTCAACTTCAACCTCTTTTACAAAGCTGAGAAAAGTTCATTTTACTAAAATTTTTACTCTGTGTTAGAAAAAGCTCTTTTGCAACGACTGAAAGTAACTAATTTCCTATAAACACTTGAAATAATTCTATCATTCGTAAGCGTTGTTAACTGTTTCAATGAGTCTTGAAACAAAGACTTTTGAAATCTTGAAGCTTGAAATCGACAAAATGACGTAATTAGCTTGAATTGATTGGGAGAAAAGGTAGAAAAAAGACGTCGAAAAGTGTTAAATTTATTGCGAAAAAAAACAGGTAAATTATTTTCTTGGTTTTAGGAAACTGTATTTCTGCTTTGAGCGACCCTAAGAAGAGGAATGGTCATATTCCATTTCGAGACAGCAAACTGACAAAACTTCTGGCTGACGGATTGGGGGGATCAGGAATTACTCTAATGGTAAGTCTTTTTGACAAGTATTATTGGAACAACTGGGACAGTTGTTACCGATAAAAGTTATGGAAGAAACTGTTTGGGGAAAGATTTAAATGAATTATTATCTGTTTCATTTCCATAACTGATCGAGGAATTTTAGAAATACTGCCTCCGTTAAAATAGTCAAAACACTACACGACCGTGAAATATTTCATTGCTCTCTTTTCTTTGAACGTTGAAGGGGGGGGGGGGGGAAGGGGGGGGGGCAGCAGCTCGAAATTAAGCTGCCACACTTCACGGTCTTCCATCGCCTCCATCATTTCGTTTAAGAGAAATCCTAAAATTACAAAATAATCAAGTCATTTTGCATAGTAAACCAAAATAAAGAATAACTTTGGTAATGCCTAAAGATTATTGAAAATACACTAACGTAGGGGTTTCTGCCTGCACAAAGCCATAAATAAAAGAATTCAATAATCCAATATAAAACCGATTTATTGACCCAATAGTGTGTTGACAATGTTTTAATGCAGGCAATAAAATTTTATGAGCTCTGGCAATCATCCATATGAGCAAATATTTAATTTTGGAAACGTATTTGACATTTTTTAGAAAGAAGCATACCAAACACAGTTTGAAGTTCCTCTATAGTTGCAATGTTCGGAAGAGTAGTTTTTGATTGCTAACTTAAAGGTGTAAGACTGCAAATGACAGAGTATTAATTTGTTGACAGTCAGATTTTTAGGTACAGTTATTAAGGCCGTTTACTTTTTACTAGTCGATGTACGGTAGGAGTTCTTCATTTACTATCGGTGTTGTAAGATTTAGACGTTTGGACGGTTATGCGCTGAGGTTCTACGTCGGGGCTGAGTTTAGGATTTGGGTTAATGACTTAAGCAGGCCTTCCATAGGGTCATAGGCGTAGCCAGGATTTTTGATTGGAGAGATCCAAACCACAAATCACATGCAATGACGTCATCAGAAATTTTCGAAAGAGGAACTTTTTGTGGGCTAAAGATATAGTAAAGTGAAAGATCAGAAGCCGTGGCCTGGTTTTGGCAGGATTTTGCTAAAGGAAGAGGGCTTAAACCTAAAGTTAAATTGCAAAAATGTTTAAAGTGGGAGACGCGTCAAGTAAACCTGTGTAGCTCAATTGTATCCTAAACACGGGTCTGGGGGCGGAGTCCTCAGCCGCCGGAGACCATAGGGGTCTGGGGGCGAAGCAGCCAGACCCCTATGGCCGTTCGACAATTTTTTGTAACTTTGTTTGAAAAAAAGCTATTTTAATGCCATTGGATCCAATTTTGCACGTGTTCAGAGCCTTTTGAGAGAACTAGATTGTTGACGTATGAAAGTCAATCAAAAGATTAAATTGTACCATCCCTTTACTTACAATTTAAGTGCAAACCACGTTTAAAATCTTACATTTTGGTGCTAAATTTTGTAAGTGATTTGGCCCAAGTAGAGGGAAGTAAGACACATTGCCTCCTGCAATATTTGAGCAGTAAATAATAATCCACTCGAAGATTTTCCTTAGAGATTTTCGTTTTGTCATGAAAATAAGCAGTTATAGGAGTACATGTACGGCCAGGGGACCCAGGCTCTATCCTTTCAAACTCAAAAATTTGTTCAATGAACATTTTCCCTAGTTAATTTTTTAAAAGTATTTTTTGGCGTAAAAACTAGATAGATGGAAGAAATTGTTATTGAAAAATGGTATATTAGATGGTTCGGCCTACAGAACTTACCAGCATGTTATTGCTGGGGCCAGATTTACACTGCGTGGGGCCCTTAGTACTTTGGGGATTTTTGCAGCATCTTTCTGCCAAATATAGGTGAAGACCAAATAAATTTCTTACTATCTGAGCTCAGGGCACCTGGCACTGTGCCATATCGTAGATCCGGCCCTGGCTGTTGCATTATGTTTGTAAAAAAGGTTGATGAGAGCCTGACGTTGCAAGTTGTAGGACAAAAACCCTTAATTTCACCCAGGTTATACATGTAAATTGTTTGCCAAAATTGAATTGAGGGGGCCCGGGCCCTCTGGTCGTCAATTTATTGTTAATTGCTGTTGTGCACGTGTATTGTTTTACGCAAAGCTGCTAAAAGAAACTGAAACAGAAAAACATAGACTTGTTTTGTCACATTTTTATCATAGGTGTTATTTTAATTGGAGGGGGCCTGCCCCCCTTGGATACGCCTATGTCTAAGCGCTAGGCCCCTGGCACTGTGCCATACATTCGTTGGCAGCGTGGCCGAACGGGTAAAGGCGCACAGTTTTAACGACGACCCTAATCAAATGGTCTGGATTCAACCCGCACCCTGGTCACGTTGTTGCGTCCTTGGATAAGACGCTTTACGATGATTATCTCTGCTTGGTGGCTTCGAACAAGCAGCAAATTCAGTGGACAAGAATTCGTAAAAATCCACAGGAACATTGGATCATCGGAAACTCCTAAGCAGGTGCGAATTCCTCCAATCACGAAGTAGTCGTTGTAATGAAAAGTGTGCGGATCGTCGAATAAGTTAGCGTCTGACGCTGTCCGGTAACAGGAGGATAAATGTGCGCTATAACAACAACAACATACGGTAAATCCGGTCCTGGCACTGTGCCATACGGTAATCCGGTTCTTTACGTTCATAACAAGATTAGATGAGAACCTACGGTAGCAACTTTTAGGACAAAAACCCTTAATTTTACCCGAGCTATACATTTAAATTGGTTAGCAACAATTGAATTGAGGGGGCCCGGGTCTCTCTGGTTGTCAATATTATTGTTAATTACTGCTGTACGCGTGTACTGTTTCACGCGAAGATGCTAAAAGAAACTGAAACTAAAGAAACAATAGACTTTTTGTCATTGGTGACATTTCATTTGGGGTTACATCTATATGTCGGGTTATGTAGGGTTACATTTAAACTTAAAAGGCTCCTACGCTTTGGTAATAATACGGAAAAGTTTCATCAACATGGCCCGATTTGTGCGTAAAATCGCGAGCGTACCAGTGTACCCTTAGTTATTTTAACCAAGGTTTCAGGAAAAATTGTTATTTGTGATGAAGTTTTTTTTATGTTGTTACAGTTTGTTATTTTGTTGCAATTCTAATCACTTTGTTATAAGAAGTCAACGAATCAATGATTCACCCCATGAGTTACACCGCATATGTTGTAGTTAGCTTTTTATGAAAGCATGAAAAAGCAGTTGGAAACCCTTAAGTTGACCCAGCATTGATTTTATTTGTTGCTACAGTGTATGAGCTCTACAAAGAATTATGATTTTAGTGGAGCTGGTTTTGATTTGTAATTTTTTTGTGTCTCAAGTCGAGAATAGCGGCTTAAGAACACAAATCCGATTTAAACTAGATAAATCGGATATAACGCATTCATAAAACCGGTTTGTGATTTAATCCAAACTAAAAAAATTAGATATTTCGGTCAGGAATTGTATTAGATCAACTTTAAAGAGCTTGGCAGAAAATGATAAGTCAGGAATGAAAAAGCAGAAGAATCCCAAGTTTTGGTCCAGTCTAGGATATCCGCCGATTGTTTACCTTTTCAAATGAATCACTTAACATGTAGTTAATACTACTGTACCTGCAGGCAGGGTATGGAACATTAAAAATAACAAAAATTATTTAACTCATATAATACAACGTTCAAATCCAAAAATGTTTAAAAGCAAAAACGTGCAGGTTTAAGTAGTACTATATATGGTATTTTTATATTTAAAATTAAATCAATATAATATCAATTATTTCGTACAGTATCTTTATATTTAAAACTCGAACGTTTTTGGGTTAACGTAAACCCGTTATCAGAATTTAAAATTTTACCGTGAAAATTTATTCGATTTTGGTGTTGCTTGGTACAGCAAATCCAATTTTTCCAAGTTTCAAAGCATTTTGTCCCCTAAAACTGCACTATATACTGTCCGTTTTCAAGCCTGCAAATTTTATTCCACGACCCTAAAATTGCCGTTTTAAGATGAACACATTTTCTCTTATCAAGAAGCGTAGTTAAGTGATACTTGAGTGATCTCTGAGGATCACTTATCTTAGCTGAAAGTTCATTAGACTGAAAATAGTTATTTTGCATTTGTCAATAAGACTCTTTTTTCATTCATATTTCAAATGTTACAGTAGTGCTAAACTAAAAGGCTATAGCTGAGGATCTTGTAAATTGAAGTTTTCAATGCAGCAATAAAGCAAAATGATAAGCTTTTTGGATTTTTGTTTTAGAAATTTTGCACAGAATTTAAAAAGCTTTGAAACTTGAACGAATCCGTCAATATCACCAGTAAATTATCTTGTCTTGAGCTTATTGCAGTGGGATAGTCTATTCCATAAACAATGACTTCTAGACCATTTGAATAAAATTAAAACGAAAATCTAGCTGTATGTAATTTGCATCCTTAGATTATGGATGAGCTTGAAGATATAAAAGTAGACGAGAGTTGTTGGTGCTCTTGTCACGATTTGAACGAGGTAATCAAAGCCAGAAAATAATATTAAGGGTTTAATTTGCTAGGCTTAAATTTGCTAAAGACTGACGAACAGAATACATTTTTATGTTGAGTGAATGATCATTAGTGGATTACCCAACCGGTAAATTAGGAATCTTTGGGTGACCTTGATTTGTGTGTCCGGGGTCTTTTAACAGATTGGGGTGCTAGAATTTGAGCTGCATACCACAAGTGGGCGGCCCATCAGGCCAGATGAAGACAGTTTTTTTATTCTTACTTTCGTCGCTGCAACTGTAATTCGATGAAAAATATATGTTTCTTAATGCATTTTCCGATACGGTTTTGCGCTCCCCTCTCCCTCTGTTTATGCATGGCCAATGGCCATGGTCTATGATGTTTTTCACGCAGTTTCTGAATTAACCAGTTCGTCAAATTGCTCTAATCACAAAAGATGCAGCATTAGAATAACTGTTTCACTTTTACGCACGAAAACAAGATCAAACTAAAACCAAAATCTCAAGAAGTTTTTTACGAAGATAATGTTGAGCTGATATTAATTCTTCTTTCAGATTGCTTGCATTACACCGTCATCTTTTAACTTATCCGAAACGCTCAACACACTGAGATACGCTAAACGAGCAAAGAAGATAAAAAACAAGTATTTCTTTCATACTCATATTTTATACAATAATGTGCAGACGTAAAAAGGACATAAATGGGATTTTAAAATCCTTTTCTCTTATCTCAAATACAATACTCAGAAAATGCATATCAGGTAAAGTTTGAGAATACGAATCTTGTGCTACAAAAATGGAACACTTTCAGTATAAAAAATATATGCTATTATGTTTTGGACCCAGATATAATGCTGCATTTCTTGCAGTTGCAAGCTATTCACAGGTAGGTAGTACTTTACAAATCAAAATTTTTTTGCAATTATTCTAATTACTGAAAATTATTTCAGACCAATTGTCCGAATCGATCCGAGAGAAGAATTTATTCTGAAACTTCAACGAGAGATGAAATTATTGAGGCAAGAGAATCGGTTTCTTCGAGATCAGCTAGAGTTTCCTCACCGAGAGAAACCGAGATTTCCTCTCCCAAACACGGCAGATGGCTTCCAAAAAAGAATCCAAAGAGATGAAACCTCGCTTATAGCTAAAGGTAAGAGCAAATTGGGCAAAAGAGCTCGAATTTTTTAGCCAATAAACTGCGGTTAAAATTTTGGTTGAAACGTGTAATTCATCAAAATCAATTTTTTCCAGAAATAAAAGTTTATATTAGATGAAATTTAGAAAGAAAAAAACAAAAAAATTAAAAGTAGTCGAAGCAAGGATACGGAAATAGCTATGCTAAACAGAAATCTACAAAATAATATAACTCCTCCTAAACTCTTGCAAAATTGAAGTTTTTATCGTCAATGTGTTCAAATCATTACTTATTAGTACCATACAGTTCATAGCCGAAAAAAAATTTTTGTGGTAGCTTTAGGCCTACTATCAACATTGATATTCAAACCAGTTGTAGATAGATTCCCTTTACTATCACTCACAGTTCATCCTTAGAATCGTCTACGCAAAAATTTATTCCTTTAGAACGGGGGTGCCCAAACTTTTTTAGGAACGGGTCGCACAATCAGCGCGGGCCCAAACTAAAAAGCGTTTTTTAGTAAGAATTGATGCAAAAAACTGGCGGAAATTTAGGTGAAGACAAAATAAGGTTTTCAGCGTGCTTTGATGTGGTTTTTAGCGTAATTTTAGATGGGGAGAAAATTGATTTGGTTTCTTGCAAAACTTCTCTGCTAGTTCATTTCGAAACCACTCGCGCACAGCCAAATATTCTTACTATGCGGTCCGTAAAACGGGGTTTGGGCGACCCTGCTTTAGAGCAATTTATGCTAATTCGCTAATTCAGTAATCAATTACAATTAATAAATCTTTTTTGAAACGAACTATTTTATAGAACCTCCTCAAATTCCAGCTGCCCCTGGAAAGAGTAATAGCAGCATGATGAATAATAGCAGCATGATGACGTCACCACCAGAGAGGGCGCTTTCAGACAACAGCTTATACGAAATGTTGCAGGTAGATAAAGTTTTCTTTACTCTTCTAAAAACTGACAAATTTTTGAATCATTCGCCGTATTTTGTGATGATTAGAATCTATTTTACGTGGATTGAATTATGAATTAAGAAGAGATATGCAGGCTGCAGATTTTAATTATACAGTACTTTCTCCAAAACCCATCTCACTTAAAGATAAAATTTTGGGGTTGGCATGTTGGCAACAATTAATATTCGAACCGTACAAAAGTAGATTTCGTTTAATTCGTGCTCAGAATGCAATGACATTCTCATACACATTATGCTCGTTGGCAATGAGCATAGTAACAAACTTATGGCGATGCATAGCCTACAGAATCTTTATAACATTATAACGTCTACTTTAGCGCGCTTATTCGTTGTTGTTTCGACTGATCAGAATTGCACAAACCAAGTTGTTGCTGGGTAAACAAAAAGGACATGAAAACGTAACAATGCTGTGGATTGTCTGAAGCGCGGTGTTCAGTTACGTTTGCTGTGTAGTTTCGAGTGCCTTTAATTCGATCAATTCTTTAATCACAGGAGTACATGGTCGAAAACGAAGCTTTGAGAAATGAAAATCAAAATTTAATTTCTCAACATAACTTGGACGAGAGAGAACAGAGGCTTATAGTTGGAGAAAACGACAAACTAGCAAGAAAACTAGAAGATTTAAGCAGGTATACGCAAAATTGCAAGGCAGGCTAAACCCTTTTTATATGAAATGTTAAGTTTTGGGTGAGGCTGATTGGATGAGCTAAAGCCTGGCTGTTCTTTAATGTTTTCAAATTTTCGGCCGTTTTGTAGTTAAATTTTAATAGACGAATTCATTCTTGCTCGGTTAGGAGTTGGTTTTGTTATTGATCATAATTTGGCTACTAAAAATATTCCTTAGACAAATAAATCTACGAAGGCAAAATAGAAAAAGACAATATTTAACTTAAATTAATTTTTTTGTTTAAATTGGGCCTGCTGTTTTCTTAAATATTTTGTTCATGTCGATGCTGGTATTGTTCTTGATTTGTTTTTAAATTTGAGCAAATATGAGGTTCGCATTCTTTTAAAATTGCTCGTAAAAAAGGTTAATTGAATCGCTGAAAACACCACTAACTGCTGGCAGTGTGGAGTAATGCAAATTGTGAACTTTAATATAACCATCGTCAGCGTTTGTGTGTGATGCAGCGGTAAAGAATGGCACTCAAAGTCGCAAGGGCGAAGGTTTGGTTCCTTGCCGTTACAAATTCCAAATTCCCCAAGTACGTGTTAAAACTTGAGCTGAAAAACTTGTTCTTGTTATTATGGGGTGTTTAGTGAGTAATCGTGATTGTTTTTCTTCTTTTTTTTATTAAAAAGAAAGGAAACGCACTCTTACTGCTTATAAAAAAAACTTTTTGTAAATTAAAAAAATATCCATCAGGTTCTAGCGCAAACAACAAAACTGTCAAATAACTTGTTCAACAAAATATCGTTCAAAAACTAATTGTAATTATATTTTGGTCAAACAAGATCGAAAACTTTAACCAAAGGTTTGGCATACGTTCTTATTATCTTCAGTATTTCTCTTTTTCAAAATGGAAATAATTTCGAGCAGTCTTTTTAAAGTGAACGTCTTTTTTCAAGGGCATTAGAGCATTAGTCTAAACAAACAATTTTGTTTAAAAAAAAATCAAACTTATTTGAAAACCTTTTTAAAATTAGCTAAGTTTTTAGGGAAATTTTGTAGCAACCGCAATAGCAACCTTTGCAATGAGGGTCCAAGATAAGTGGTAAGACCTAAATATTCATGTCGCAAATTACTAAGGGTATCAGATTTCGTCACTCGTGCCACCTAGGGCTTATAGTACATTGTTTCGGTCATTCAGAATTTACTATTTAGCTTAAGCTTGTAATACAGCTTCTCGCTTTCACCGTAATTCACCCATTGAGTTTTAATTTTTATTTGAAGATACCACAACATAATCTACTCAAAGGCCAATGCATTCTTTGTGGTTTGTGTGCTAGAATTTTAAAGAGTTCTTGCTGCAAGAACTGCTTTTAAGCAAATGAAAACAGCAAGCCGCATTCAAAGTATTTGCAAACACTAATAGCTCTGTATATTTTGACAATCCGTAAACTTCAATCTAATATAAAGACACTTAAACGTTTTTTTTAATTTATACTTTTATTTTAAACGAGTAGAAATTTGAGTGTTTTTTAAATGCTGATGAAGTGATGATATAGAGTTTTTATATGATAAGTGACAATTAACGGTGCTAAACATTTAAATGCTGGCGATGTGTTTTTGGTGACACGCTTATTGATTGACACTCGGGTCTTTTGTAATTTGGCACATTGTTTGGTATGACGCAGCAATATGCTGGCTCTGAGACGAAAAACCTGGCACGAAAAGTGGGCATTCATTAAAAACGCTGCATAACTTCCTTTTTCTGGATACTGGGAAGCATACTCTTCATTCATGTCTCTGGCGTTAGCGTTTTTGTACTTTATTTTCTTGATCTCGGTGCTGTGTCGTTTACGTTTTAATCCGTGCACGTTTTCGCATTTTAAAATCTTGAAGAAGGCGCTTAGCTACAAGTACAAACTGTATTATGAAATACATCTATGTAATTAAAATTTTCGTGAAATAAAAACTGCTGGTACTTGATTTGGTTACTTCTGATGCAAAATGTTACCATACCATTTGTATCTTTAGGTTGATGATGTCAAGTCCCCTTTATGGGTCTTCGTTTTTCAGTCGAACAACATCCGGGAGATCGAATCAGTCATACCAAACATGGAGTGCTTCCTTGACTCCGTTATCTCAAACCTTTTATCCCTACCAAGCAAAAAGTTTTGCTTACGAAATGGGTGCCAAGCCACCCAACGCTCCCATGATGGCATGGAACTCCACTCCGTCCATTAAACAGCCAAACGGCCTCCCTCCTCTTAGGCAATCACCAAAAGTCCACAAACAAGACGTTTTCCCACATCGCTCCATTCCAAGGGATCCGGCAAGATCACCACCAACCAAATGGTTAGTTTTCGTTGTTTTTCATTATTCTGTATTTTCTTAATGTAGTTTAAGTTATCCTCTACTGCAACTTTACATAAAAATCATATGTTATTTTCTCTTTGTGTTAGTGTCACAAACTCACATGGACGATGATTAGGTCTACAGTCGTTAGCCACCTTGACAAAATTAAAGAAAACCAGATAGGCTCCCGCACTACCAGCAGCCCCATCAACCATGAATTGCATGTTGTAGAGGAGCTAAATTTCTGCCATTTTTGTCAATTGTTGAATTACTTTTTGGAGTAGTTTAGTGTTTGATCCTCTAAATGGGCAAATCATCATAAATTTGTGGTTTCGTTAACAATTATTAATCTTTAAATGGTGTAGAAATAGAATAATAGACCCTTTTCTCCTGGGTACTTCAGTCTACGATCCTGCAGCGTTTTGCTGAAGCTTTATGGTGTGCAGTTCTGTTGTACCCTGCACTCTCAACCATACGAAAGCCGGGTATTAAAAACCAATTATCCAACACTACGTTTGACAAAAATTGATCTGCCAAGTAGATTTCAAAGTATCGCTGTTTAAAGCCCGATTTTTACCGTCCCGTTGGTCGAGCGGTAACGCGTTCGTCGCTGGAGCGGGAGGTCTGAGGTTCAAATCTTGGGCCGCTCAAACCGGACACCGTTATATTGTAATTGTACTTATATTTTATTCACCGAGTTACCTTGACCAGGAGACAGCGAAGGGACCTTTTGGTCTTCGAGTCAAGCTGCCACCTGCTCACCTGTCTACCACACACCGCGGAGGCTTTACAGTGTCCTGTAATTGCTGAACATCAAGCAGGGAAGCTGCGAAAGCCAATTTTTTTAGTCTTTGGTTTAACCCGACCCGGAATCGAACTCGAGTCTACCGAGTCAGTAGCAGACGCTCGGTCTACTCGACCACTGATCTGTATTACAGCGAGTATAACGAAAGATTTGATTAGAATCATGACTTTTTACAGGGTAAAAGGATCAACTTATGCATCACAATTTAAGAGGAAGCTGACATTAAAGCAAGGACCTGGAAAACCAGTAAAAATCGAAAAACCACCAGTAAAAGACGTTTTACAAGACTTTCCCATGAGGGACTACGACCCAAACCGAACCAAAAACTTTTTCCTTCCGCACCATGTCTCCTCTAGTGTCTCAACTGAAGATGAAGAAGGTGGTCACATGTCGTCGCTGCGGAACAGTTCAAATGCCAATTATTTGCCAGCGAATTTGCACGTTCGGTTTGGAAAATCAGGATTCTATCACATACAAAACCAAGCCACTGGTGGCGCCCTTCCGGACGAAGCTTACAAACCTCAAGAAATCTCAAAACGAGGCACAAGAACAAAAGAATTATCTGCAAGTAAGTTATTGGAACAGAGATATAATATTTGTTTCATCCTGCAAACCCTCTACGGAAAAGGAAATCGTTACTACATTTTACTTTTTTGATACTTGGCAAAGGAATAAATTTTGCAAAAAAAACAACAGCAATGCTTCATAGTATTTTTGCAAACATTAAAGGTTTTGGGCTCTACTTATAGAATTCTTGAAAATGTGCTTCTGTAATTCAAAGGTTGTTTAAAAACCTTGCAAAACAAAACAAAAAAAGATTCTTGCTGAAAAGAAATAGAATTAAGTTTTGCTGATCAAGTACGAGGTGGAGATAGAAAACCAGCCATTGGTCAAATGTTACGCGTTCGTTTTTGAAACGAGACTTCTAAGTTTCAACTCCTAGACCGGTCAATTGGAAGGATTGCTTTGGATGTTTCTTCGAAAGGAGCTTGATGGCTTAGACTACGAAGCGAAAATGAACCAACCAGCAACTCCTCATATGCATTGGCGTAATTCAGCGACCATAAAACAAGACTTGACTTTTTACATTTTGTTTTACTGTAAAAGTCTTCGCTAAAAAACTATAGCTTGTTCATTAATCCTGCAGTTATCCTGTAGGTCTGTAGTGTATACGTTATTTCTGTTTCGATTTGCTGGTATCTAAATCTATTAATAGGTCATTATGCACTAACGTAATTCGGCGTTTCATCTGTATTATGTATGCAACACTGTCGGACTTATCACATTACAATAATCTGAATTCGCAAGTTTACAGAAGTTACCCTTGAATTGCATAATTATTTTAAGAAATTTGAACGGCTATTTGTTTAAAATTTTCCCAAAAGTTCATTAATCCTCTAATCAAAGTTAATCCACGTTATTCATACGATTCTTGGCAATTTTTTTATCTATTTTTGTTGTGAAACTTGAAACAAAAATGAAGTATACCATGAAGCAAAAGATAGCACAAATAGGAGAAGCAACAAAAAACGCCAATCGTAATGGCACACCAAACTCAATAATAACTTCAGGTAAAAACCTGTTTTAGAATTAGTTGAGTGTGGCTGCAATTTTATCAATGATAAGATTCACAGAGCTGGACAGCGCTGTTTCGAGCTTTTAGCTCTCATCGGCAGCCCTCAGCTATCTCTTCAAAGGTATTCCCAGCTGAACAAACATCTTGGCCTAACTGGCAAACCTTATTGGTTTGCACAGATATTGATAATATTGATATTCTGAAACGAGGGTGATATTTAAGAAAATAATTAATTGAAAAACTTTATTTTAGCATCATTACGGAAGCTTAACGACCGCATGCGTCAGGAAATGCAAGCTCTTGATGAGGAAATCA
The DNA here is from genome assembly GCA_963965965.1 of Trididemnum nubilum. Lineage (NCBI taxonomy): Eukaryota > Metazoa > Chordata > Ascidiacea > Aplousobranchia > Didemnidae > Trididemnum > Trididemnum nubilum. Next base: position 19,889,613 of record OZ014489.1, on the reverse strand, counting down.
ATTCCTACCAAAAAGCAATGGCGACCCAACAAACAAAGAAAAAACTTACCGCCACGTGACGTCATTAACAGTGATGACGTCATAGTGTCGTCGCCGAATACTTGCACTTCAAAAGTCATTGCAAAATTTACCTCTGACTTTCACTATTTTCAGGGAAAAAGAAGTTGCTTCAAAAAAGTGACTTGATTTGATAAAGCCGCCGCATCTAGAGTAATATAAAGTCCATTTTCATTCTGACTTTGATATTCTAAATTCTGTTGGGCAAATAATTCTAAAATTCCGCCGCATTTTCAGATTTCAAATTTGGATGTAGCAATTTTTTCTCGAAAAAATGTAACTTATACTCTACTTTGGTAATTACATTGTCATGTTTTACAACTTAGTTCTATCCAATAATAATATTTATACAGTCACAGCAAGCATACTTTTTTGTTGTATTGTAATGTATGTTTTTTTATTTTTAAGAGTTAAACTTCTGTATTTTTTTTTATCAATTCGAATTGTGTTCTATTTTGCACAGAGGTGGTCAGTAACGAAGTAGTTCTACTTAAGTAGACTACTTAAGTAGTATTTTCGGTAACGAGCGACTTACGTAAGTATTTTTCATTTCTGATACTTCTACTTTTACTTCAAGTAAAATCCTCTCGAAGTAACGCTACTTGAGTAGTAATGACTTTTATGTAAAGTAGAAGTAAACACCTAGCCATTATTCCACCTCACAACGTGTACAATAAGTACGTATCGAGTTTGTTTTACTGTACAGTACTACGAAACTTATTGAATAGTTACGCAGATTCATTTACAGGTCGTCTAGGGTAGTGTGTTTTTGCGTTGCATCAAATACCAGGTGTTGACTCAGTCTCACTAAAAAAAAAAACATACCGAACCCTGATTAGCATGGTACAGTGGACAAACTAGACATGCGCATTACTCCTGGTTCATACGAAAAAGATTAGCGGTTAACGGCGTTGCGTTTGCTGCGGCCCGTCTGGGGTTCAATTCCCTAGCCGGTTAACGAACAGTGTTGCTAACGACTCGCCATCGCTGCGACATTTCTACTCAAGCTGTGTTGTCCAGGCGCGGAGATGAGCTCAGAGTCCCTACTAAATCGTATTCGTAACACGCTTCGGTGTAATTTCAAGAGAATAATAAAACTTTAATTTTTTGATATGCTACCGTAAGTCCTGTAAGTATGGCTTTGCTTGAACACTGATCGTAAGCGTCACAACAGCAAACCTTCGAAGAATAAACAAACACGTGAAATTCGAAATTACTTTCTACTTTCATTACTTAAGTAGAATTAATTTTGACTACTTTCGTACTTTTACTTAAGTGGAAATGCTTCGCCGTACTTCTACTTTTACTTAAGTGGAAATGCTTCGCCGTACTTCTACTTTTACTTGAAAGGCATTTTTGAGTAAGTAACAATACTTCTACTTAGTAGATTTTTCGACTACTTTGTCCACCTCTGATTTTGCACCATTTATTTTCTCAACAAGCAAAAAAAAATTTTTCCAAAGCGATTTCAGATTTGTCTAGTTTTTTTGAATACGCTATATGCCCAGTCTGTACTGAGCGTAAAATTGTCATAGTGCATAATCTTTTTTATCAATTTCAGCCAGCTGTAGTTTGTAAGCCGGTAACTTAAAACGTCAAAACTAAGGATACGCACATTTTTACGCCTAGTGCAGACCGCGTTTTAAACCTTTGCGTATGTATACCTAAGAATATTTTTTTTAATTTTATTTAAAATTATATTTATGTTTTCGTGGTAAATTGGTGATGAAAAGCAGTTTCTTTTGTCATTAGCATTTAATGCATAATACTGTATTTCTGAGAGTATGAAGATTGAGGACTAACAACAGAACAAAACTGCGCTTTCCAGCTGTGTGTATTATTTGCTTTTTGTAACTTTTCACTAAAGTAGAATTAAGCCATATAGCAGAGTTGGAGTCCTCGAGGACGTACTTGCCTCGAGGATGTCCTAGAGAACACATTTTGAAGTCATTGGCGTCGAAGCTCAAGTCCTCGGCTCGAGGATAGCATTATTTTTTGATTGATTGAAAAGGAAAATAACCAAACAAGAAATAATCTAAACTTCTAGCCAATCAATTCGTTTCTTTTCCTTATTTGAAAAATAGTGTATAATGTGATAGCCAAGTCATAGTAAACCATATTTTAAATGGCATTGTGTGAAAGCTGTAATCGGAGAATAAGAAGCAAAAGGCAGTGTAGAATCGTTTTATTTCTTGTAATATTTCCAGTGCGGGTGGTACAAACACCAAAGCTCTAAACCATCCAAGACCATAACAAAGGATCCGGGGGTCAGGACACAAACATTTTTGAGTTGCTAATGCTAACTCATGACCGCGCTTATCTGAGTGTGGACTGAGAAAAAGTATGTGTGCATGATGATGAAACGTAACACAGTTACCAGTGATAGCCTATTAAACAGAGTATGTTAGTGTATCCGTGGAATACTGTACCTACAAAACTTATCTTGAGAGCCAGCTTGTTCAGAAAATATGCAAGCGTATATTGCGAAGATTTTTTTTAGATAAGAAAGAACAAGTTTAATCACTGTTAAGTGTCCGGGTACAAACAGCCACAATAGCTGAACGATTTTTGTGGTGAAAATCGCCGCTAAGAATCGCGTCATGAAGAATCAAAAAAAACGAATGTGAAATTAAATATAACTTAACTCTAATTGTTCGAATGCCTGGAAAGATCTGCGCTGCAGTTAATCAATTTTTCACGCGACGTCATCAAGATGAAGAGGAGAAGTTTCCGCAAAAAATTTAGGCATTTTTAGAAAAACTAAGGATATGTTATTTTTACGTTTCTATAATTGTGAGCCTTTCGAAGAGGGACTCCGGGCAAGTCGCAAATGTCTTCAATGCCTTCCTCTAGGCTATAGCCCTGTTGGAATTCTCAGGTTACTTTTTGCCATTAAGTACCTTATGATAAATTTTACAAAGTGGCTCATTCATTGATAGGTAATTAAAGGCTATGGAAAGATATCACGTGCACTAAAACGTAACGAAAACATTGGCTTAGAATTAGGATTGGGAAAATGTGAAAAAACTCAAGTTTTTCAACTTAATTTTCAAGGTATTTTTTTTTTAAATTGCTTTTAAAATCTAATTGTGTAACCTCCTTGAAAAGTCACAAAAATTCCTTTTCTTTAATTTAAAAAAATCACTAAAATTGTTCAATGGAGGCATGAGAACTTTGCCCTCGCCCCGAAAACCCCGTTTTTCCAAGGACTTGAGGTTGCAAATATCGGGTACCATACCTCAATTCATTTTAAAAACATAAATCATTTACAGTATTTTGCAATACATTTAGACAATAATATCGTAGTCGCTATTAAAACATTTAAAAACTATGATAACATTTTGAAAAAATCTGTGAAAAGCAGTCGTTAAACCAAACAATAATTAAGGACTGTGTTTGAAAAAGTACTAAAAAGGTGGAGATGAGGGATCGAAAATCAGTGGACGTTTGCCCCGGGGTCTTAACTGATGAAGTTAGGGGCCTTAAAATTGACCATTTCCATGTTTAGAATTTAGTTATTCTCATTTCGAGTTTCGGCCTTAATTGTTTCGTAGCGTCAGCTCCAACGTAGCCACTAGTGAAAGTACAAATGGAGATATGCATTAATAAGTCAACCCTGAGAGTAGCTCGATAGGTTGTTCAATCGAGCCGGTCGACCGCAATGGCACGCGTCCTTTTGACACGTACGTTACAGTTTCATTACCACGATACCGCTACGGAACGTAATCAATATTGATGCTGAAGCGTAAAACTTCAAAGTAGCCAGTAGCGAACCCCCCCATTGGCTTGTGAAATATGCAAAATCGCATGTTTTTTGTGCTTTTGAGGCCGATTTTCTGTGAAAAATTGAAAATAGCCCCCCCCATGCGAAAAGAGCCCCCCCTGAAACGTTTGAACTTGCAAATTTTGGAAGAGAAATCGCCCTGAATTTTGGCGAAGACCTTTTTTTTTTTGGAGATCACTTGATTTTGGGCGGAAAAAACGTTTGAATTTTGGATTTCGGCCGAAAAATCACTCTGAATTTTGGCGAAGACCTTTTTTCTTTTTTTTGGAGATCACTTGATTTTGGGCGGAAAAAACGTTTGAATTTTGGATTTCGGCCGAAAAATCAGTAGCATTGGTTATTTTTGGAAACTGCCCCTTTCGAATGATCATGAAAAACTTAAGGAAATGCAATGTCTTAAACACTTTTGCGCTCAAAAATAATAAAAAATTTGCCGACTACAATTTTTAGAAAAAGTGTCCTTGGACCTTGGCCTTGAACGCTGTGTCCTCGACTCCACCTCTGCCATATAGGCCTCGCCTACTTGAACATAAAATCTTTTTGTTTGTTGTAACAAGTTTTTTGCGAGAAAGTTGGTTGGAGTTACGTCTCGACTTTTATCTGTAAATGAGACAATGCCGGTGCAGCACAAATGCTACACCAAAGAGTCTTAGATGGGCAGGAGACCCTCAAAAGAAAAGTGGCCATTTTCACGCCCAACAAGTAGACAAGAACACCATCACACAGAAAGACTACAGCCACCATTAATGAGTACTGATTGATCGTCTCTTACAAACCGCGGAGTGGGCGGTTTCACAATACTGCCCCGAATGAGGTGAGAGACGCTACAAAGTGTACACGCCGAGCGTACCAAGGTTTTAATTAAAACAAAGTAAAATTTGTAGGATAATTTTTGACAAAAAATGAAGGGTCAAGTCAACGTTGGAGCTACATTGCATCCTCAACGTTCTAGTGATACTGCTGCTAGAGCGTTGGTGCAACACTGCTACCGCAACGTTATTTAGTGGATAAACGCTTAGAGCAGCGTAATTCACAGCATGCATACTGGCAAGCACACCAGCAATTACTTGCGAGCACGCAATGCCGCTTCACACGTATGAAATTCCCGCCGCATCAGCATAATTGCCTGCTCAACAATTAGCTTTAATGCGGCGGTAGTCAGCCACGCGCTGGAGATACGGTTTGTTTACATGGCTGACGCATTTATCACACACGGACTCCTTCGTTACTCGATTCAACGCGATAACTATATAAACGTGCAAATTTCAAATATTTATTATTTGTGGGAACTAACAATTATGTTCAGCGACATCTTTCATTGAAACTGGATGACAGAGCAAACTAATGAAAACGTTAAATAGCTATAACATTAATTGCTTTCCGTTATATTAATAAAGTTTCTTCTTATTCATTTTTTATGTTTATTTCATTAGCGCTACTTACCGCAATAATTGAAAACATGAAGACTTTACGCGGTAAAGAACAAAACTATCACAAATAGGAGGGAGCTATAGCAAAACCTCAAAGGTTATGCATGACCAGTACTGCTTTCATAATCATAGACGTGGGTTGGCACTGAAACAAAATCCGGAAAATCGAAGAAAAAAGTTTCCATTGCGGACAGATGTAGAGCTGCTTGTGACCTAAAGCTACGTATACTGCGAAAGAAAGGTCTTCACCTAGGATTGGACTATTTTTTTTAGTTATCTTTTGAGAGCAGTTTTTGGAACCAATTTTACAGCTTTCAAAAGACTCAAATTTTACGTGGTACATTCAAACTTAACGTAGTGATTACTGACTTTCATAATTTTATTTAGCAACTTTTTTCGATTGTACGTACCAGAGGTGGAGTCCTCGAGGACAGATTTTGAAGTCCTTGGCCTTGGCCTCGAAGCCTCAAGTCCTCGAAAATAGCCCTGTCTTCGGCTCGAGGACAACACTATTTTTGAACCGTTGAAATTTTGTTGGAAAGCGCCAGAAACCTCGCAGAAAATTTGCGAAGACCTTCTTTTGTTTACCTCTGGTGGAAATCGCCTGAAAAAAATTTTTGAAGACCACTTTCGCCTGAAAAAAAATTTTGAAGACCTTTTTTTAAGATTGGCTTAAAAATTTTTTTTGAAAACCTTTTTTTGGAGAACATTTGCGTCTGTGTCCTTGGTCCTTGGCCTCGAGAGGGTCTGTCCTTGGCCTTGAAATTTTTTTGTGTCCTTGGCCTTGGCCTCGAGCCTTGTATCCTCGACTCCACCTCTGACTGTTAGCATTTCCTTTGAATTGTATAACAACTAACTTCGTGAGGGATTGGCTGCGTCTCAATGTTATCTATGATGTAACACTAGTAACAGTTAGTTGGCATAATAGAAATTCAACTACAACTCCAAAAGTACCTCACAGTGTCAAAACCAGGGCTGCGCTAAGCCATTGAAGAAAAAGTCTGATTCCAACTCTAGCTCAAACTAAGTGTTTATTAAACTTGTGGATAGGCCTAAATCCAACTTTTTACAGCAACTTTCGTTAGAAATGAATGCAACTTTTCGGGATTTTAGTGCAACAAAAACTTGCCCTAGATCTGACACATCAAATTCAGTAGTAACTTGACTGCTATGGGCTCGGGGTCTGGAGCCGCGCGCATAACGAGTCATAAAACTGGAAGCCTTTTTATTTCTTGGATCGTATCAGTTTTCGTACCGGTATGTAAACTCACGCGAAGTTTTTTCAAAACTGCGTAGTTGTCAATCATTCATATTTATTTGATTCTACTCATAAAACGTCGATCGTTAATAAATTTTCATCTCGAGTCATAGGCGTAGCCAGAAGAGGGGGCAAGAGGCCCGGGTCCCCCCAATTGAAATGCTACCAATGATAAAAATGTCACAAAAAAGACCATTGTTTCTTTATTTTTGGTTTCTTTTGGCATCTTCGCGTACAACAGCTCACGCGTACAACAATAATTAACAATAATATTGATCCAAGGTACCCGGGCCCCTTCAATCTAATTTTTACCAACCAATTCAAATGGACTTCTACAACAATATTTAAAAGGCCCCCAATTGAAATGGGCCCCCAACAATAATATTGATCCAGGGGGCCCCGGCCCCCTCAATTTAATTTTTTCCAACCAATTAAAAAATGCTCCCAACAATAATATTTAAATAGCCCCCAATTGAAATGGGTCTCCAACAATAATATTGATCCAGGGGGCCCGGGCACCTTTAATTTAATGTTTGCCAACCAATTTAAACGCATAACCCGAGTGAAATTAAGGGTTTTTGTCCTAAAAGTTGCTAACTGAAGCCCTCATCTAACCTTTTTAAGAACGTAATGCAATAACCAGGGACGGATTTAACATATGGCACAGTGCCAGGGGCCCCGCGCTCTGATAAGACTCTTTTTTGGTCTTCTCCTGTACGTATTTGCAGGAAAATATTGCGAAAATCCCAAAGTGCCAGGGGCCCAACACAGTATAAATCCGGCCCGGGCAATAACATGGTGTGTAGGCGTAACTATCTATTGTGCATTTTTCAATAACAATTCACCTCCTCCTCGCCAGTTTTTATGCAACAAAATAGGCCTCTGGCCAAATATGCACTCCTAAAACCGGTTGTTTTCATGACAAAACAATAATCTCTAAGGAAAATATTCGACTGGATTTTTATTTACTGCCAAAATATTGCACGAGGCAATGTACTTTACTTTCTCCTACCTGGGCCAAATCACTTACAAAATTTAACCCCAAAATGCAAGATTTTAAACGTGTTTTGGACTTAAATTGCAAGCAAAAGGAGGACTGAACTACTTGATTTTTTCAATTGGCTTTCAAATGTTAAAAAATTTTTAATGGCTCTGAATACGTGCGAAATGTGATCCAATGGTACTAAACTAGCTTTTTTTCCAAAAACTTGTGAAAAATCGCCCAGCGGCTGAGTGCTTCGCTCCCAAACCCCCGTCTGTGATACGTTTGAATTACATTACACTTCTTTACTCAAACACGTCTCTCAATTTAGACATTTTCGCATTTTAACTATTGGTTTAAGTCCTTTCCTTGAACGAGTTCGTAGTTACGTGCCAACACCAGGCCGCAGCTTCTGATCTTCCATTCTACGATATCTTTGCTCCCACAAAAAATTTCTCTTTTGAAGTTTTTGATGACATCATTGCATGTGATTTGTGGTTTGGCCCCCCCCACCCAATCAAAAATCCTGGCTACGCCTATGTCTCGAGTCTCGTTGCTAAAACCAAATCAAAATCAAAAAGTGACTTTTATTTAGCAGTGCTTCCATGGTTGAACTTATTTGTTTGAAGTACAGAAAATACGAAAAAGAAAAACGCGACTTGCAGGTCATTTTAAGGCATATTACTTCTGCAAATGTGCTTAGCAGTGGCGTAACCACGGGAGAGGGACAAAAGGGATAAAAGTCTTCTCTTAGACCAGTCGCTTAGAAAATTTTATCCAAATAAGCCATGTACGCTAGTACCGTCGGTGCCGGTACTATTTTTAAAAAGTACCGCGGTACCGGTACTCGGTACGGTACTTTTTAATGATTTAACTTAATTGTTTCAAAATCTTTGAAAAATGTTTGTTGTAAAAATTTGTAGTTTTGAATAAAAAAAAGCACGGCAAACCAACTTATTACGAGCGCAACCATTTACTTTTAGAAAAATTTGCATTTCAAAATAATCGTCGATTCGTCACTTAACCCGACTCTTTTGGGTTTAAAGCCTATTTTATAGGAAGGCATTTTTGTCCCCCTTTTCGTTTTTTTTTTTTGATAGATCCCTTCAAAAAAAGATCTTTTTTCAAATCACCTTGACTTTGAGTCAAGTTTCATCTCAAATAACTCCCAAAAATTTCAAGTTGCTAAGGTAGCGGAAATTTTTCCAATTTTGAGGTGTTCCGAAATCTCTTTTGAAAATCTGCCAATCTTTTAGCCAATATTTAACTTAAATGACGTCATTTTGATGTAACCAACTTGACTTAATAGTATGATTCGGCATCAAAAAACAAACCTATGTATAAAATTTGAACCGCCTGTAGCGTCATCGCAAAACTGACGTCATTTTTCGAAAATATATGGCCGTGGCGTCATGATTTCAAAACCAGTTTTCCTGAAAACATTTTGGTGAACAGTAACCCGCATATCAAATTTAGTCTTTCTATGACTTTTGGTTTAGATAGGGGTTAGATAGGAGTTAGATAGGGGGAGCATTTTTGTTCCTCGTGTAAAATACCGTTGGTTAAAAACCCCGCATAAAATAGAGTTAATATGTCTTTCTTAACAGAAAACACTATTTCGACCGCTGCATTTGAAAGCAGTGCAGTGTTAAATTTATATCAAATAAACAGAGGAGGAGTCCTCGAGGAAGTCCTTGGCCTCGAGGACAAAACTTGAAGTTCTTGGCTTCGAAGGTCAAGTCCTTGGCCTCAAAGCTTGCAAGTTCTCGAAAATGCCTTGTCCTCGGCTCGAGGACAGCACTATTTTTTGACTTCTTGAAAATGGGCCGAGGTCATGACCAATTTTGTTTCGTCTTGAAGAACGCCAGAGAGCTTGCGAAAAAAGTTTTGAAGACATTTTTTTTCTAGGAGAATGCTTAAAATTTCTGGAAAATTTACGAAATTTTGGAGCGAAGACCTTTTTTTATTTTGGAGATCATTTCCGCGCTGTGTCCTTGGTCCTTGGCCTTGAGCATTCCTGTCCTTGGCCTCGAGTTGGTCTGTCCTCGGTAGGGCTGTCTTTGGCGTTAGCCTCGGATTTGTTTTGTGTTGTTGGCCTTGGCCTCGAGTCTTGTGTTCTCGACTCCACCTCTACAAATAAAGAGATTTTTCAGCGCATCATTTTGAAAGTTAGACACAAGATGAACTAATTTGCCGTTGAGGCTTTTGGTCGACGAAACTTTCAAAAATCTTTGTAGTTAAGTCTCGGCAAGTGTTATTGCTTGTTTTGTATAAAAAAAAATCAAAAAGTTTGTCCGAATGTTCACTTTCGTTCATATTGCTGCTCTCATCAGAAGCATCTTGCACTTTAACTTCTCTTGCAGCAAGGTAACTACTTTGGCTTTGTCCATTTGCTGCATTCCTCTATACACATAAAGGTTTCATCTTTTTCATCCTTGCTTATTATCTTAGATAATAAGAAAAATTGCTGATGCAGAGATGCTGCAATTATGTATACATACTCATTGTTGGCAAGCACTCTTTGAACCTTTGTTTGGAGCGAACCGTAATGGTATAATTCGGAGTTAGAAACTTATTCGCTCCACTCTAAAGAAATAGAGAGAGAGTTTGATTTTCAATCGATAAGTAACAATAAAAAAAACTGAAAATACCGAATACTTTTTTTAAAAAACTACCGCGGTACCGGTAGTTTGGTACCATTTTTGAAAAAATACCGTTGGTACCGGTATCGGTACTAAAAAGTACCGCGGTACAGTACCGTGATATCTTTGTACTTGGTACTGCCTACCTCTGCAAATAGCGTCAAAATGGCTACTTTTTTTCAAAAAATTACAAAATTCATCCAGCAACATAAACTGCACAGCCTCCGAAGTTTTCCTATATCATTTGCTCCCGCCGGCGAAATCGATCACTGGTAACTTTTTACACAACCATTTTAAACATCTTTATGCAGTGCTAATATGCAACGTCTTTGGTAACCAACAACAATGCAGATCTCAAGTTAAGTTATCTGTGCAAAAAAAAAATGCCAAAAAAAAAACTTCGGTGACTTCGTCTATCTGCTGTTTCAGACCTCCAATCGAAAACTTCCATTTCCGTGCCTGGTAGTGGGACATATTTTTATCAAAACTTCCGTATATTCTTAAGAAGCCATTCAGGTCGAAAGTTTTTATGCTCCGCTTTCTCTCAAAAAATTCTGGAAGATATGAAGACTAACTTCGCCAAATTTGAGCTTTCTTCGACCTTCTGTTCCAAAGATATGAGAATTTAGACTTGCCGAAGAAACGCTTTTTCCCTTTAGAAATTTTGCCAGGGTTGCCAACGACTAACAAAATTTCCAAAAGGGACTGCATTTTTGTAAAACTCTGAATAAGTGTTTTCGGCAGTGTTGTTATCAAAATAAAGCAAAATAAAGATTTGCAAATTAGCTGTTTTTCAACTAAATTCAAGCAAACTTTTCAAAAGTTAATCTTTTGTCACAATACTGTACTGGCAAAAAGCAAAACTGAAGTAAGAGGAAAATTGTTAACTTTGAACTGCAATCTTGAAAACGCGATGACGTAGAAAGTTCAAATTTGGTGAGAAGGCATTTTTAACTTTGTCAACATTTTGCCAGTATTGTGACAGAAGATTTATGTTTCGGTAAACAGTGAAAAACTTGACTTGAATTCTTTTTGAACGCAGGCCGCAACGAAGTAAAATGAAGGTCAAGTTTAATGTAGATGGATACTTGTAAGTTGGGTTGGCACGCTTTGCTTCTTCCAAGCGTATCAGAGGTACTTGAATGAAGCTGGGCAGGCACCCATCGCTTGTTGCACCCTAGCGTAGCCCAGCTAAGATTCGCTCATCAGGGCGTCGCTGGCTCAGGTCCATGCTTTTTGTACAGTGTGTAGTGGCGAGTCGGCATTTACCGTTGTACTGTATACGGACGAATACTTTGTCGTTTCGTACGTATACAGTTCAACTATGTTGTCGAACGCCTTACATACCAACTTCAAGCATGGCTTTTGGTGGCCAGCTTTGCTCGATATTCTCACCTCTGGACTTGCGTAATAGGGTTTTAGTTGAAACCACTTTCTGACACTTTAAACGATGACGTAATTCACGTCAGTGGCCAGCGTATTCATCACACAACGGACCTTCAAGGTAATGTGAACTCGCACGATTTAAAAAGCAACAGATTTAAGGAAACTTTTGTTTGTGGCAAGTAACGATGAGAACATATCGTTCTATATAATTTTATTACTGTAATATTGTCTTTCATAAATATCTTGTTTTGTATCTATTACGTGGAGTGGCAAATTGGATTTAGAAAATTAGAAGATTACAATACCGATACTGTACAACATAAACATAATTCTATATAATTTTTAAAAGGTGACTTCTAATCTACATAACATATTTTTTCAGAGCTATGCAAAGTCTTTAACACTGTAAAATATGTTATTGCGATTGGGTAGAGGGATTACAAGCATCGAGCGCGCAATAATAGCATTCCAATGATTATTTTTTCCGTATTTTTTCTTTAATTTCAAAAAAACAAAGAAACAATAACAAAAAATGATAAGTTTTTGCTTCTTCACAAAAAATGTTTACGAACTGAAGTACCTCGAAAGCAATACGGTACCATACCCGTATGGTATTTTTTTTTGTATTATCGTTGCTAGTATATTAAGGAGTAGCGTTTGTCCCACCTCTTCCAGCAAAAATCAATCAATTAATTATACCTCAAGATGATATCTCAGATATGATATCTCAAGATACCATTTTATCCATACCAAACCCACTATTGGCCCACAGCAGATTTCTCGCGATAAATATTTTTTTCTTTTTATTATTGCTTGTTTTTGTTTTCCTTTTTTTCTTTTTCTTTCAGTCTTAAAAACTATTGTGCGCTTTTTTTTATCTAAACGGCACTAAATAAACCGAAATCTAATTTTCTGTAAAGTTGTAAAGCTATAAACACAGTTTTGTCCCCTGAAAATTTTACGTACCACACCCCATACGTATACCCCCAAAAACCAACTTTTTGAACGACTTAAGAAAAGAGAGTTTTTGATATCTGTAGAATTCAAGAGACAAAATATTTTACCATAGTTTGCGGATGCCACCCACTGAGGAGCCTCCAAGATAGTTTTTTTTAGAATGGCTTAGCTAGAATGCTAGTTTTTTTGATTTCAGCATTTCATGCTTCCAAAGCTTAAACTTAAAGGTATCAGAGATTAGTAAATAATACACGATTTAACGTGATAAACCGAACAGATCGGCACAGGCGCGTTGCCAGAAATCTGCAATTGGGGCTGTTTTGGGGGTGTGAGGTCAAACTGGCGTGCAAAAATTATTTGTATTTTTTTGCTAAATAACTTAATTTTAGGCCCATTTTGATAAAAATTAATGTAGGAATTAGCAGTGTAAAAACACAATTAAAATGGTTGCATAAATGGGCAGTTATGTGAGAGGTGGCTAATGGTAAAATTTTTAGCTCTATAGTTAACATTTTGTTTAATCATAAAATCGTATAGTTCAATAAAATTTACAAGGAGTAATCTATTTCGTTTATATTTTATAGAGAAAGATAATTGGTGGGGAGCCCAATGGAACGAGATTTAAGAAAAGTGATTGATATAATTAACTAATACTGCTTACCCTCACCCTATTCTTAAGCTTTTGTTAAAATAAAATCTATTTTCAGCATTTTTCAACAAGCGATCAAATTTGATTGCTTATTTTTGGCCATTTTTCAAAGTTTTTACAGATTTGCGACTTTTATTTTTGACAAATTAGTCCTCTCTCTAAATAAATGTTTCAAAAAATGCTTTAAATAATTTTTGAGTCCATTCCAGTGCAAAAGACAGTCTCAGAAGTGCTAAAACGTGGGCTTTAGCCCTCCCGCCCTCTCCCTGGCAACGCTACTGGATCGACATTCATTCATTTGTTTGATTCTTGACCACCACAATAATAACGAATCGTTATTAACACAAAAACTAGAATATGACATCGCAAGCGATATCCGGGAACTTCGCGAAAGTATCTAACTTCACTGAACTAAAGAACTTTACAATTGCGTTAATTTTCGTCACCATTCACAATAGAGCACACAAATCAAAAAAAAAGAACGCAATCTAGTCAGTTATACTGTACAAAGAAGCGAATGGGGAATGGGAAGCTGCGAAGCGACCTCCTCGGTCATCGAGTCAAGCAGCCACCCGTTTTGTTTGAGAATAACATATCCACTAATAATTAAACTGATTCGCAACCAGGTAAAACAAAAAAACTAGCAATTATAAATATTACATAAATTAAATTATTTTTCTTCATACGTTTGCATTAAATGAGTTTTGTATTTTTTTTTAAAGTAGAGAATGGGAGGTTTTGAATATCAGCAAAAAGGGTTGGATCAGCAAAAAGGGTAGGAGTGCCCAATACAGCGCTAGGCAAATCATCAGCAAAAAGGGTAGGAGTGCCCAATACAGCGCTAGGCAAATCATTAACATAGAGTAAAAAAAGTAAAGGACAAATCAATGATCCCTCAGGCACTCCAAAAGTATTGAACTGTAACTCTGAATTGACACCATCTAGTGAGACGAATTGCTTTCTTTTTAAGAAAGAGTTTAACATCTGAAGACACGGACCAAGGATGCCATAATGTTTTAATTTACCTAAGAGAATTTGATGACAGACTGTGTCAAATGCCTTGGTTAAATCGAGAAAGAGTATTCCCTAGTAAGTGTTATCTTTTGTATTGTCCTAAGTTGCTGTTATAAGATTTAGCACTGCATGCATAGTTGAAAGGTTTTTTTGAAAACCGTATTGTTGAGGGGTCAAGATTTTGTGTTTATTTAAAAAAGGGAGAATGCGTTGGTGTATCACGTATCTCGTATCTCAAAAATCTCAAAAAAAGTTTAATATTGTATGACTTTTAAACATGATGTTATAATGCTTGTCTTAACTATTGCTTAGTACCGTTTGCTACAAAAATTATTCTAATGATACTGTGTATAACCGCGTAATTCTTGCAATGCTTTTTTATTTTGCTGTCCCAAAAATATACGTTGCTAGAAAAATTTGGAGCAAATCACATAGGCCTACATACACAAACAAGTTATTAAAAAACAGATTCTGCAAGTGTTGAAGCTTCGCCCCAGGACTACGTAATTATAGCCGCGCTATGACCTGCGCTTAACGGCGCAGATGCAATTGAAAAAAGTTATCATTCCGAGCGCTTGAAAATCTGTCTCCAGACCCTAAACCGCTCATTATTTTAAACTTCTGGGTAAACGTAAACTCGCATCAGCTGAAACATAGCGACGACGTGATTGAACTTGCATCAGCTGAAACATAGAGACGACGTGATTGAACTTTTTGCTTTAGGGCAAGGTTGGAAGTCGATGCTGTTTACAAGCAAAGACAAATCGATATCGATAATTCACATAAAAAGCAAAGAATTATCGATAGTCGATATCAGAAACAAAAAGCTAAGACTATAAAAGAAACAAAAAGCAAAGATATCAGAAACAAAAAGCAAAGAAAAGGAATCGATGCCGAAATGCGAACAAACTTTTTATTCTCTTTTTGATTAGGATGAACTAAAATAGTTGCTGTATTGACCATTAAATGAAACTTGTGAGAGGAAAACCTATCATTACCGTACTATAAAGGATATAAAAAATACACTTTTAGGATAAATATAAAGAGCAATATAGCACAAGAGAAACGAAACGATGTAAGCTTAGGCAGACTCAACAAGAACAAAAGCAAAGTTTAAAGATTCTACCAATCGATAACATGTAAGCAAAAAGTATAGAAAGGGCGATAATCGATTGAAAAAAATGAAAGCAAAGCATCAGCAATAATCGATAACAGAAAAGCAAAGAATGTAGTATCGATTATGGATTACTAAGCGATATTTTCAACCCTGCTTTACGGCTGCTATAAATCCGCATTCCTGAATACGTCCATGCGTTGATCATTGCCATGACAAAACCACTAAGAACAATTATATAATACGGTTCTATATGATGTTTTTAAGATGATGAAAACAATGCTGTTTTATCTAGAAAAAATTTTTGCCAAAAAATTTTCGGATCAAAAAATTTTCAGCAAAAATACGTCATCAAGTGGTGGGAGCAGAAGCGCTAATGGTGGAAGCTGAAGCGATTTAAAAATTCCCGCTTCTACATCCCTGTTTCTAACTTACTGTATATTATCAATAAGTTATTTTAAAATGCACTGGCTTGTTATGGATTCTTTTTTTCTTTTTATTTCTTTAAAAAGTGACCGAGCAATGGTGCTATTATGAAACTATGCAGAGTTTTGTACTTGAACAAAGATATTGCGGCATATTTTTGCTGAAGATTTAAAAAACTATGCAGAGTTTTGTACTTGAACAAAGATATTGTGGCATATTTTTGCTGAAGATTTTGTAAAATTTTTTATTTTGTCCTGACTAGAAGGCTACTTCGGGCTGGTGCCGCCTCTGGAGTTGCGAATTTCTGGCTTCGCGCTTGAACGGGACATAATTTGGTTTATTGCAAAGAAATAAAATGAAGGTCTAGTATTGCAGATGAATGCTTGCAGGTTGGGTTGTTTTGCTTTTCTTCTTCCAAGCGTATCAGATGTACTTGAAAGACGTCAAGTTACACCCACCATGTACTTTTTACACCCGAGCTTTGCCGGCTCAGATTCAAGCAACCGTACTTCGCTAGCTCGATGCAGTTCACTGCTTTCTGTGCACTGCGCAGCATGTTGTGGCGAATCAACACTCATTGTGTTGACAGTACGCACGACCGAACACGCTAGCTTAAAGCGTGACTGCTGTTGGCCGGCTTTCCCGACGGAATCATAGCAGGCCATTCGCTCCAGAATGTATCTGAAACCACTTCCTGACACTTTAAACGAACGACGCTGTCGACGTCAGTGGCCAGCGCATGCATCACGCAACGGACCTTCAAAGTGAATGCGAACTCGTTGGTTAAAAACCCACAAATTAAACAAAACTTTTGTTTGTGGTTAGTAATAGTAACAATCAAAATTACTGCGATATTGAGCTTTACAAATAAACTTTTTTATCCAATTACACAAAAAGCAAATTGAATTTAGTGAAGAAAATTACGTTAATGTACATAACAAACGAAATACCACATAATTATGTAGCACTGTTACTTCCAATCAAAATAAAAATATTTTTTTAGAACTAGATCAAGTTTTTGATACAGTAAATCATGTTTTAACTGACTGTGGTGTCTCAGGTTTAGAGCTCATTAAGCACGACAAACTAATATCCATTTTTTGGTATTATTATTTTCTTTTTAAAGTATTGCATTTTTTCGTGCACAAAAACGCATACGAAAAATAAAAAGGTTAACAATCTAAAAAAAGAGTCAGTTTTTGCTTTCATGCAAAAGGTTTACAAAATGAAGGCGCGCTGCAGTTTTACCTTAAAAACGATAAACGATACAGTAGATAGTCAGAACTTTACTGCTCTTATATATACAGTACAGTATTTTTTATCTTATTCGGGATCGATTGAGGAGGGGCAAGTCTCTGAAAACTTCGATAAAAACATACGGTCCGACAAAACAATCAAGGATTCTTTTGAGCATTTCCAATAAATCCAAAAATGCCAATTTTGTCGATAGCGGTAAATCAAAAGTCAGAACAGATTGAGTCTCTTATACACCACTTATGTTAATCGGTAAACTTCATTAAATTTTTCGTTCATTATGGTTTTCCGCTTTTCAAGCTTATTTTGAAACCAGAAATCTCAAATTATTTAATTGTACTGAACCATATTAGTAAAATTTATCGCATTTTTTCATTTGGACATTTATTCAGTGACTGAACTGGAAACTAGGTTTGAGCTTTCTGAATGACTAACTTCTTGAGCCTACACCATTTCAGAGTGAATTAGCAATTGTGCTCATAAACTTAGCTAAACTTTATGAATATTGATATCATAAAGTTTTCAAGTTCGCTACATTAAAGCACTAAATTTAACAGTAAAAAATTTTATTGAAAAAATGAAAAGGCTACAAAAATCTGCCACAAAATCATTAATACATCGTGTAATTTTTCAAAAATGTTTGTTTTAAATTTTAAAAAATTCAACAAAAAGAAACTATAGTTCGCAACCCCATAGCTGTCTTTAGCTGATATGTTGATGATTTTGACAATAAGGTTGACATATTGACGAAAATTTAAAATTCCAGTTTGTGTCAAACAAATATTGCAAAGCGTTTGTGTACTACTAAACTACTGTTACACAAACAACATCTTTTTCTACAACCAGATACATAAAACCCCAAAATTGGTAAACGGAACCAAACTCTTTCTCACAAATAAAAGCCGTATTTTATCAGATAATCGAATTAAGTTTTCTAGCTGTAATTCCGCGGAAAAATAGTTATGTGAAATAAATTACCATATTCCTTAATAAAAATTTAGCTTCCGACTACGTAGTACGCGTGCATTGCAAATGATGTCAGATAGCAACGTTTTAGCAAGTCTAACCCCAAGCTTTTCAACCACCACAAACGCTTCAAAGCAAATATGAAATAGAATATTGCTGCTGGTCGAGAATCACAATGCACTCAAGATTGACAACCACAAAAAAAGTCTAGCACCAATACATAGCACGCAAAAGTATAATCATAATCTATGGTGTTTTATTCCCGTTTTCAAGTATCAACGTTTGTTTCAAATGGTTTTGCACAACTAGTGTGTTCTATGGACTATTGTCAACGTTTCGCCAGCCCATACTAGCTGGCTTCATCAGGGTATTACACGAAGCTACAAACAAAATAAATACATCACAAACAACCAAAGAGCGGCACACTAACATTAGACTAACCTACTTCTAAATTATTTTTCTCGCAACCTACTTATAGAAAACCGGACTAAGACCCTTCCCTCTTCTATCAGAAAAAAACAAAAACGAAAAGAACTGGTAAATCAATTAAGAAAAGAAGCTAACACTAACCTACGCTGGGCTGGCAAAACGTTGTTGTGCAAAACCATTTGAACAATACATGGTGTCTTCAACTACAGTGTATTAGCATTTCTTTATTGGGGTGAGAAAGCAAATGAAAATTTGTGCAACTAAAATAATTTAATGTTTGATCGTACGAGCAAATCCCATACGCTGAAAATCTAAGCATACGTAGCTTTGTGAACCTGAGTAAACAAACGTAAAAGTGGGCTAAAGCACCATACAATTTTATAGCGTCCACGATAACTGACCGCCAACTAACCCTAATGTTAGCGGTCAGGTTCAATTTCATACCACGAAATAGGATTTTGCAAGTGGTCCCAATATCGCAGCAATTGAAAACTTAACTTTGAATAAATTTTGGAGCAACATAAATTTTGGAACAAAAATTGCCTTAAATTACCCATGCAAAATGTTGCGCGTGAAAGAAATAAAAGTTATTGTACACTTAAATGGTTTGGTTTTGACAAAGTGTATGTTTAGCTCAAAATTTTGAATTGCCGATGCATCACCAGACCAAACTGCGAAGTGGTGGAAGATTCCTTCATTCTTTGCGCTGCATACGCAATACGCATTCTATAATCCCTGTCTCCATGAAGGAACAGCTCTAAAAAAAAGCAAAGTAAATATTGGAGCAAAAAATACCAGTTGAATCACAATCAAACTATTGGAGTTAAAACTTAAAAAACACTAAAGCCGCTGTAGTTTTGAAACAACAATAATCAAGTACTGTAGTAGTGAGTTAAAGTACAAACAATTTCTGCAGTAGAACAGTTAGACAAGTTTCTGATTTTTCAAGATCATAAATCATCCAGCGAAGTTATATTCTAGAGGACTATGAATGCTGCTGAAACAGTACACTCGGGTTCTACCCCCGGTCGAATCAAGTCAAAGACTACAAAAAATCGTATTCACAGCTTCCCTGCTAGATGTTCAACATTAAAAAAGGACAGGATGAAGCCTCGACTACGTGTGGTAGACAAGTGACATCTTAAACTGAAGACAGCAACGTACCTTGGTTGTCTATTGTTGAATAGAAAATTTACTTGCTAAATATAATAATAAACAGCTGAAGCTTAGGGACTACGAAGGCTTTATAACTTCAAATTTTTAAACCTAAAAACCACATTCGAATTGATTTTAAACTATTTTACCTGTGGGGCATCATAATCGCTGGATTGTTATCTGTCTTTATGCTCAGTAGCTTTTTCCTTTGAATCCAAGCATCGGTAGGGCGATATAATCGATTTCTGTCGGACTCCACTCTGACCTAAAAACACCATTTTGATCGAATCGTACAAGCAATCAACAATACCACGAGAATATGCTTTTCCCAAAGACAGTGTGAAGCACTGTTCGGTTCAGAATCGAAGCATGAGTCAGCAACCTTTCGATGACTAACTCACCGTTCTACTAACTGAGCTATTGCCGCCACTGGCTGGTTGGATGTAAGTTTAACATTCTGAATTGAAAAACCACAAAGTTAAAACTTTTTAAAGAGTCAAAAAACAAATTAAAAAGTACAAGTTGCAGTAAGAGGGCAAAAAAATTTATATTTTGAAAACGCAAACAATCCAAATATAAAATTGAATAAAATTTAAGCGAGGAAACGATGGCGGTACACTAGTTTGATTTAGCAAATCGAAATAAGTTTCTTTTGGAAGCAAACGAGAAACACAGAAAATACGAAAAAAATGTATAGTTTACAATAACTTACTGTTGCTCTTGCTCGTTCAATCCGTTCCTTTTTCATTCTTTGTTCTTCTTCTTTTCGCTTTTTTTCTTTTTGCTTGGATTCCAAAAATCGTTGATCCTAAGTCAATCAAGTTTGTACATTTACAATTTGGGATTTCTACTCCGCTACTGTCATGCAGCTAGAAGCATGCACACTGTACAATTCGTTGAAAACTCTGGTGAGAAATTGCAGACTGCAACTCTTTTGATTTTTAGTCCAAACTATATTTGCACAGCACTAAAAAACCTCTTGGCAAAACTTTGCATCTAGTAAATTTCAGCAGTAGGAAGCACTAGCAGCTAAAAGCAAAAAGATCGAGTTGGTCTGTAATCCTAATCCCCAAGTGTGAGTTGAAATACTTGATTTGAGTTGTTTTTACCACGTGTGGATTAGACTGTTGGTCCTCATCAGCAACTATCAGAACCTAACAGAGTTGCTGATGAGGGCCAACAGTCCAAGATACAGCTGTCTAGCTTTGTTACTTATGACCCAGCATTCATTTGAATGAAAATGAAGGAAAACATGCTTCTAATGACTACACGGCGCAATTAAAACTTCAAATTATCAAATTAACTAGTTGACAGCCTATGACATTGTACGAAAACACTCAGCCGTACCCTTATTTGGAATTTTGCGATCTCCATCTGCGCTTGCTCTGCTTTCTTCGCTTTGTGCTCTTCCTCCTCCGTTTCCATCCTCCACCTCTTTCGATCCTCTTCTTCCTTTTTAAGTCGTAAACGCTCCCGTGCTGCATTCCGAATCTCTTTCTAAACAGAATGGTTTTTGTTGGCAAATTAACTCGCACTACACGAACAGTCGAACACACTGCAACACTTCTCTTATACAATGAGAAAAGGAACATCTAAATTGTTGAAAAGAATATTGAAACCTTTGTTAATTCAATTGCTTTGCACGTTACATTTCTGATTTGTTTTCGATTGAATAAAAAAATTGAGAAATGAAACAGAAGGCAAAACTAAAACGATGGTAAATAAGCACACTTAAATAGACTTGAAAACGAGATACTGTATTTGAATTTTTGAGTGCTTGGCACTAGCATATTCAGTATACTGACGTTTGCATGCATTCTGACCTAAGGGTTACCGGCGCGGAAGCCTAGAAAAAAGCCACCAGAAAGCCAAATACTTAAAATAACTCGCAAAACTTAGTTCAAAAACAGTCATTGAAAAACACCGTAATTTAGTAGTTTAATAGGCATAGCAGTGGCTCTTTCCTAGGCTTTCGCGTTGGTAACCAAGAAGCCAATAAGCACGCAAACGATTAAACTTACTCTAGCCGTCAACGTCAAAAACATCATGATCAACTAAATGCTGTAATAGATTCGTTCACACGATTTACACAAAGGTAGTTTGGAAAACGTACAAAATTACCAGTTCTGCTTGTTGCTGTTCTTGAAGTTGCTTTTTTCTTTTCTCGTTTCTTTCAATTTCTTCCAATTCGAGTTTGGCTTGCTCGGCTTTTCTTGCCTAAAGAAAAATAAAACTACATGGGCGCTGACCGATGAAATGATGAAAAAGGTGGATGAGGACTCGCTTGTTGTGAGTCTAGGAAGAGATCTGCACTGATACTTCTGGTTAACAACATAACACGAGTTGATTGGGATAGCTGGAACTCAATAGTTATTCCTGTGCATAAAAACATGGATAGATGAAAATAATTAAAATGCTTAAACAAAATTATGGTCCACGTAACCATCTCAAATCGGAAGAAAGTAGACGTAAACCTAAAAAATCAATAGCAATAGCTTTTGCGATGAAAAGACCTACCTTCCATTCTTCCAATTCTTTCTTCTTCTGTTGCCGTTCTTGCGCTTCTCTTTTTTCTTTTTCTTTCTTTTTTCTTTCTCTTTCTTTCTCTTCCGCCTCCGAAACGAGTGTTATGGGTTGTTCCAACTAAAAAAGCAAAAATGACGTCTCAAGCAATATATTTTTAGTTTTCCCCCAAAATTTGTAAGACAAAAATAATAAAACAAAATTGAGGAATATTCAACTGCTCATTTTTAGTTACTTTTCAATGGGTAAGACTAGGGTTTGAGTTAGGGTTTAGGTTAGGGGTTAGTTTGAGGGTAAGGATTTAAGTTTGAATTTGGTTTGATTCAGAATTAATAAAAAAACTCGGTAAAAATTTCCGGTAAAATAGTCTCTTCCTTTCAGTTAACAACTGAAATAAACTAAATAGAACAATTCAATTTGCGTAGCTGAAGTTTTAAAATCGATCAAAAAACACAACCACAATTACAAAGTGACCAGTTGGTCGAGCGCTACTGCGTTCGTTTCTCGAGCGGGATGTCTGAGGTTCAAATCTCGGGCCGCTCAAATTGGACACAGTGTTGCCAACGGCACGCCACCGCTGCGACTTTTCTTCGAAAAGAGCTGTGTTGCCCGGACGCAATGACGCGGAGATGATCACCGCAAACTCATTACACGCTTCGGCACAGTCCAGCGAGTATAATGAAAGATTTGATGATAAAGTAATAGCCAGTGATATGGGAAAATGGGATACAATATATTTTCTTTAAACACACCAAAATAAATTCTGGTCATATTGTTCGTATTTCAATTAAAGGCTTCTTTTTTATTCAACACGCGTAATTTCGAGCATTTCTTTGTTCGGTCGCTTTTTTTGTTTTTCTTTTTTTTTTACGGGAAGGGGGGGGGGACGATGGGAAAACCCAATTTAAGTTTCATGCTATGTAAGACTGCAAAAACTAGGTACACCAGCGAGTAAAATCAACAGGAATTTGGCTCCCACACAATGTTCACTCTTTATGATCATCAACTGTTCTACGGTACGTTAAAATATTGTCGCCTATTGATTTAAAAAAGCTCAAATTCTGTTTGGGAAACAAAGGTTCAAATTTGTTTAGGTTAGTTTATTTTCATGAAATCGGATTAAACATAGGATTTCCATGGAGTTTACCTGCGCCCTTCGGAAAGGGTCCGATAGCACCACCATCAAATCAGAAAAAAATTAACATTTATATACCTCTTTCCTTAATTTCCACTCCAAAATAGCGCTTTTCTTTGCATTTTGGAGTTCAATGTACTTTTGATACCATTCTTCGTGCTGTTTCACATCTTCGTATGTTCTACCTGGTATACTGTTGACCGCTATTCGCATGAAAGAAAGTTTTCCCTGAACAAAATCAAATTTACTATTAAACGCCCAAGTATAATAATCAAAATCAAAAGAGAAACTACATCAGATTTTTGCTAGATTGCAAATTAGGTTAACTGTTCTTAGTTCTGGAGTAATACGGAGCACAAGCAATTTTAAAAAACTGCCAAAACCACAACTAAACTCAAAACGGAAGTTGAAGGTAGAAGTAGTTTCACCAAGACTAAGAACATTTTATCTTTGAGATGGAAACTACACAAAATTTTAGAAGATACGTTTCGGTAAGATTTTTACATGGTGTAATTTTTTTCGCACTCCACAACAAAAATTTTCTGCACCATTCCCATTACTTTTAATCGATTTCTGATCTTGAGGAAAGAGCTATGGTCGTAATCATCCCAACCACCCTGAGAACCATGCTGGGAAAGATATTTCTGAAAAATGTGAAAGATGCTTTGATGACGGCGTCTCAACACAAAATAGAAGAAGACATTACATCATAAGCTGAAGTTGACTAATGTCATCCGAAAAAATGGCTAATCCTTCCACAACTAAGCAAAGTAGACATAGTTCTTCCAGAGCTACCAAGTTTTTCAGAAACGATGTTGAAACTCCTATAGGTAATTACAACCCGAATACTTTTAAAAGTAGTATCGGAAAGGTAAGTGATGAATTTTAAAGCTATCACAATACGAAACGGAGAGTGCTTAAAGCATATAAAATGAGCTCTTAAAAGAGGAAATTTTCAATAAACAACAAGCATCATATTAGCTCAAAATGTAACCACACTCAAAATGGGAAAAGGCAAGCTAATAACAAAAAACTTTTAGGTAAGCTTTGCACCTCAAAAGCTTTCACTTCTGGCGGCAAGGTCGATCCTTTTGATGTCCTAGCACTTATTGGTTTTGAAGATGTAGTTTCAACAGTAGCAGAAGCTAGATTCTGTATTCTAGCTTCTATTATTTCAATTTCATGCGCAAGATTGCCCTCATCGGTTAGGAGAGATTCAAACCTGAAAATACGAATATTGCATAACACATACCTGTACTAAAAAGATTTACTTGTAAAACCAGACAAACAACCTATATTAATTAGGGCTCAGCTAAGAGAAAGGACTACACCAAATTCCTAAAATGCTATAAAACAGCCTTTGAAAGTGGAACAAACCACCAGTTGAATGTTTTTTTGTTTTTTTTTGAGAAGTTACATTTTATGTCATTATTCCACTTGGGCAACGGACTGTATTATACTGGTTGCCTTTCATTCAAAATGAAGAAAAAATTATGGAAGTAAAAAAGTTTTCCCCATATTAAGATCTTTAGTACTGCACTGATAACAAAACAATGCTGCAGCAAATTCCAAAAAATTATCCATTGAATACAAGCAAAAGTAAGATTGTTTCTCACAGCACAGTAACACAAAAAGGCCAAAAAGTCTATCACCATACCAATAGTTTAAAAACACAGTCAGATATTATGCTTTTATGCATCACGTATAAAAAGTAAAAACTCACATTTTTCTTTGTTGTTGCTTGAAGGTAGTTATTGTTGATTCGATGTCTTCCATTGTTTGTCGAAGTTTTTCAACAACTAAAGTAATAATAAAAAAAACAAAAAATACCAAAAAAATTCTCTATCAAATGCTACAAAACAATCTACATGTTGAAGAGTATGCCTAAATTTTCTGCTGTCTGTTACTGTTTTTACCAAATAGATAAACAAGAAAAAAAGTAATTTATATCAGATCTACAGGCATGCAACTTCAAGTTTTATCAACATTTATTGTAATCAAATTTCATTAAAGAAACAAAATTATACAACATATTACTGATACAATACATACATTCAGGTGATGGCTTTACATCTTTCAAGTGCTCTTTAAAATTTCTCACTTTGCATTTGATCTTGGTTAAGTGGTCATCTATTTTCGTTCCTTAATATAAATAAAAGACAATGAAAAATTGAGCACTGCTATATCAAAAACAAACCAAATAATTAATGCATTTAATTAATCCATTTCCAGTGAATCTTGAAAGGGATACCAAGAGAATCAAACTCAAATCGAAGAAGTACAAAATGACGATTTTGTGGATATGATTCATTAATGATGACACATTTAGTTCACACAAAATCAGTCAATAATTTCCGAATTATATTGACCGATTTTGAGTGCAAACTCAATGTTTCACCATTTCTAGTGGATCTGATGTTATGCTGCCTGGTAAAACCTAATCAAAATAACTGGCTCAACTAACACGCTAACGTTTTGGTGAAAAATGTTATTAAACTCAAAAAGAATAAATTTAAATCACCAATGTCTCAATAGAATAGCTTTGGAAAGCCCTACTTCCTATTTTTGTCAGTGATAAATGGAACAATCAGTTTTACAACAACAATCCAAATTAGCACAGCAAAAACAAAAAAGACAAGAATGAATCACATTCAAGTAAAATTTAACTGACATTTTCACTCCTCTGTTGCAGAATAAACAGTAATAAAATTCTCATTTTGTTTGTCATCCATGGCATTGGGAATTTTGTTTATAAAACGATTCAATTAAATGTTGTTTCATGAAGTCAATTTTAAACAGTATATACCAGCAACATACTTTCTGTCTTAAGTTCTTCATTAAGAGCAATTTCAATTTCTTCTAATTCATTATAGTACTTATGATAATCTCCACGCTTAATGAAAACATGTGATGCTTTTTCACGTTCCAGTGATTTTGACCTGAAACGCAACAGTAAAAATATTAAGTACTCACCACACCACAAATTAAAAACACGCCATTCAGTAGCTGATATTTGGGGTTTCAAACAAAGTGCTTAATAGTGAAGAACTAAAGCGGATATCATAGATTACCACAATACCCAACATAAAAAAATTATAATCGTCAAAACCACACAGCTTTACCCTTAAATGGGATTATTGAGGGCATAGAACTTGTGCTTACGTACTCAAACTTAAAACATAGCTGGGATATTAGTAATATGCCACTTTAAAAGAAAAAATATGCTAGAGAAGAAAGCTTTACTGGTACCTGCTATAGTGTAATTTGTTGATTGAAAAGAATATGTTATCATATAAAAAGAAAGTAACTTCACTCACAGAAATGTAACAAGGCATACATTTGATTTCTGAAAAACTGTAAGTCTTTTTTGAGTGCAGCCTATATTCCAAAAAATATGATAAACTGTTGCTTGAATTAAACAAATGCACTTACTGAAATTTTAAGTTTTCAAGATCTTTTAAAAAAATCTGTTTTTTTGCCATTTGAGCATCATGCTTCCAATCTTTTGCATTATCCATCTGATTTGATTTTCAAATCTCATTCATACAATTCTGAATTGAGTTTATTTAAATATGGTAATAAAAATCAGAAATATAAAACTGAACCTGATAATCAACAAAATTCATTAACTGATCAGTAGCTGAGTGGACTAAGAGTATCTGCTTCCTGCTACCAAAATGTTAGACCCAGTTAAATCTCTGATTGAGTCAAACCAAAGACCAGAAAAATTGACATTCACAGCTAACCTGCTAGACAATCAATGGGATGCAATAACAGGAATGGCATAAAAGCTTCTTCTGCCATGCATGGCCTGACGGAACACTAAAGAGTTCTATCAGATCTGAAAGCATTAAAGCATTCCAAATCAGAACAGTATCAGGGTTTACACTGATGGCCCTAAACTAGATGGAAAAGTAGGTGCAAGTTTTTATGCAGAATACCCAAACAACTCCCTAAAACAAGCATTTTTCCACCTTGGAATACATAGCACTATGTTCCAAGCAGAAGTCCTAGCTACTACATAAGTGGCAAAGACCTGCCTTTGGAAAAAAATGCACAATCAAAGTATTGCTTTGCTGGTAGATAGTAAGGCAGCTATCAAAGCAATGATAAAGTGCACTGTAACATCAATTACAGTACCCAACTGCATTAAACCTAAATCATTTAGGTAAACAAAACCACATCAGTACTCAGTATTGCCCAGATCCCAGGACATGCAGGGTATATGGTAACAAAGTGGCAGACTACCGGTATGTAGCCAAATCAGGACCTTAATCAAAAATGCAAGCTCCTAAACCTTGTATTACAGTTCCATATGCCAGCTGTATTAGCACAGATACGGACTGGTTCGCAGATAGATGGAAATCTACGTGGAATAAATGGAAAGACTGCTTAAGGATGAAGGAGTCTGCAGGTCGGAGGTCTTCAAGACTAACACTATGTCTCCTTAACTTTAAGAAGCCTCAATTAAATAAAGTACGGTAGTGCAACTTTTAACTGGACACTGCAATCTACAGAAGCACAAGAAAACTACAGGTTGCGCTGAGTTTTCTCTGTGTCTAATCTGTAGCCTAGAGAATGAAACACCAAATCATCACGTAGGCAATTGCAAGTTTTACCAAGATAATCATGCTAAATCTGAAATATTTTGTAATCCCCAAGACCACTGTTCACAATGTGGTAGCGAAATGTAACATTAACAAACTGGCCACATACTTAAAGGAAGTAGAAAGGCTTTCTGAGTTCAACCAGTAACCAAACAGAACTACAGTAACATAGCAGCAACAGTTGCAATGGGCCCAAATGAGGCCTACACAATGTGTAGGCTTGCACCACCGCCAGGCGCTTTTTAATTATTATAATAATGGTGCACTAAACAGGTCAGAGGCAGTTAAGCAGCAGCTTGACTTGAAGACTAAAAGGTTGTTTCATCAGTTGGAAAGTTTAAATAGACTGCAGCAGATATTCATTCTAATCTGAACATTAGGGCAATGACTAAAAGTTTTTTTTTGTAGAATTTTAAATTGCCTGCTATAGCATGAGATGAGTTTTTTGTTATGTATGAAAGATTTCAGAACAATTTTTGAAAATTTTACAAAAAAATTTCCCACCAACCCATTTTTCTGACCCCACTTGCCAAAATTTGGGGTTTTTGGGTTTGTGGTGCACGACAGCGACAATTTGCAAACTAAATAAAAACCTTTTAGGAGGATGGGTCCTATAACTACACACAGTTTGAAAAAAATTAGAACGGAATCGAGCAATGGGGTCAACTTGTGAAATGTTTAAATGAAATGCGGCAAAAATACAAAAAGTACCATAATTGGTCTATTATAGTGTGAAATTGATGTCAAATTTTATTTTAATGGTTAGGAAACAATTAAAGCAAACATTTCAGCAAAATTTTGTCATTTAAAAGCAATATATAAATGATTTTTTGTGCTTAGGTTGACATACTTTTAACTTGTTTAAGCTTATGATAGTTTCAAATTCCAATTTTTAGTGGTATTTTTGATTATGTCATTTCAATCGTCTTCATAAAAGTTTAGTGTAGAAAAGTAAAACCATTATTTTTCAAATTTGTCCACGAAGATATTTCAAACACATTCAAACTGTCAAGGATATTACAACAGACTGCTGTAAAATACCGTACTACATTGTTTTTCTTCCTCACAAAAACACTATCATGAACTATATCCAAACTTCAATGGTAGTAGGTAATCTAATCAAAAGCATAAAGTCTCGTTTTTTGGAAAGTACAACGATTTTTGATATTTGAAGTACGCAGATTAGCATCCCAAGTAGATCCATATTCAGGCAAAGTTGAGCAACATCACTCTAAATTTGTTCTCCCACCTCTCTTGAAAATTCAGTCAAAATACGCTGCAGCACGCAACCAAAAGCAAAAAAAGAGAAGTTTAAACTTTGTCACTAGCAGACCTTAAAAACACCTGCTTTAGCATTTAGTTGAATTTTAGCACAAAAAAGCATGAAAAAGGGACAATTGTTGCCATATAGTTTCAAACCATCGCTTAGCAACTACGAGATTTGTTACAAAAATATTGTTGCATAGAACCACACCTACAACTCTTCACCAAAAATTGAATTGCACAATGAGCTTTCATTTGAATGATGTTAAAAATCATAATCATTCTTTTAGCTGCGGATGACGAAGGGATCACTCTCAAGTTGCACTTACTAAGGGGAACTTTTAGCCAGGTGCGCAACCAGGAATTTGAAATGGGGGTAGACTGTTTTGGAGGTGTGACACCAAACTGGGACAGTTTATATTTTGAATTGGAATGTTTTTTTGTCTGAAATTAGGTGAAGACCAAAAAAAAAGGAGAAGGTCTTTGCCCACGTTGGGATTGAGTTTTGTGACCAAATTCTCTTCTAGTCCAGAGTCAAAGCAGTCACATTTCTATTGCCAAAGTTAATGGGTGGGCTATTTTTGCTTTTAGAGCAAAAATGGGTCTCAATAAGAAAACAGGGTATTTTGCATATTCTGCATGCCAATGGGGGGCCAACCCCCCCACCGCCCCTGTCTACACTACAGCTTTTAGCAGTGAGAATCGACATTTTGCCTCTTGATTCTTCCTAAATTGTTCTTGTTTCTTTTTTTTATCGATTCGAGAAAAAAGAAAGGCAAAATGCCAATTTTCACAGCTCAAAAGTTGCCTGTGTGAATGCAGCTTCAGATATCAGATATATTCTACTCAAGGCCATAGTCAAAGGGAAGCCGACTAGGCCAAGACCCTTCCTGGAAATGCTTTAGCCTTTTTGGCAATGACGCAACTAGTGGTTTAAGTCAAAGGAAGCAAGCTTCACCATACATATGCTACATTTCAGATTTTTCTACCAATTTTGGTGGAAAAAACAAAAGGTTTTTACTGTAACGTTCATGTTTTTTTTCTGCCAGATAATGGTGAAAACTAAATCAAAGAAGGTCTTTACTGAAAATCCAATGCTTTTATTTGTGTCATTTTTATTTGTAGGTGAAGACTTTTCCCATTTTTGCCATTTGCTTTTCTACAGAAAGTTGTCGCTCCTGGGGGTCCATATCTAAGAGAGCCTTTGTAATAAAAAATATTATAAATAAAGTTTCAACAAAAATATTATAAATAAAGTTTTAACAAAAAATTGCAGAATTTTTTCAAAATGTGAGTAGTTAATAAGACCCATCCTCCTTAAGGGTTTTTAAGCTTTTAAATTGTCACTGTCGTAGGCTACTCCATAAACCAGAAAACTCAAAATTTTGGGAAAGTGGTGTCAGAAAAATGGGTGGGAGACCTTTTTGCATAGTTTTTAAAAATTGTTTTGAAATCTTTTATGCATAACAAAAAACTCATCCAATGCTATAGCAGGCTAATTTTTTTTTTTTTTTCTAGAGCCTAGTCATTACCCAACTGAACATGCCAATCATAAAATACTTCATTCTGTAGTCTGCTACCGGTATCTGGTAGCACTGGTAGTGTATTGGATCAATGATTCACAAGCTAAATGGCACAAATTTTTTATGTTTTTCTGTAGGCCTACCAGATTTATCCAGTGCAACATGTGAACCTTCTAATGACAGTTCTCTTGCCAGTTAACCAGTTGTAACTGTCTTCTGACCAGGAAAACTTGGCATAAGATGTAATTACAGTACACTGGAAGGATAGCCTAGCCTACAGTGCAACCTACTACTACCAGTACCAGTTAATTTTTGGCACCTACATCACTTATACATCATTTTGATGCTAAGTTTATATACAGGTTCAATTTATATTAGCCAAATATTATTAGTTAATATTCGATAAGGAGGGACCAATACTGGCTGGGAGACTGCTCTTTGACACAGGACTATCTGCTCCCTACTGGAACAGTATGTAGTTGATAGATTATCAGAATGTATCAGACAGTATTAGCAGAACAAAAGCCACAATGCAGAGCAGAGAGCAGAGAATGTTGAGATCAAGCAAGAACCTGAATCTTAAAAAATCGAACATAACCTGTAATGGCACAGTCAGACACTACCGTATGAGGTCAGAGGTAGGCTTATTATTGCAGATCATGGAATTGAATAGGAATGTGATGCTGCAAAACCTAGCCCATACCAGTACAAGCACATCTGACATTATTCCATTGGTAGGCTATGTTCAAAATCATAGGTGGGCAAGTTAATGCAAAACGTTAGCTTCACTAACCACTAGCCTAGTCCGTTAACAAACTTCACATCTCCGTTAACGTTAATCCGTTATTTTCAGCTTTAACTAACGGAAGTTAATAAAGTCCATTAATTCGTTAACATTTTGCGTGTAATTCACATTTGTTTTTATTTACTTGCTTCTTGAACACGTATTTTGACGCTGTTGAGCTGATTGTAAGGAAATATTTATTGCTGTGTTGGTCTTTTTGTGTTTTGGAAGTTACCGTACCACATTTTACAGTCTGATCTAATTTCAAGATATAAATAAGTTCAAATGCACTAACTAACGAAGCTGCAATTGGAAAATCTTTGGAAATTGCGAACAGCGATAATTAATAGACCTCTGAGGCTACAGCTTGTTATTTGCCACAGCTTGTTACAGCGATAATTAATAGACCTCTGAGGCTACAGCTTGTTATTTGCCACAAAAAAGAGCTCCTTTCTTCTATAAAACTTGTGCTAATACGCAACAAGTGTTACCAGTGCAAACTGGTTTGTACCGGTACGATGAATGAATAGTGCAAGACATAATTAACGATAAAAACCTCAACGGAAGTTAACAAAACTTAACGGAAGTTAATTTAGTCCGTTAACATGAAAAAACTTTTCAACGAATTAACGAGTTAATGAAAAAGTTAGCTTCGTTATTAACGGACTTGCGCCCACCTATGTTCAAAATAGAAAAAGACTAAAAAAGACAGTAAGCTACAGGCCTATCACACTTCACAGTA
Organism: Trididemnum nubilum; assembly: GCA_963965965.1. Lineage (NCBI taxonomy): Eukaryota > Metazoa > Chordata > Ascidiacea > Aplousobranchia > Didemnidae > Trididemnum > Trididemnum nubilum. The sequence goes on along the minus strand of OZ014489.1, from coordinate 19,857,533 downwards.
TCAGTAGGCCTATCAGATAAAAAAAGGACCTACTAATAATATCTGCAGGCTAGATATACTACCGGTAGTTACTGGCAGTCTCGGTCTGGCACTGCATCAGTTTACAACCTATAGGGTAGAGTCGGGTAATTTTGGCAACTTTCTCACTAATTTTTAATTTTCAGAAAACACTGACTCTTTTTTAACTCTGTTTGAACTCCATCTGCGCAGTATTTCGTTTGCGGCTTTTTTCGAACCAAAATCGAGATATTATGACGTCATCGTCGCTAGCTATATGACGTAATAAAAGTTGCCGAAATTTCTGGTAAAACCGGAAAATCCGGCAAGCAAATAAATCATGTTTGTTTTTTGCTCTAATTATCTCAGCTGCTTATTTAGTGCTAAATTTGGTAAAATCGAATAAAATTTATGCAGGTTTTTGAGTATTTCGAACAAAATATGCTGCTCAGCTAGGCTCAAAGACCGAAAAAAGGCAGCAAATACGATCTATGATTCTACTTACAATAGTCCAACCAAATTAAAATCCATTTCGCAAAATTTCACAAATTCTTGTTTTTATTAATTTTTCTAATTACATTTGCATTCTCTAAAAGTTTTCTGTATTAAAATGGAATTTTTAATAATTAAATGAGTGTTTAATTCTTACAATTTTTGTTAAAGTTGCAAAACTGATGCTTTTAGGATACTTGCTTTTGATGCTTTTAGAATAGAGGAATGGATTATTTTTAACAAATCCGTTTACAGCACGCGTAATAACGAACACCGCCAAGTGCTAACAGCAACAAAGTTAGGCTACAGCACAGCCTAGAAAGGTAGTAGCAGACCAAACGCTTCCAAACGTTATTAAAAGTTCGATTCTATTATTAACAGAAATATTGTAGCTGCGAGAAAAGAACATGCAGAGGTCTTCAAAGATTGTCAATTTTTTTGCAGAATATCAGGTAACAGGAAATATTAAAGCCATTTTTAGAAATCTTATAACTTCTCGAAAGACCTGCCAGCATCAATCCTTAGATTTTCACACCTGCCGAAATTTCCGGTTTTCTGCCGAAAATTCCGGTTGCCGAAATTACGCTACATCTTTTTTTTCCTTAGCAGCTCGGCTCAGAAATAGGCAAGTTTACTTCTAAGGTACACAGTCTTACAAACTCAAGACATTTCTTTGACTTTCTAGTTTCTAGATTACAACTACAATTACAATTACCATTCAAAAATGTACGGTATTGTTAAGTTCTATTTTGCGTCTGATTAATCCGGCGTACAAAGTCGTAACATTCTGCGCCAAACTCAAGCATAGTTTAACGCTGTTCGAAAATTTTTGCTTCAAATTTCATCGGTCTGAATCGGTGTGTTTCATCTCCTCTGATTTGCGTGGAGCAAGAAATAAATGAGGGCTTAGTTAGCAAAAAGTCCGGCGCAGGATTTCTGAACTTTCCTACTTGTTCTGGCCATCTGGCCTTCCAATCTTCTGGTCTTACTCTATTCAGTGGAATTCTGCAAAACTATAAAATTTTTTGCTTTCAACAAACCTCTCTATTGGAGTTATTTTCCAGCACCAGCACACTGATTAGCTTGCGGTGATTAAGCAATGTTTCTTTAGTTTTTGTGACTCAATGATATGCCAAATTGCCAATAATCTGAACTCACCATGGGAAAGTTTGCACACAGAATTAAATCAAATTTTTTATTATACTCGCTGTATTACGCCGAAGCGTGTAACGAGTGTACGGGAGCAATCTCTGCGTCATTGTGCCCGGGCAACACAGCTTCTTTTGAAGACATGTCACAGGGGTGGCGCGCCATTGGCAAAACTGTGTGCGATTTGACCGGCCAGAGATTTTGCACATAGAGAACTGTATAAATGTAGTTCTCTGTTATATTTGTATGTTGCACCGGTTATCCTGCGCCAAAAGTCACAAAATAACTTGCTCCAACTTGGCGCAGAAAATACAATATAGCCTACCTTTGGCCAATTCCCACCAAACAGTAGAAGCTAGTCATGCAAACACTCACGCACGTGCCATTGCCTTTTTCTTATACATTTGGTTTAAATACGACATTTTTGTTGCTGCATTGTTGCATGCTACGCAGTGTAGTGGTTATCAAGCTCATCTACCAACCTCCGCATCCAAGTTCGATTCGCGTTTGGGTTGTGATGCAGTATGCAGGAACTGGGAAGGAAATGCACAAAGCTAAAACCTTGCATTACAGTTGGGGTTGGGGTTGGCATTACGTTGCATTACAGTTGGTTCAAAACCTTGCATTACAGTTGGGGTTGGGGCAGCGATGACAGCCTGAGGGGATAGCAATTACGTAGCAGCAGCTTTTTAGCTTACGAAAGCGACGTACCGTTACACTTGAGTGCGGCTTCCTGCGTAAGTTTTGCACGACTAGCTCCTAGTCCACCAAACTATGCACAGTCCTGCGAAACTCCGCAATAATGCAATCGCCAATAAGCAGCTAGTATTACGAGTAGGCTGATAATACTTTTAAGAAGCAATTAATTATTTAGCTTTATTTCACCAAATTTAAAAAAAAAAAAAAAACGTTGTCAGTAAACAGCAAATTTTTGTTAAGATTGTACATGGTGATAAAAGTCAGAGACAAAGTAGTTTTTTTTCAACAATTGAAAATATTCGAAAGTATTTATCTTGGTCGGTTTTTAGTTGGACTGAATAATTTCGCCAATTACAGGCACATGTTTCTGACTACGTGATCGTATTGAGTTTGTTTACCCTCCACCTTTTTTTGCCCCAAAGGGATGGAGTATGGGTTTCCGTTTTTCACATATTTTGTAAGTTAAATACTCTTCTTTTAGTCTAGTCGCCACCAGCGTTCACGAGCAAGTGGAAGACATACTTTTTTACTTATATTTTTGAAATCCTAAATAAATGTACTTTCTGAACCGCCAATGTTTCCACCTAATTTTTGGCGATTTTGGGTAATACCGGGGATTCACCGCGAAAATGACTTCGCTAAGGTTTGCTTGATTTTGACTTCAAAAAAACGTGATGCAGTAGGCACATTAGCGTAGTCAGGGGGAGCTAGAACCCCTCATTGACCTGACGACCAAAATGCAGAATAAGGAAAATACCGCGTTTTTAGCATTTCTGAGACTGTATTTTGCACTGAAATAGACTCAAAAAATGATTTAAAGCATATTTTGAAACGTATAATTGTTATTCAAAATTGGTGCAATAAATCGTTACTAATCATGCCGTTGCATTACTCACAAAAGGTTAGATGGAAGCCTTAGCTTACAACTCTTAAGACAAAAACTTTGAATTTCTCCCGGGTTATAGCCTACATTTAACTTGGTGGGCAAAAATTTTAATATTAATATTATTGTTAATTACTTGTTGTACGCATGTACTGTTGTACATAAAACTGCTAAAAGAAACCGAAACATAAGAAACAATCAGGGGTGCCGGAACGTCAGAAGGGCAAGGGGGGGCAGCTTTTTCAAAGGGCACTTTCAATACTGTACGTTCAGTCATTACTACTAACATTGTAGACATACAGTCAAACAATTAAACGCTTCACCAAAGCCAGAGTACTGAGTACCAGGCACATAGCCAGAAATTCGCAATTGGGGGAGGGGGGGTAATTTGGGGGTCTGTGGGCGTAGCCCCCAGCGCTCGAAAATTTTGCAGTTTTTTGCAAAAATAGCTTAATTTTAGGGTTATTTTAATACAAAATAATGTTTTTAAAACGTAGCATAGAAATTGGCTGCTTAACATGATTCAACTGGTTGCATTAATGGGCTATGTGGGAGACGGCTAATGATACCATTGTAGTTTTCTTGTTTACATGTTGGTAAATCACAAAATTCTGTTATTCAATAAAACTCATGCGGAGTAACCTACTTCGTTTATATATTATAAAGAAAAATAATTGAGGGAGCTGATGGAAAGATATTTGAGAGAAGTAATGGGTAATTAACCAATACTAAATAGCCCCCCTCCCTTCCTATTCCAGAGTTTATGATATTTTTGTTGATAAAACCTATGTTTGGCATTTTTACATTAGCGATCAAATTTGATTTCTTATATTTGGGCATTTTTCAAAGTTTTCATTGATCTGTGACTTTTGTTTTTGACAAATTTGTGCCCCCCCTCCCCCCCCCTTGAATATATGTTTCAAAAGATGCTTTAAATCACTTTTTAGTCCTTTCCAGCACAAAAACAGTCTCAGAAAAGATAAAAACCTGGTATTTTCCTTATTCTGCATTTTGGTTGACAGGCCAATGGGGGGGGGGGGCTATAGCCCCTCCCCCTGGCTACGCTACTGCTGAGTACAGCGGATAAACACTAAAAACAACAAAAAGCAAATTATCAATTAAATAAGAGCCAAAAACAACAAAAAGCAATTTGGGGGTTTGGAGGCAACGCCCCCAACATCCGGAGGCACGGGGGTCTGCGGGCGAAACCCCAGCGCTCGGAGATTTTGCAATTTTTATGCAAAAATAAGTTAATTTTAGGTCTATTTTAGCAAAAATTAATGCTTTTGAATTGTGGCATAGTAATTAGCAGAGCAAAAACATAATTAAACTGGCTTTGTAAATGAGCAAATTGGTTATGAGGACGATGGCTAATGGTAAAATTTAAACCTTTTTATAACAAGCTGGAAAACCTGAAAACAAAAAAAATTACAATTTTTAAACTACTTCGTCTGCATTTACAAAACAAGATAATTTTGGAGATGTTTATTCCCACCATATCCCAGCATTCTCATCCCTACCGAGAATTTTATTGTTCAGTCTGGACAAGAAATGGGTCTTGCTCCAGTTATTGCAATGAATGTTATGTGTTAGAAGTTTTTCTTATATTTCTCCTGTTTGAGCAGGGGGTCCGGACCACCTGGATTCGCCGCTGGTAACGTCAGCATCGATCGTTCCAACTATAGGGTTACAAACAAAGTTAGTAACTTGAATGTCTTGCGATAGAGTAATGCTGAGGCCGGCAGGCATAGGATCCAGGAGTTCTTTATTTTTGAAATTTTGTAGCACCCTATATCTTCATAGCGTCAGTTTAATCTAATGGAATTAAATTGGGGGTCACAGCTCACAGGCTAACCAAATGCATTCCACAAGATTGCTCTCTTATTTTACCGGTACGTTGTTTTTTATTTAGAAATCATTTAACACACGCAATTTGTTATTATTGATTTTAATAAACTTTTTAGCGCCAATAAATGGAGCGCAATTTTGGTTATAATAAAAGATATTTTTTTCAGAAAATAAAAATTGTAATGTCTTTTGTATCGACAAAAAATTTGTTAACGTTTTATTTCTAGAAAGGGCTTTGTTGGTTGACAAAAAACTAAACTTTAATCCCTCAAATGCTTCTTGTAGCTCCAGTACGCTTTTGCGTGCCATCAGTTTAAACTGACGCTAGAAGGATATAAGTTAAGTTTCATCCAATTGATCAGCTTTCGTAAACTAGCTAAAAAACGTACCATTTAGTATAACCTACAGCAAATTGCTACTAACTTTCTACTGTGTTTATTGCTATCGTGCAGAATTGGGTCATCTGTCAGGTCTATTGTTCACAAACGATTAAATTATCTGTTAGATCTATTACAGAGGTGGCAACGGATCCGGAGCGAACCGGATCTTACTGTTTTTTCACGGACCCGGATCGGATCCAGTTTCATTACGAGATGCAGACCCGGGCCAGATCTGAATTTAGCTTTGCCCCCCCAAATAATTTGGGGACAAAATCAGCACTACATTTCGCAAAGACCTTTTTTTCGTTTGGTCTCCATCTGAATTTTGGCAGAAAAAACGCCCTTATTTTTGGAAAAGACCTTTTTTTTACTTTTTGGTATTCAACTGAATTTGGGCAGAAAGAACGCCCTAGTTTTTAGTGAGGACCTTTTTTTTTGGTCTTCACCTGTATTTGGGCGGAAAAAAACCCTCAATTTTGAGTGAGGACCTTTTTCGCTTTTCTTTGGTCTACTTTTGGTTTTTGCTGTTATGAACAAAGTGTAGTTGTATCCTGGCGGATCTGGATCGAATCCGGATCTTAAATTTTAAAAGGTGGCTGATCCGAATCTCTTCTTGTTGGATCCGGATTGGTTCCGGATCTTTAAACTTGTGGATCCGGCTACCTTTGATCTATAATTGTTCATGAACAGTTGAATTTATTCTGCATTTGATAAGCGAGCTTTTTTTTTATTAGCAGGCGTTCGCTTCGTTACTACCGTACTGAAATGCAAAGGGCAGTACTGCCCCCCTTGCCCCTCCTGGTAAAAGGGCAGGGGGGTCAGCTGCCCCCCCTGCCCCCCGTTCCGGCACCACTGGAAACAATAGACTTTGTTGTCATCAGTTTTATCATTGGTAGCAAAAAAACAAAAACGCCCAGCAGCTGAGAGCTTTGTCCCCTCACCCCGCTCTGTAAAACATTTGAGTAACACTAGTTTACTTACCACCCATTCCCAATTTAACACATATTGTGAAAACATTTTAACTTTTGGTTCAAGCCCTCCCCTCTTAGCAAAATCCTGATAACGCGCCAACCCAGGCACCGGCTTCTGATCAGAGTTGTAAACGGGCCGACTAGTTTTGGCCCGTACCCGGCCCAAACCCGAAAACTAATTTGAAGCCCAAATCATGCCCGAAAGAAACGAAAGTTAGCTTGGTAAGAAAAATTTGGCAATGTTGCCAAGTTATTTTGGTTATATTTTTGTTCACGTAAAACAAAAAGTACGTCTCAGGCCCGAATTAAGCCCGAAATTTTGGTCAACTTTAGGCCCGAACCCGACCGGAAAAGCCCGGGCCGACTTACGACTCTTCTTCTGATCCTTCATTCTAAGATATCTTTGTCCCATAAAAAATCCCTCCTTTTGAAAATTTTTCATGACGTCATTGCATGTGATTTGGGATTTGGCCCCTCCGACCAAAAACCCTGGCTACGCCAATGACCAGAGTATTAAAACATTAAAAACTAAAAATCTATAAAATCCAACAACCTTGTTCTACCGTCGATGGGATCAACAGGGATAAAAATTATTCAAATCAAATTACCGTATTTGACGGCATATAGGACGCACTTTTTTCCATAATTTTGGGTTAAAAAATCGCCCTGCGTCTTACATGGCGAACGTAAAGTTCGAATTTTTCCTGAATCTGACCTGCTAAAATGAGGTACGTCTTACATGCCCGTGCGTCCTGTATGCCGTCAAATAAGGTATATATAGAATATGGGCTATCTCGGAAGCTTCAAAGATTTCTTTTGGGACACTTCATGGATGAGATCCGTTATACAGAAAGCTAACGTACAGTATAGAGCCGTTTTTTGTGGGCGAACCATCAAAATTAAGGAAAGTTCTTTTTTGTTATTCTATTCATTCTTTTCAAAACCGTGAATAAATACCTTGAGATACTGTAGCATGAATATTTTACATTAAGCGCAGATCTTTCCAGTAGAGATGTCCAAACTTTGAAGTAGAGCCAAATGAAGCCTCACAAAGACGCCCTCGGTCCAATAGCACTTGATGGCACTAATACTTTGCGAGCTACAATATTAGTCCAAGACCACTGACCAAAAAATGTGCGAACAGGCTACAAAATCAGACTGAAAAAACTAAAAAAGGCTTCGGATTTTTTCTACTGCATTTTGGGTCAATTCGAGCATAACTACCGAGTGAATTCCGCTGGAAAAAAATTAAGGCCGAACGTGGACCAGAAAAAAGTTCATCGCGAGCAGGACTCTGGTCACTTTTGTCTTACAGTAAGGGTAAAAACTCTTCCACCCGTTGTCGGGATCATCAGATGAGTTTTTTAGAAACAATACTTTAAAAATATTTAAGACATAGACAAAAAAACCAGAGCCAGGATAAAATGAATCATTCTATTTCGAGACGTTTCGACTTAAACTAAAGTCATTATCAATCTTATTCAAATAGAATCTATCATTTGAATTAACATCTAACATTCTATTTGAATAAGATTGATAATGACTTTAGTTTAAGTCGAAACGTCTCGAAATAGAATGATTCATTTTATCCTGGCTCTGGTTTTTTGTCTAAGCTCTTCACATCGTCCCGTTATTTAAGACATAATTTCGAGCAAACAGAAAAGTTCAGTTGAGTACGCTTTAAAAAATAAAATCAATCAGGACGAGCTTAATTTAAGCTCTCGTGTATAAGGTGGTGACAAAACATACCTTATTTGTAGTGTTACGCTTCCACAAGTATATACTTAGTTTGCCACTTTTCGAAACTATAAACAAGAAAATTTGCGCCAATGCAAAAGCATTTTTTGCCCGAAATAGCTGTATAAGCATTCCACATTTTATTCCGTTTTATGAATTGTTGTCACAGGTCCACAAATGTATTTGTTCACTCATTTCTTCACTCTTGCAGATTTCGTCGTTCGAAGTATATGTTGCTCGCTTTATTGATTTGCTTACTGTGAATAGTGTGGGAGAAGCCTACTGCTCTTCTTTGGAGCTCTAGAACTAGCAATGCATGTAAACCTTTCTTTTTTGGGTGTGTGGGAATGTTTTTCGTGTTCTATCAGCGCTTTTGCACTTAACACAAATAAATAAATAGAAAATAAATAAAAAAGTTCTCAAAATTTTGTCACGTTAAGTATGAAATTGTTCTTAGTTTGTTCTAAAATTTAAAAGAAAGTTTATTCTTGTATATTCAACCCGTGAAACGATTTTAATGCAAACGTCATTTTGTGCGGATTCGATTAGTGACTGATTTTCTTCGATGTTTTGTTACGAAAACCGAAGCGCCGCTATCCAAACATTCGTTTTTACTTGCAGAATGTTCGATAGGCGAGTCGAGACAGTTTTACGTTTTACAGCGTAGTTTTGCCTAATGACGTCATAAATATGTGAATTCGGTTTCACTGTGTCGAGTCGAGACGAAACTGTTATATCAATGTACCAACTTTCACTAACATATGCCGCCAACTTTGCCTGTAATAACTAACTATATGCACTCCAAGTCAAAAATTTTTGCAAAATTTGCAATCAATCAACCATATCGTGACGTTATGATAAAACAAACAAAAATTATTTTATGAAATGTTTGCTAATATCTTTGTTTTTCATCTAAACCTAAAATCAATTGTCTATTACATCTAGAAATAGTTTTTTTTTATTCAAAATCAAGCGTACCTTAGTGAAAAACATCAACGTTATTTTCACAAAGAATCCCCGATTTTATCCAAAGTCACCAAAAATAAGGTGGAAACATTGGCGATTCAGAAAGTACATTTATTCAGGATTTCGAAAATAGAAGTAAAGAAAAACGTCTTTCACTTAATTGTGAACGCTCGTGGCGACTAGACTATTTATCCTTCGAACTCCGCTTCAAACAAAAAACGGGTTTTCCTTTTTCAGCAGACTTGAATTGGTCATGTGATGCTACTAAAATATTGTTCAGTGTTGCCGATTTTAGATTATTTGAAACTAGTTTTTTGACAAAGCTCTTGCTTGAAGTAATTAAAGATGCTGCTCGAGATGGATTTTATTGAAGAAATGAGAACAGTTTGAGGCATGAAGAAGTGTTTCAAACCTTGTTCCACTATTCCCTATATCCGCACAAATAAATTCAACCAGTTTGACTTCGTATCATTGGCAACCCTGCGTTTCAAACTTTCGTGACATCACAAAAGGATATATCGTTTTGCTGATTCTGAAGAAATTTTGCAAAGTCATCTTTTTCTGATGCCACGAAATTTCGTAACCCAAAGTTGTCAATGGTATGGAGTCAAACGGATTAAATCTATTTTTGTGGACGAAGGGAAATAGTTGAACAAGGTTTGGGCATCTCTTTATTACCTTAAATAATTCTCATTTCGAGCAGTATCTCTTTTAGTTGAAAACAATCAAATCCGAAAAGCTTGGCGAAGAAAAATGCTGCTGCGCACGTGCTGTGAAAATACTTGAAAGAGAAATCTGGACTGCCTTTTCATAACAATGGGGGCCATCGACAAAACAATAGAAGAACGACAACGCCTCGATTGAACTTTCCAAGATCGAACAACGAAATTCGTTTATTGTCACTACCCTTGTTTGATTTAGCTTGGTCGAAATTGACTAGTAATTCGAATGAGTGGAAGTAAATTTAACGTTACAGATCTTTAAGGGTAGGTTAGGTTATAACTCAGCCCTAGTATAGTTACTACCTGTGAAATATAACTTAAAATTCGTGGGATAAAATTAAATGATTAGGCTGCTAAAAGACCGAAATCAAGAAGATTATTTAGAAGACCTTATGATTTTTAGGCTTTTTTTGTTGTATTTTGAATTTGTTTGTGCACCTCGATCATTTTTTTAATTGTATAGAATTTTAAAGAAATTTTTATTGGAGCGTTTATGCGTAAAAGATTATGCAGGTGTACTTCAGAAAGCGATAAGCCGTAAGCTATTCTCAAAACAGCATTGCTTTCAAAAAAATGGAAGATAGAAAAGAGAAAAGGAAAAAAATGCCACAAAATGGAGTTTCAAAAAGGATAAATATTTCATTTTACAACAAGTTAGTATCTAAAGTACCGTACAAAATATGCCATGGCAACCCTAACTTAAACTTTGTGATGTGCATTGGTAAATCGAATTCGAATAGCTGGAATAAAAAACTATAGTCAGGTACATTTAATCGTTTTTTGTCAGCATTAAAAGTGTTGAACGCGTAAATTTTTGAAAAAGGTTGAAAAAGAATTAAAGATCATATTGTACCAGAGTATAAATAACGTTTGAACAAATTTTTTTTTTAGAGAAATGGCAAAAAATAACTCGTATTATTTTGCTCGTCAATTTTGTTGCCACTACTTTTAGTGAAAGAAAGTGATTACTCGTTATAAAACAAAAATTTTTTTTGATTTATGATCGGTTATTACTGATACCGTTAAAGCAAACTCAAGACGTTCAAACTGAACAAATCTTTGAAACAACATTGATAGAGGTTAGACCTAGATTTTTTTATTTACACACCGCTTCACTACAATAGCGTTTCAAATCTTTAGCTATTGAATCTTATCATTACTGAATAACTATTTGGTATAACTACAATGGGTATAGTGTTGCTAGAGAGGAAAAAGCATGTTTAATCTACCGTGTAATAAGCTGTTTGCTATCCTAAAAGAAATGGAAAAAAAAGATTGGTCTTCCGAGTTAATCTTTCTGTATCAGCGGTATCAAAAAATTTGCAGCATGTAGAAACAGAACAAAAATAGGCCTATTAGGCCTCATTCAGGCGCGCAGCGAGAGACTTGCAATGAGGAGGTATTTCGGAGCACTTGGCCCCTAGGAACCAGAGGGGGCTGGGGGCAAAGTCTTTTGCCGATGTTGAGTGACAAGATAATATTACGGTACCAGTAGTGTTATGAGATATAGACAATGCGTAGCAGACTAGTAACGTTACACCACAGTTTGCTTGCTTTTCATTGATTGATTTATCTTTCTGTCACGGCTCACGGGAGATTGTCAGAGGCTGCGTGACGCTATTCTTTGGGACGAACTCGCACAACCTATTTATATAATTAAAGATTGATTAAATTAAGTGCCGAGCTTTGGTGTGCTTGTTATTCAAGAAGGTTGGAACCTTCGACGCTCTTACTACAGTATTCACAACTATATTCTACGTGTAGTTTGTAACAGTTTTTGTAGAAATTTTAAGTTCAAAGGTATGATGCAATAAAACTGGCAGTCATGCATTAAACTGTACGGTAATGCGCTGAAAACTGGTATCTTTATTATTTCTGCTTCGTTTAACTACAATCGGTATGTCGAAGATTGGTGTAAAGAGCGGTGGTGAAATACCGGTGTTAAAAGAAGCATTCAAGGAATATGAACCAGTGCATGAAACAGCTGCTTTTCAAAGCAAAGAAGATGCGTTGCCAGGATTCATTGGGAGTTCCCCTTATGAGAAAGAGGCTTTAATTAATGCGGAGAAGACAAAAAAGAAAGCTTACGGATCGAGTGCTACATCCAAGCCTCAACCAAATGGCGACATAGGGGTTTATCCGCCCGGATTCTCCGTAACCGGAAGTAGTAACCTTCCTGTACCGGAAGTGGACCCAAACGTTATAACAAAAACAAAAAAACGGAAAAAACGAAAAAATCAAGTTCACGAAATGAGCGAAGATGAAAAATCGAATAGAGATTCAAGTAAGTCCAATTTTATCTTGATTACGATAATTTTTTTCATAAAACCTGTGAGTTTTGGCTGATATTATAGGTTTGGGTCAAAGGAAACCGTAGTTACCAAATCAAACGATAAGTCATCACTTATCAGTGTTTAGTGTGACTGGACACAGAAACGTACATTCTGTTAATGAAAGAATTTTAATCGGAAAAAAAAAGATTTTTGTTCTAACTGTCCCAATTAAGAATTTTTAATTAGGCTGTTAATCGAAGGTTTGATTGTGCCTCTAAGACTTTGGATGCTATCTATAGCTTATCATTAATTTCTCAGTTCATTGTTCTTAATAAATTTTTAATTTCTTATGACAAAAATCTTTAATTAAAGTCAGCTTATTACGTAATGTCTTTTGACGTCTGCGTATGACGTATTTTCTGTGAGTTATCAATGCAAAACTTGACATCTGTAGAATGCTATTTTCAGGCACTGCAATAACAATATTTTACAAAATCTGTCACAACACCAATTAAGTCAAGTTTTTGTCCGTGTCCATAACTCTCAAATCTATCGAAGCACGATAAGTTACTGTTTCTTTGTGCTGCTGCTAGTTCTTACATAATAGAGGTAATTAAAATAAAATTGGTATGCTCGTATGTCACTGAGAAAGGATCGATTACAACAGTAAAATTTTAACATAGTAAGCGATATGTCAAAGAAAAAAATTCTCAAGCGTTAAGGAATGAGAAAGGCTTTACAAAAAAAAAGATTCTGAAACGCAGTATGGTCGCGCAATCGTAAAAAATGAATTACAGTAGCCATAGATCAAGGGTACTCAAATAGTTTTAGCAAATCCAGACATAAAAGATGAAAACTTGTTTGGTGCAGTTGCACCAAAATAAAAACATTCAGTTTCGTGTGGATAAACAAGTTTAAAAATATCTACGTCATGTATGTTTGGTTAGACTTATTCTACAGCAAAAAACAACCTTTTGCTTCTTGGAAGTTTCTTAAATCTAGATGCCAATTCAGTGGTTGCAACTTGCAAGACAGTCTGTTGTGGAGTGTGGCGGCATGCAGTACAAGTCTGTGGTGCAGGTGTTGTTTGGTCATAAAACTGCGAAATTCATTCTTTTTTTACCGTAATCTCTATACAACTTCTGTTTAACGATAGCCTCTATTAGGCGCTAGCCCAGATTTTGCTTAGTGGAGCTAAAACCACAAGTTAAAATTTTTCGTTTGAAAAATGCATCGATTGAGCGGCGTGGTGAGCATGTTAGTGCAACTGAAGCGTATCATAGACGGGTGTCTATGGTGTATCAAAGCCCCTAGCTGCTGGGCAATTTTTATGATTTTTCGAGAAAAAATAGCCATTTGGATCACATTTTGCTCGGTTTTCAAGCCATTTGAAAAAACTAATAGAATACTAAAATTTGGAAGCCAGTTGAAGAACTGAATGCCCAGCCTCTTCAACCCCCTCTATACTAACAAATCAAGACTAAAACACGTTTAAACGCTTGCATTTTTTGTTTAAAATTTTTAAGTGACTTAGCTAAGGAAGGACTGAAGTTGCTGACAGTTATGAAGCAACAATATTAATTTGAGCGTGGAAAAGAGGTAAAAGACAAACCAAGAATGAAAAAGAGAAAAATGGTACGGTAGCAAACTAGTACAGTTTGGAATCGTAACTTTGACAAAACTAATCTGTTGCACTCTGTTACTTCACGTCAACCGTTATTTTTAAACGATTAATTACCAAATTCGGATGTCACTATCGTACGCTACTCTTCTGTAACGAACGAATGTAAGCAAAATCAAGAAACCATCGAGGTCCGAATTTAGCACTCCGAAGGTCCGGATGTAGACCGCAGTCACCAATTGAGTACCCGTGCCCTGGATGGGAAAATTTGCAGCCTGTTTTTTATTTTTTCTTGTCGCACAAAGCAAAAACTACATTTTTTCGGACAGTAGCACTACTTAAGCCCACTTGAGCGAGTTGAAGAGAAACTCTCAAGTATCATTTTAAAAGAGGCCCAAAGGGCATTTTGTAGCTAAAATAAAGAATCAATGATAATGATTGGTTAAATTAAATTTGTTGTCTAATTAGAAAAAATAGTTTTGCAAATCATGTTAGTGTTCGAACAAAAACAAGCTGAAGTAGCAATTGAAGACACACTTTTTTACAAGAACAATTTCATAAGAATATGAGGCTCAATTTTGCTCAAAATTTAAGAACAAATTGAGAACAATGCCGGCCACAGTATGAAAAAATAATTATAAACACAGACTACAACAATGTATTTGTAAGTAATCAACAGAGTTTTCTTGGCCTTTTCTACTGTATATTGATATTATTGATTTAAAAGTAAACATAATCTACAGAAAAACCATCACTTTTGATCAAGCAAGATGTGAACTGTGTTGCTTTATTTTCCAATAAAGTTAAGAACAAATAAAGCTGAAAATTCGTCAAAGTTTTAAAAGAACCAGCCTCGACCCAAAATTTGCTAGTTCTTATAAAAAGTGTATTCTAAAAATGAAAATTAATTGTAAATCGCATGTCTCAGGTGTAGACATCAGATTTTTAGGTACGGCCAACAACATTTTGGAATAGCTAGATCACTGACAATGGTTTTATGTTCTTGGTTATATTTTTGCAAAAATGTTTTAACAATTTTTTTCCTACCTTCCATGTTCTTAGTCGGCCATTCGGTCTTTTGAATATTAAGGCCAGCTTTTTACTTCATGTGCCCAAATCGTCCATCCCATATGAGCAAACAAATGAATATTCTCGAATTTAATGCAATTTATAGTCTTCTACGATCCCAAAGAAAAGCCTAATTACCGCAATGCAAACAAGCTTTTCTAACAATAGTTAAGCGGTTAAATGCTATCAATTATACGGAATGAATGCGATTCTTCGAAGCATCGGTTAAATAACATCCTGTTTTAGTCGGTTGTATTCAGTGCAGTCAACAGTTGAATAACTTGAGATATATAGCTTCGGCATTATTTGCTTTGCAGCTCGTTTGGTGAAGGTATATTGTATCTGCAGGCTGATTTAAAGATTTGAGAGGATTGTTCTTTATGCCTAAACACTGCTTATACGTGCTCACTGAAGCGTTTGAACTCAAGTATTGTACTTGAGAAGAAATTTCGATTTGAAGGGTTTTTTGTCAGTGTTGATGCATTTGCTTTCGGTCCTATACCACAAAAGTGTTTTATACTAGAAAAGTAGAATTCCTAGCCGTAAGGAGAATTTTTACGTCGTGATTTTAGTTTATCATTGAGAAACTGTTGATTTCAAATGTAGCGAACTAGTCTTGGACCTTAAGACACGGTCTAACTAGGGGTGCCCAAAGCGTGGCCCCGCTGTGTGGCCCGCGAGTGGTCTTACGAATTTAAGTTCAGAGGCGTTGCTAAGTATGGTGACACCCGGGGCGAGAGTGCGTGGTGTCACCCTGAATGCAATGGCGTCGCTAGGGATGGTGACACCCGGGGCGGAGTTTCGCGGTGTCACCCTTCATAGGTTATATTTTAAAGAATGTATAGTAGGTAATGTATATTAATGTATAGTAGGCAGCAAAAGGTTACATTTTAAAGATGGCGGTGCAACTTCGTTACTGTAAGCAGCGGTTGTTATTTGGCTAACTCAATACAGTAACCTACCGCTTAAGTTCGCAACTTGAATCTACCCAGCTATTGCGAACTTAACCGGTTGGTGCAAACTTAACAATTTATGTTCAAATCGAGAGTTGCTAATTGAATTGCTTTGTAAGCACCATGTGTGTCAGTGAATTACCACACAGTTTGATGATGTGTTCTGTCCTGAGGTAAAAAAAAAAGAACGGGACGTGCAGTTGATCAGTTGTTTTACTGTTGGACAATGCTCCAGGCCATTTTCCCGCTTTTGAAAGAGGTAACGTTAAAGTGATGTTCTCTCACCAAGCTTTACCAGCCTTGTGATATCAAAATTATTGCAGCACTGAAGAAATATTTATATCTTAGTCATGTTCTGGATTTTTACGAACTTGGTAACACGTTGAAGGCTCACAAAAAAGAGCAAGCAAATAGGCTACCTCGGGGTGCAGCGGGTGTCGCTTACGGCAACCCTGTCCACTGCAGAAATTGCGGAAACCTTTGGGGAAATTGACGCAGCTTGCACACCATTTCCGGAACCAACAAAGACAATGTCAATTTCTTGTGGGTTTGAAAACATGTACGAAAAAGTCCTTGAAGTACAAGATCATTGTTAAGTCCAGAGGTGCAGTTCAAGTAAGAGATGAATATAGCGAGCTGAAAAATTTTTTTAAACACTTTTAGTGAAAATTGCGATAGGTGATTGGGGAAGCAAAACGCAAAAGAGGTTCTATTACGGATCAACTAACGCTTCACGACATGTTTGAAAAGTGAACATTAAATTACTTGCATTAAATTTTTGAAAAACTTGAATCTAAAATTTGCGGAAATTTTGTGCGAACTTAACAGGGAGGGATGCGAACTTAAACGGGTGCGAACTTAAGCTGTAGGTTCCTGTAACTTCTCATTGTAAGATTCTACAACTTGGAAGTATGCGCGTTTAATATCACATTACACGTTTAATATCTGGCGAGCAACCAGAAATCTGCAGTTGGGAGGGGCTCTTTCTGGGGTCTGGAAGCTCCGCCCTATCCGCCGGATACCATTGGGGGTCTGGGTGCTGAGCCCCCAGCGCTCAAAAAAATTTATTTTTTTTTTGCAAAAATAACTTAATTTTAGCCTTCCCTTATTTTAATAAAATTTAATGCTTTTAAAATCTGGCTTCAGGGAGAACTCTGGAGGCATAAAAATTAGCAGTGCAAAAACATGATTACACTCAGGCGCGTAGCCAGAAATCTGCAATGGGAAGGGGCTTTCTCGGGGGTCTGGGGGCGGAGCCCCCAGCGCTCGAAATTTTTGTCTATTTTTGACAAAAACTAACTTAATTTTAGGCCTATTTTGATAAAGCTTAATGCTATTGAAACGTGGCATACAAATTAGCAGAGTAAAAACATGATAATGCTAGCTGCAAAAATGAGCTATGTGGGTGGTAGCTATTGCTAGAATTTTAGTTCTCTTATTTACAAGCTGATAAATCATGAAATCTAATACTAGAGTTCAACAAAACTCTGAAGGAGTACTCTTTTTCGTCCATATTTTATAGAGAAAGATATAATTAGGGGGCTAATGGAAGGAAGTTTGAGAAAAGTTATTGGTAATTGACTAATACTGAATAGCTCCTCTCCCCTATTTCTCATCTTACATTTCATTTTTTGATAAAACCTATGTTCAGGGATGTATAGAAACAACAGCATATTTCGATAAGCGATCAAATCAAAAGACAATTTTGGTCATTTTCAAAGTTGTTTTTCTGATTTATGAGTTTTGTTTTTGATAAATTAGCTCTTCCTCGTAAATGAATGTTTCAAAACAAGCTTTAAATCATTTTTTGAGTCTATTCCAATGCAAAAGATGGTCTCAGAAGTGCTAAAAACGTGGTATTTTCTTTTTTCTGCATTTTGGCCGGCTGTCCAAAGGGGGCGAGGGAAATGCTGTATTCCCCCCTAGCAACGCTACAGGTTCAATAAAACTAACAAGGAGTAATCCATATCGTCCATATTTAATAGAGAACAATGATTGGGGAGGGGGCTAACAGAACGATATTTGACTTGAAGTGCTTGGTAATTAACTAATACTGAATAGCCACCCCCTCCCATATTCCTGAGCTTATATTTTTTTTTCATGAAACCTACATTCAGCATGTTTCAACAAGCGATCAAATGTAATTGCTTATTTGGCAATTTTTAAAGGTTTTTACTAATTTGTGAGTTATATTTCTGCAAATTAGCGCTCGCCCCTCTAAATAATTTTTTCAAAAGGGGCTTTAAATCATTTTGTAGTTAATTTTAAAGTGCTAAGCATTTCCAATGATATTAAACATATTGTTGATTTCTTTTCTGTTTGACTGGTATTACAAAATGGTGTCACCCCAAAATGATGACACCCGGGGCGGGCCGCCCCCACCCCTTAGCGACGCCACTGTTTAAGTTAACTTGGGGTGATTCTGAGAAAGACCTTTAGTTAGTTGTATTTAGAACCCGACAATTTTCATGTCAAAATCTGGCAAAGACGTTTTTTTTGATTTGCGCAAAAACTTCGACGAAATTCTTCGTCTGCGCTCTGCTCCTACGTGCAATTAAACCAATGCGGCCCACTACACAAAAGTTTGAGCACCCCTGGTCTACATTATGCGTGTAACTGTGAGCGTACGAGCCTATCCTTAGTTTTTTTTAACCAACTGACAACTTCTACGCTGGTGAGGCTGAACTCCTTGCGAACGGCATTTCTATTCAAAATAAACTAAAACTACGATCGTACATTCACGATTTTCCGCTCAGAGTTGGCCCGGTCTAAAACCTACTCGATTATTGAGTTCAGTTAGTGTAACAGAAAGTGAGTAGTTGGGCGTGACACTAGGGAATTGAGGTGATATTTGCAGTTAAAGTGTTAAAATTTTATTGCTATTTTTCACAAAGCGATTTATTTATGGACGATATTGACACCTCATTTTATTTGAGTCGGAGAAGAAAGTGAGTTTTGTTCTCTGCTGTAATGTTTGCAAAAATCTTTAAGCGTTTGCCGGTTTAGCTATGTTCCAAAATTAGCTTCGTTAGATAATTATGTCAACGGTGTCCGTAACTACCGTTTTATGGAAGTCGAATTGTATAATTTTAATTGCTGAAATGACCCTAAATTAATGGTATAATGCGCAACCAGTAGCAACATTATCAAACGCAAATTGTCGGAAGTAGTCATAGGACTTGTTCAGATCGAATTAGCAATTCAGCAAATTATCAAGAAATTTAGCTAAATTGCCCCGGCTCAGAGACCACAATGCATTAATTAAGGTGAAACTGAGCGTGTTGTATTTATAGACTGGTGAGCAGATACAACAGCACAAAGCAATTTTTAAAATATTACTTTGTCTAAAACTTAATGGTCGTTTTCTACTGCATTGAAAAGACATTAAGGTGTTAATTTTAGTTATTTCTAGTCATAGCAATTTCAACCACGTATAATTTTGATGATAGGTGAAATTCCTTGAAACATCAGCAGCCCTATAGGCTGTTATTTTTGTGGGTAAGCTATCATGACCGATATGTGCTGTAACTCATGGGGTAGTTCATTTGTTTTGAGACTTTTTTTTTTCAGGAAATAATCCTTAGGCTACCAATTGACTGGATTTTTTATGCAATTGAGAAGCGACTTAAACGTGGCATGGGATTAATACGTTAACGCAATATTTATTGAACAGTTTATAGGGTTGTAGGTTGTAGCCAATTGCAACTGCAAGTAATTTAGTTAATAAGTGATTATGGTTTGCATTCATGCTGTCAGGGCAATAAAGCGAAAAAATGCTATCGCAGTGAGAGAGCAACTTCTAATAGCTTTGAAAGAGGATTTATTGGAAGTAAGCTGAGAAGAGTTAAAGGGAAACCATAAACTAAGGATGGATTTAAGTACGGTATCCGTTTTTCGTCTACTTATTTTTGTTTTTTCACATTTTTTCTTCTTCATGAAAAAGTATACGTTTTTTCATCTGCATTTTTGTACGTCGATAATCGCACTACCAGACAGTCATATTTGCCACCATACCTGTCAACTCTCCCGATTTCGTCCGGAGACTCCCGATTTCGAGGATTTCTCCCGATTACCCGATCTCAGCGAAAAATCTCCCGATATCACGATTTAGCTTAAGATTTTTTGAGTTTAAAAATGAATCAGTTTTTTGAAAAATTATTCAATTTTGTTTGCGATTATTAGTTTTTTCTGAAAGGGAAAGAATACAGTTCGACCCCTGCTTCGACTGATTTGATGTTTTTCAAGAGTTTTGATTTGAAAATTAATGTGTGATCTTGCTTTCACGTAACGGGTAACATCAATTCGAATTGTTAAGAATTTACAAATAACAATGGCATGTACAAATTACAGTCTCTGGTACCTGTCATTGCAACTGTGAAGAGCTTTAATGACATCTGTCGAAGAAAGTGTTAGTACTAATAAGCGCAAAGGAGATGGTCAGCGAGAGTTGCAAGAAGAGGCGGGTAAAAGTAAAAAAAGAAGTATAGCTTTATACAAGTTTTGTGGCTTTATGGGGTGGAAGAAAAAAGCCGGTGAACAAATTTTTAGCAATCTTGTTGCATTAATGAAATCGCTCCTGTGCATACCTCACTCAAACGCATCTCGCGAAAGAACCTTTTCCATGGTGCTGAAGACTATAACCGAAAGCAGAACCAGTTTGCACAATGACACTGCGTGCGCGCTTTTAAGTTGCAAATTAAATTGTGACCGCATTGCAGTTGTCTTTAAACCAATCAAACTACAGTTGAATGCTGCCAAATAAGCCACACACAAATATAATTAAGCCCACAAGAGTTAAAGTCAGGCCCGCAAGTACTGTAGAAGCAAATGCTTAAGGTAAGGGTGGGGAGGCGAAAGCTAGTTAAGCGGGAGGGCGAAACCTAGCTAATTAATATACCACTATACACGTACAACTGAGTTTGTCTAGGCTGGGGGCAAAAATTTTTTCTAGGGGCATAGGCGTAGCGAGGGGGGAAGCCTAAGGGGCCCAGGCTCCCCCAATTGGAATGCTACCAATGATAAAAATATCTTAAAAAAGAGTATTGTTTCTTCAGTTTCAATTTCTTTTAGCATCTTCGCGTACCACAGTACACGCGTAAAGAAGTAATTAACAATAATATTGATCTAGGGGGCCCGGGCCCTTTCAATTTAATTTTTGCCAACCAATTTAAATGGGTTCCCTACAGTAATATTTAAATGACCCCCAATTTAAATGGGCTCCAACAATAATATTGTTCCAGGGGACCCGAACCCCTTCAATTTCACGTTTGCCAACCAATTTAAACGTATAACCTGAGTAAAATTAATGGTTTTTATCCTAAAACTTGCTAACTGAGGCCCTCATCTAACCTTTATATGAACATAATGCAGTAACCATGGACGGATTTAACATACGGCACAATGCCAGGGGCCCCACTCTCAGATAAGACTTTTTTTGGTCTTGGTCTGCATTGGGTCGGAAAATATTGCAAAAATCCCAAAGTGCCAGTTGCCCAACTCAATGTAAATCCGGCCAGGGCAATAAGATGGTTTGTTGGCGTAACTGTCTATTGTACATTTTTCAATAGCAATTCACCTCTACTCGCCAGTTTTTATGCCACAAAATACTTTTAAAAAAAAATTAGCTACAGTAAGGGGAATGCTCATTGAACAAATTTTTGAATTGAGAGAGCTTGGGCTCCCTCGCCGTATATGTACTCCTACAGATGGTTGTTTTCAAGACAAAACAATAATCTCTAAGGAAAATATTCGACTGGATTGTTATTTACTGCTAAAATATTGCAGGAGGCAATGCACTTTACTTACCCCTATCTGGGCCAAATCACTTACTAAATTTGACCCCAAAATGCAACATTTTAAACGTGTTTTAAAGTTAAATTGCAAGCAAAAGTAAGACTGAACAATCTAATTTTTTCAATTGGCTTTCAGATGTTAAAACTCTAGTACTTTCAAATGGCTCTGCATACGTGCGAAATGTGATCCAATGGTATTAAAATAGCTTTTTTTCCAAAAAATTACGAAAAATCGCCAGACCCCCTTAGGCTACGGCGGCATTTCAATTACAGTGCACTTCCTTACTCAAACACGTCTCCCAATTTCGACATTTTAACTATTGGCTGAAGCCCTCTCCTTGAGCGAGTTCCTAGTTACGTGCCAAAGCCAGACCTCGGCTTCTGATCTTCCATTCTACGATATCTTTGCCCTCACAAAAAATTCCTCTTTCGAAGTTTCTGATAACGTCGTTGCGTGTGATTTGTGGTTTGCCCCCCCCCCAATCAAAAATCCTGGTTACGCCTATGTCTGGGGGGATGCGGGTCTGGTTAAAGTAGACGTGGTTGAATGATATTTCACTTTTATCGTTCAGTATTTTTTGGAAAGCTTCTGCTGCGCTGAATGTAGTGTGACTTTTTATGCCGTGTGTCAGTAAAGTGTATGAAACAGAATTGATGTTACCGGTTACCTGGCACTGTATACAAAATAAAAAGACTGCTTGGTTTAATTAGTGCGCCTTTAGTAGCTAGAACTGCAAGAACCTGAAATGGGAATGTAAAAATTTTGGTAAAGTGGACCAACATAAAAAAAATGACAATAATTATTCAAGCAGTAGAAGCACGAGGGAGGTCTGGGGGGAGAAACTTTCCAGCTATTGAATTTGCTGGAAAGAAATCTCCCGATTTGGCATTTTCAAATGTTGACAGGTATGTTTGCCACATACTATACAGATAAAACTTTTCCGAAAAAAAAGTGTGTCAAGAAATACAGCTCTATCTTGAATTATCTTTATTATCGTTCAAATGTGAAGTTTTTGAACAAAATTTTCCTCAATAAGTAGCAGTCTTCTTAGGGCGGATACGAATTTATAAAAAATGCGTTCGAAAAAGCGCATATTTTTTCATGGAGAAGCAAAAATGTACAAAAACGAATGAAAATGAACGATAAACGGATACGGTACGGTGTAAGTTTGCCTTAAAGGAATAAAGTAAGTTTGGCTATACACTACACTCAAGTCAAGCAACAACAATTCGCCTTGAAGAATTTTTTCAAAGAACCTGTAAATTTTCGGTCCACTCTGGCTGTTCCTTAATTTTTACAAATTATCAACCTCATTTATTCTTACATTTTCAGCAAAAATGAGCCTCTCATAAGATTGTTTTTATAAATAAAAAAGCGTACTCACATTCGAAACAACTAGAACTTCAAAAAGCGAAGTGCATAGTCACCAGTTGCCATTAACTACACGCATGTTTTTGATGCGTGGTGTATAAAGAGTAATCTTTGAAATATATTATTCGAGTATTATGATCACGTAGGTGGAAGAAATGAGCAATCTTTGCAGTGGTGCAAATAGCACGTAGGTAAGACAGATTAACAAAAAGTTACAAGAAGAATTTAAGTCCTTAAGATAGTAGTTTTTGACAAGAGCAAGATGTATCGTAGCGATTGCACTTAATCGATTCAGTTTAGTTTCCATAGAACCGAATTCGAGAAAAGAGAATTCTACACCCAGAGTTGTAAGTCGGGCCGGGATTTTCGGGTCGGGTTGGAGCCTAAAGTTGACAAAATTTCGGGCTTAATTCGGGCCTGAAACGTGCTTTTTGTCTTAGGTGCAGAAAAATATAATCAAAATAACTTGGCAACATTGCTGAATAAAGACTTCATTTAAGTTTTTTCGGGCATGATTTGGGCTTCAAATTAGTTTTCGGGTTCGGGCTTGAACTAGTCGGCCCGTTTACAACTCTGTCCTAACCAACACTAAAAGATTTTGAGGCCAGGACAATCGATTTTCGTGATATTTTTTTTATAATTAGTGCTTTTTGGAAAACTATCTTGTGTTAATTTAAGCTTAGAAAGACTGTTATAAAAATTGTGGCTGCGTTTTTACAAGAACAATTTTACATCAACACAAGGCTTAATTTTGCTCAAAATTTAAGAGCAAATTAAGAACAATGCCAGCCTCGGCACGAACAATATAATTAAGAACACGGGCCAAATCTAAAAATCAAAGTCAATCTCAAAATCGATATACTGTATGAAAATAACTAGATTGTTGCAATCATAGCCAGCGAACTGTGCTGTAATTGTTCTGGTAGCTTTGACAATCGACAAAACTTATGCACAACACAACTATTTTACAACGCAAGATTAATATTGTCCAGTTTACTCTCCAACAAAAT
Organism: Trididemnum nubilum; assembly: GCA_963965965.1. NCBI lineage: Eukaryota > Metazoa > Chordata > Ascidiacea > Aplousobranchia > Didemnidae > Trididemnum > Trididemnum nubilum. The sequence continues at coordinate 19,833,600 of OZ014489.1, read as the reverse complement.
ATAAAAGCAGCCACCCTCTACCCAAAATTTACTGGTTTGCATTGAAAAAAAGTGTAACATAGCTAGTTTCGCAAGCAATTTCCCCAAAATATACGTACAGTAATAAAGAAAAAGTCGATTAATGAGTAGAGAATAGTAGTAATAAGGTTTATGATGTCATAAACTCATTATTATCCAGATTATTTAGCCAGTGTAATTCCATAGAATGTTTAGCTGTAGGCTTTACGCTGTCGACGTCACGCGTGTAGGCAAAAATAGCGAATGTATGGACATGGCTCAATAGCAAATCAAACACCAGAAAAAGCCCATTATGAAATTTTGAAATGTGTCAATAAAATTGCGGCCAAAGTGGACTAATTATTAACTCACAGTCGAGAATCAGTTTGTATAGTATGTTACTTTTTCGTTTAGAACAGAAATAAACCAAAATGAAAAATGATAGTACGGTGTTACGGCACAGAATGCACATAGGACAAAATAATTAGAAAGCATTAGATTTTTTATAGTTAATCTAAATCTTGTTTTAATACCAGAATGCAGCCGCGCAACCAAGATTTTGCTAAGGGTGGGGGGGCTTGAACTAACCGTTTAAATACTTTTGTTTTAAAACATGCCTGATTTAGGCAGCGTGCTGAACAAACTGTGGCAACCTTAGCGTATCACAGAAGGGGTTCGGCGAGCGAAGCCCCTAGCCAATTGAAATTTTTTGCGATTTTTCGGCAAAAAAGTCATTTTAGCATCATTTGGATCACGTTTCGCACTTTTTTAGAGTTATATGACCCAACTAAATTTCTCAAATTTGGAAGTCATTTGAAAGAATCGGATTATCCTGCTTCTTTACCCCCCCCCCCCCCCTTACTTACAGGTCAAGTCCAAAACACGTAAACGCTTGTATTTGGGGGTTAAATGTTCTAAGTGACTTGGCTAAGGGGAGCTGAAGCACTGGTTGCGCCACTGCTACAATGTGCCTCAATATTTATCTCGGATAAATAAATTTTGGCTTTGGACATACCAGCTGTAAAATTGCTTTAAGTAGGCTAAGCACAAATAAATTTTTTTTGAAAGACAAAAAATGTTTGAGATTTGAACAAATGGTTTTGAAAAAGCGTTGCAGTTTGAGAAAATTTGATAATTTTTATCCAAGTTAAGCGATTGAAAAAGAACGACGCCCAGTGGAAGCTACAGTAATTAAAAATTGGAGGTTTTTAGCTGGAATTGCATCATGTTTTCTGAAGTTAAAATACAAGTTTTTCACCCTTGACCAAAATCTTGGGATAAGTTTAAAATGAAATCTCACTCAAGTTGAAGTTTCTACACCTTTCCGTTTTCAAGATATTGCAGTTCTAAATAAGCCGTTTTCCTCTACTTCAGTGTTGCCATTTTATCAGTACTGTGATAGAAAATTAACTTTTGAAAAGCTGGCTTATACTGTATTTATTAAAAAACAGCTATTTTTTCAGTTCTAAATCTATACTTTATTTTACAATAACTCTGCCGCAAAATATTTATTGAGGATCAAGAACATGCAGTAACTTTTTAAAATCTGTTTTTAATTGTCAACCCTGTCAAAATTTTTTAAGGGAAACAGTCTTTTTAAAGGGAAATCCTATTGGTATATCTCAAAAATGGAAGGTTGCAGAAACCTCGAAATTGGTGAAGTTAGTTTTCAGATCTTTAAGTTTTATATGAGAGAAATTCCAGCAAAAAAATTTCCGACCTGAATGTCCTTTTAATGATTTATGATATTTCAGGATTAATATTGTATCTGACACTGTAGGTCCTGCATCTGAGTCTCCTAGAATATCAACTTTACCCCAAGAAACCGAGAACAAATTGACGCAGCCCCCATTACTGCCCACAAGACTCCCGCCGATTGTGTCAAAGCCAGCTGAAAATTCTCTCCCTCCAATCGGAAGTGACGTCACCAATTTGGATCCAATCGAAAAAGGCATGGGTAATCATCACGTGGAAGAGGGCCAGGTGATTTGAATTGCGTGTTTATGTGACATTAGGTGATGTTGACTAAGGTTGTGAAAAAGCGAAATGTTTTGGATTTAATCCTATGTAAGTTGACAACAATTAGTTCAAAGTTATATACAGCTTTCTACTGTGACGTTCAGCAATAAATGTCAGCGTAAAGCCTCCACCGTGTGTAAATAGATAGTTGGGCAGGAGCAAGTTTGCGTGGAGCCTACAAGGCCCTTGGCTGTACTGTGCGCACCAGCGCTGGCTGAGACATAAATTATGAAAGTACATATTAATAGCTCATTAAAAAAATGAGCCGAAAAAGCTACAGTAATGTAATTAGTTTTAACGGTAACATGCTTCGGTCTGAGTTAATCTAAAACTCTTTCATAAACCCGTTATTTTTAATAGCTTTAAATCCGTGAAATATAAAAACTTTCTGCATGAAAAATTTATTGTTTCTAGTTTATGTTTTTTCAAACTTTAAAGCGAAATTGCTCATGTGAAGTATCAAAAGGTGTGTTAGCAAAATAGCTTTGATCAAATTTTGTTGATAAAAATTATTTCCACTAGATATCAGTATTGCAACAAGAACTTAAAACAAAATCCAAGTTTTTTTGCTAGCTTCAAGGATATCTGGCCGCTATAGCAAATCAACTAAAATTTCGGTCAAGACTGAAATGTAGTAATCATAAAATACTGTAGGGCAGTACCGTAGCCAGGGGGGGGGGGGCTGGGGGGCTATAGCACCCCCCATTGGCCTGCCGACCAAAATGCAGAATAAGGAAAATACCACGTTTTTAGCACTTCTAAGACTCTCTTTTGCACTGGATTAAACTAAAAAAGGATTTAAAGCATAGTTTGAAACGTTTATTTGGGGGTGGGGGCTAATGGACTGCCGACCAAAATGCAGAATAAGGAAAATACCACGTTTTAGCATTTCTAAGACTGTCTTTTGCACTGGATTAGACTATTTTGGAACGTTTTTTTTTGGGGGGGGGACTAATGGACTGCCGACCAAAATGCAGAATAAGGAAAATACCACGTTTTAGCATTTCTAAGACTGTCTTTTGCACTGGATTAGACTATTTTGAAACGTTTATTTAGGGGGGGGGGGCTAATGAACTGCCGACCAAAATGCAGAATAAGGAAAATACCACGTTTTAGCACTTTTAAGACTCTCTTTTGCACTGGATTAGACTAAAAAATGCTTTAGAGCATAGTTTGAAAGGTTTATTTAGGGGGGGGGGGGCTAGTAGACTGCCGACCAAAATGCAGAATAAGAAAATACCACGCTTTTAGCATTTCTAAGACTGTTTTATGCAATGGATTAGACTAAAAAATGCTTTAAAGCATAGCTTGAAAGGTTGATTTAGGGGGGGAGCTAATGAACTGCCGACCAAAATGCAGAATTAGGAAAATACCACGTTTTTATCCAGTAGCGTAGCCAGGGGGGGCCGGGGGGACTATAGCCCCCCCCCCCCCCCATTGACATGTCGACCAAAATGCAGAACGGGAAAAACACTACATTTTTAGCACTTTGAGACTGTTTTATGCACCGGAGTGGACTAAATAGTGATTTAAAACATCTTTTGAAGCATAAGTTCAGGGGGGGGGCTAATTTGTCAAAAATAAAACCAACAAATAAATGAAACCTTTGATAAATGTTAAGAAATAAGCAATCAAATTTGATCGCAAGTGTAAAAATGCTGAACATAGGTGTAATCAACAAATATTCTATAAACTAAGGAATAGGGGGGGCTATTCAGTATTTCTTAATTACCAATCATTTCTCTCAACTTTCTTTTCATTAGCCCCCCCCCAATTATTTTTCTCTATAAACTGTAGACGAAATAGATTACTCCGTGTGAGTTTTATTGCACTATTCTATTGTATAATTTAACAGCATCTAAACAAGAGAACTACATTAATTTTACCATTAGCCACCTCCCAAATAGCCCATTTATGCTACCAGTTTAATCTTGTTTGCACTGCCAATTTCTAAGCCGCGTTTTAAAATCATTATTTTTTAATCAAAATAGCCCTAAAATGAAGTTATTTTTGCAAAAAATGCAAAATTTTCGAGCGCTGGGGACTCCGCCCCCAGACCCCCCAAACAGCCCCCCCCATTGCAAATTTCTGGCTACGCGCCTGCTGTAGAGCTTGTATTCTTTGATTGTATCTTCAGGCTTTCCAGGTTATATGTTCAAAATAATTTGCCGCGATAATCAAATGAATCTTCTTGAAGGGTAGTATTATGCTAAAAGTCATTGTAATCAGTTTGTGTTAAGTCGTTTTACCAGATTTTTTGTGACTTTTTAGATTCTATAATTTTTGGTTTTTTTTCAAATCATTCCTACACAAGATTGCATATGAAGTGATTGTTTAGTTTTTGTAGTTTTTGTTTTTAATAGATTTTTAGTTTATTTATGTTTCTAATTTATTTGTGTTTCTATCTAAGTGCTTTTATTTTATTTTTCTCAGGGTCTCACAAACGAAGCTTTCGTTTCTGATGAGAGTGAGAGTCCAGAAAAAAAAGCAAAAGAAGAAATCGACATGTCTTTTGTTAATGTAAGTTTCAACTAGCAAGACTTTAATAAATTTTTTGTTAATATCTGAAACTTAAAGTGCATAGGCCTGCGCTGTAACTGCATTACAGCGGTTTATTGAGATCAAACTAAACATATTTTGACATATTTTTTCTCTGCTTTTGTGAGAAATAATATAATTTAAATTTAAACAAAAGCATTAGCATGAGGTTTTGCGAGTTTAATTTTTTGTTCGTGCAAAAATTGAGACTTTTGCGTGCAATGAATGTGCAAGCGTGTTTCTAATCTATTTTTTGTAGCTATTAAGACTGGCCTAAAATCTTCGTCATTAACTAGATTTTTGATCACGCAATTTGACGCAAATAAGCGATAGTTAAAAGTACTTAGAACAGAACTGAGTGCGTAAATTGCGTGAGAGAATATCATGTCTTGAAGCACTGTACAGTAAGTCTATCACGCTTTGCTCGCCTTCTATATAATTATTGCATTACATTTGCAAACTTACCCGCATCAATCTAGTGAAGAAAGTTCTTAGAAAATGGGATGGGGTCGTGTTTTTGACGTTTTTCATCCCTTATGTTTGAAATATTAAAATAACTGACAATTTTGCCCTATTGGATAGAGGTTCTGAGGCACTAGTTGCTCAGGCAGTGAATTATTTCTTGGACTCAATGGCCGAACCAAATCGTTTGGAGACCTTTGGGCTAAACCTATTTTGTTCTTTATTGTTGGTTTTATTGTGAGTTGAAGAAATTAGAAAAACAGAATTCGGAAGATTAGCATAATAATGAAGTTCTATTTAAATGTGATGTATGTTCAGATTTTGTAACCGTTGTTTTATCGCGTTGTTGTACTATCTCAAAGACTGACTATGCAGCCTTAACTTTAATTCTAAAGCAAGTTCTGCAAAAAAAAAAATAAATAAAAGAATCCAGCATAAATCTAACCCGAACGTGCGCTTTACCAATAAGGCCACAGAGACGAAACTGTTCAACCCCAAAATGGCACATTTAAACCTACAGAAAAAGAAAAAAAGTTAGATTGTAACTACAAGGGTACAAAACTTTAAAATGCGATGGAACTAACAAAATTCCAAAATTGCCCTAGACCATGGTAGGCGGCAGATGTTTTTGCTTGGTTATTTTCCCAAATTTTAGCCGTTCAATTTGACCTCATTGTCTCCGATCATTACTTTCTTTACATAAATTTGGTCTTGTGAAATCGATTATTAAACCATAAAATTCAATGTAATGCAACATTTTGATCTCATATTTTCATGCGTAAATATAAATATCGCCAATTTGCTTTAATTATTGCCTTATATGGCATGAAAATATAAAATTGCTGACTAACAGAATTAAAGACTTTATTAATATTTGACCTTTTAAATTATGTTATTTAAACGCCTATCTCATATCTTTTAAATGGAATTTTTCAAGGATTTTTGTTATTTTTATTCTATGGTGCAGTAAAAAATTGTTAACATTTTTTGAATGCTAAAAATGGTTTAAAGTTTGGAAGAATAGTTTCGTTTGCAGGTTAAAATTTTTCCACGGTCATCTATGTTTAGTATCGCAGAGAAGTTCTTTTTGGTTAATAAGGTTCTCTGAGATAGTATGCAGCTTAAAGTATTTGAGAAAAAACTTCTATTTTTATACTATTTACAGTACAATAAAAGCATAATTTTGTAGAAATAGGCAGCACATGGCCTACGAAATAATGCTTTTCGAAGGCTACTGTGGAACTATAGTAAAAGAGTTTCTGAACATAATCTTAAAATAATGTTACGCTTGGGGCAATGTTCCGGATTCTGGCTGCATAACAAATGAGTTTCTTTATCGACTATAAAAGTTTAACTTGAAAGCTAAAGCTGTCGCTACGAACTTCACCCATATGTTTCTATGCATATATTTACAAATGTCGTAAGATATCATGCAAATTTGTTATATACAAAGTTTGTTTCAAAAGATTTTTGTCTTGAGCTATCTCCGCCAGAACAACCAGCTGCTGTATTTTATTTTATATTCAAGTTCACTTCCTCTACCTCTAACTTCGGGGGGTAATTTTTTTGGGTGTGCGATGCGATATTTAAAGTTAATAAAGATATAAGAGAAAAAATTGTCAAAATAGACTTAGAAATGAACGAAAACAATTGAGGGATTTTCTGTATCGTTAACTGCCTATTTGTTAGTTTTTACAGTATTTGTCTGAAAAAGTTTTTTTTATAAACTATTCCGTCCAATAAATCACGAGACGAAAATACCGTCGGAAAAAAAATCTTATAAAAGTGACAAACATAACGATGAAAACAGTGGCATTTGTGACATTGAGTTTGAACTGTTTGCTAATTTTAAATCAAATCCACTAACAACATTGTTATGTCGCAGTACGCCGACTTGGCACTACACCCAGGAAATAAAGCAAACTCGTGATAGTATTTGGAGTAGATTACTCTGACGTTTTATGCAGTTCAAATTTGAATTTTTTATGATTTGTAGGTATTATTTGAGCAAAATTAATGCTTTTTGAGTTGATCCGGTTTAAATTTTTATAAAATTTAACTGCTAGCAATTTTGGTTTTCAGTTTCTCTTCAAAAGTTTGTAGTTTGTATAAGTTTAGAACCTTACTTTGGTTTATTGCTGTTGTTCTTTGATTGTTCTTAAGTACTGTACCGGTATGTCAATCAAAAAAATCCTTTGCTACTGTAAGTTACCGCTATATGATAAATTTCATCCATTAAATATTTCGTGAAATTCGTTTAAATGTTTGCAAAGTTTATGAATGGCGTAGTAAGTTTAGTTTCCGAAGTTAATAGTTGGCCTTGGTAACTGTTAGTCTTTGTCTCAAACTTGCGGTAGTAATATTACGTCATAGTTACAATCTTGGCAAACTTCAATTCCTTCGTGAATTGGAAATCGCGCAAAACGTCATCTGCGTTGCTGCGTTTGAGAATGCCCTAGTTTATGTAGCTTTGCAAGCATGTCTGAATGTTTGATCATCAAAACGTAGGATACTGAGTGCAGGTCGATAAAGCTTTTCTCAGAACTAGCACTGCGATACAGTACATAGCAAGACTATAGTAAAAAGCTTTATTAATAAGAACTAACTATCATGACAGATTGGGTGTTAGGCTTTCCTCGGACCGGAAGACTTTAGAAGAGTGTTGTGTGTACAGACATTTGCTGTAGATTCAAAAATCGACTACCATTTTCATACTCGATCATACGCTTGGTGTTGTCACTTGTCATTTGCAACACATCAGCTGAATGATATTGTCAAGTACTTGTATCGGTGGTTGATTGATGGATTGGTTGTTAGCATTTATTTGTTGCAAGTTCTGGATTTACCCACAGCTAGATTTAACCTTTAGTAGGTCGCTAGATTAAACCTCAGCATGCTAGATTACATTTTTTTTTAAAGAAACAGTAAATTTTGGGTTGTTTGTTCTTAAAGTTTCAAGAACTTTCAACCTCATTTGTTCTTAATTTATTCTTAAATGTTATTAAAGAATGAAGTGACTCCAAAACATCCTTGCTAGGTTAAACAATTTGTCATTTTGCTATTGCTTATGATCAATCAAATAATTCTAAGATAAAAAATCAACAATGGCGATACAGAAAAGGAAAAAACCTCTGCTGATTGCTAACGAATTTTTGAAAAAAAGCAAACGGAAAATGTCTTCAGCTTAATACGACCCAAAAAAACACTGAATTTTGGGTGAAGCCCTTTTTTTTGAACTTTACCTAAATTCGACAGAAAAAAGCATCGAATTTGCGGCTTTTTCTTAACCCTAACTTAACCGAAAAAAAAACTAATTGACCCCCTCGCTCAAACGTCTAGCTAGCGCCATAACAAATTTTGATACGAGTTTTTGAGATGAGGTGGAAGATTATGATAGTCTCGAAGACAGACTAAACAATTTTTCAAGTAGAACTTGTTATGCCAAAGGCCAAAAGACACTAGACAGTAACAAATTAACAATAAGGTCTTTTTAAAATACTGTATTTTACATTTTGATATTTTCATTCCTGATATACGTATTAGTTTGCTTTGTAATGAAATTGTTCAGGCGCGTTGCCAGGATTTGAAAAAAGGGGGGGGGGCTTTTTTGAAAGAGTGAGACAACTGCAAGCGACCTTGACCCGAATTTTCAATGTTCTTGAATCAGAATCACACGGTTTTTCCGAAATTGAGAAGGATTTTTCGGCCAAAATCGAAAACTCAAACGATTTTTCAGCCCAAAAACAGCTGATCTCCAAAAAAAAATAGGTCTTCACCGAAATTGAGGATTTTTCGGCCAAAATCGGAAATTCAAACGGTTTTTCATCCCAAAAGCAGGTGATCTCAAAAAAAAACAAAAAACAAAAAAAAGGTCTTCACCGAAATTGAGAAGGATTTTTCGGCCAAAATCGGAAATTCAGACTGGTTTCCAGGCCGAGTCGCCGCATCTACTTCACAACTTCGGCACCCAAATTCCTTTTGGGGGGGGCTGTTTTCATTTTTTCAGCAAAAATCGGCCTTAAAATCAAAAACGTGCCATTTTGCATACTTAACAAGCCAATATTTAACGCCCACCCCCCCCCCCCCCCCCTGGCTACGCTACTGAAATTGTTTATATTTTGCTCATTTGGTCGACAAAAAGGTTGTAGTGATTCGATTGACCATAAATCATTTTTAGGTCAATTCTGGCTCTATACATGTCAGTTTGTTTTGGCAATTTTTAACTACATCTCTTCCATTTTAAAAGCATACCAATGTATTGACTTGTGAGTGTGACCCTATATTTCAGCAAAGAGCTAAGTCTTTATAAGCATATTCTGTCTTCAATTCTTGTTGTAAAATGCGGAAAACTTGATTAATTGATAATTTTTGTTATTTCTCAGTTGGTCAACCAGAGACCAAGTACTATAATATACAATAAATTTTGTTTACGTTAGTTATCGTTATAAGAACCAAAATTTCTCTCTCTCTTCATTGCCTGCTTTTCCATGAAGGTTTCCATCAACGCCATCATTTCGCTTGAGCGTAGTCCCAAGCGATTCCATCCAAGATCCTCAATGTAATTGGTCCATCTAGTTCCATGTCGTCCAACTGGTGAATCAAACTTTTATAAATCATAATATTTGTAATAGAACTAATTGCGTTTAAAAATCAGACAATAAAGTTAACCCGGTCATAGAGTTATTGACGCAAAGAAAAATTTGTCATTAGACGTTTTTTGGTGACGAAAAAATAACACGTTTTCTTAAGGCAGTCAAGAATTATCATGCTGCATGCAGACAAGAGAAAGCTGCTAGTCTTATTTTGGACGGAGTGAAAATTACAAAGTTGCAGTTTAAAGCAAAAACTGCTAGCAGTTTTGACTGAATCATGCTGTACTGCTTTGTTTAAAATTGATTCGCAGTTATAGCTAAAAATCAATAAAACAGCTTTAGTTTCTTGTTTTGTTTAGATTTAAACGTTTGCAAAGCTGAAAGAGCAGCTTTTAAATTTTTGACAGATAGAATTCTTCACCTGCTTTTTGCCCATTTACGTAGCTTGCTTAGTAGTTTTTTTGATGCATAATTTATATATTGATCAGTGTTAAGCGCGTAGTTGTGGAAAGAGTGAAAATTTGCAAGAAACGAATACTTAGTGTTTGAAGCTAAAACAAGCCAAATATAAACAAAAGTTGTTCTGAATTTTCTGCTTTCATCTTTTTTATGTGAGTAGTCAAGTAGACAACATGCAGAATTCATTGAAACGCAGTTTGCTAGGAAAAAATTGACAAAGAGTTTAGTTGTATTTTTGTTTTTTGCTGGAATTGCTTGTAAATATATTCTCAGCAAAAAAATTTTAGTCTTTTTGAAAAAGAAAAGTATGTTTTAGTACATCCGTTATCATTGAATGGTATAATTATAATAATATATGAGAAGCCATAATTCCTACGTCCAAGTTACGCAAAAAATAAAATCTTTGCAAGAATCGAGCAATAAAAGAGCAATGACGCGGAGATGGGGCCCCGTCAACTTGTTACACGCTTCGGCGTAATACAGCGTGAAAAATGAAAGATTTGATTTGATATTAATTATCGGATTGCATTTCCGCAGATATTAAGGCATTCTCGCACATATAAAATATAAATCGTGCTACAAAACTTTCTACTATCTTCGTACAAAATTTAGCATTGGAATTTCTTAATGCACAGTACCTTTTTATGTCATCGTTAGTTCTCTGCTTAGGCGACATTCCAAGGGAGACTTTCTTGCATTAGAAAATTCTGTTTACTTTTTTATCAATCCTGACTCGAAACTAATCCAAACTCAAATTTTTACTCGAATCTAAAACTAACCCTGAATCAAACCCTAACTCTAATCTTGACCCTTAAAAAAAAGCAAATGAGAAGCGTGCGAACGAAAATTCCTCATTTTTGTTTTACTCTTTTTAACTTCAAATTTTCTGATGAAAATAGTCACTACTACACGTAAAAGGTACACTTGCAATTCACTGAAACAACTAATATTGCTATTATTAATGATACCGGCATGGATTACCTCTATGACGGGGAGGTGGTTACTTGACTCAATGACGGCAAGGTCCTTTGCAACTCTCCTATTTCCTTTTTTAAACATATGCTAGTTACATAAAACCACCAAAGGACCCACGAGGATATCATAGATACCACAACTTCGGGCGGGAAGCTATAGCGATTCAAATGAAAAAGAGAAAGCACTGTCGATTAGTGTATTAACGATCACAACATTACAGGAATTACACAGTTGAGCATCTGCGACCGGTTTCGTCCTTGCTCAAGGGACTCATCAGGCCGAAGAACAAAAACAGCCCGGGGCATCAATGAGAAAACCAAATTAAGCAATGCAGCAACGGAAATCAGAGCTTGCAAATCGACATTATGCAAGGCAAGCTCTGATCTGATCTTCATCGCTGCATTGCTTAATTTGGTTTTCTCGTTGATGCCCCGGGCTGTTTTTGTTCTTCCGCCTGATGAGTCCCTTGAGCAAGGGCGAAACCGGTCGCGGATGGTCACCTGTGTGATTCCTGTAATGTTGTGATCGTTAGTATACTAACCGACGCTGTTTTCTCTTTAGAAAATTCTAGTTAGCTTCACTTCGTGCTGTTACTGAGCGATGAGGAAAATTTGTCTTGTCGCATAACGTAGGCTTCTTCCGCCTCATAAGTCCTTTGAACAAGGACGAAACCGGTTGCGGATACTCACCAGTGTAACTCCTGTAATTGTTCTGATCGTTAACATACTTGTCAACCGAGGTTGTTTTCTCTTTTTCAAATGCTAGTTAGTTTCACTTCGTGCTCTTACTGAGCGATGAAGAAAATTTGTCACATTACGTAGACTTGACAGCGGATAAAAAAAAGTCCCTATTTTGTGAAGTAGATGCTGTTTTGTGCAGGTAGCCATTTTCAAATTTCGATTGACGTTATCATTTTCTGGCTGCAACGTAACAGAAGGGCAACCTTAGGAAAAGCCGTAAGAACACAATAACTGTGCCATATATTTGAAAACTAATTCAGTAAAAATGATCAGGAATACCTTTTCTCAACCCTTATTACTGTAATAAGTCGGTGTTTTTCGAATTTCTTACCTTCTAATAGTCCCAATGAGATGTAGTAGCGCGATACTGGCAAGTAATTAAACGTTAGCGAAAGATAGTCCAATTAAACACTTTAAAACTGTAGTTAGGGGATGATATAATTAAAGCAAATTTAAGTAAACGCGAGGCTCATAGCAAGAGCCCAGTATCTCGAGGCTTTTTGCAAAAACCAGAACTTGTACTGCGACATAGTGGACGCATTACTTCACTTGTGGCTCAGTTTTTGGATGTTGACCAATCAGTCGCGCTTATCAGCTGCGTTGGTTGGTTAGTTAGACCATGGTTGTAGCGATATTTTATAATTAATTATGTGGTTTCTAGACTTGGACTGGATAACTTTTTTTGTGCTTACAAGTAAATAATTAACATGCAATTAGTGCTACTGCTAAATACAATGTCTTGCAAGCGATGTGGTTTTAAGGGTTTCTGTGAAAACTTTTGCGAAATTTGCTTGTGATTTCTTATATATACTATAGTTATATTGCTGTTCAAATTTCAGCTAAAGCTTCGTATGAAACGCGATGTTAAGTGATTTGCAATTCTTAATTTTGAGGGCAGTTTAGCTTTTTTCAAGGTGAATATTACAGTGCTGTATGCAGCTTTCAACAACATTTATGACTTTATTTTTTTGCTCTCTTAAATTAACTTTGTTGCAAGGATTTTTGACTTGCTAGCCCTTTGAATGAGAACGTTTTGATTGGTAGCAAGACAGTAACGTTTAGCGGACTACTTAAACGAGAACTGCTAGCAGGCAAAACCAATGCGGGTATCTAAAGTTAGGGCAATTGTATTAAAGTACTTTGGCTGATTTCATCGTTCTTAACAAGCCGTTCAAGAGATATTCTACTTCAAACACGACTTTCGGGTTTCTCTGATTTAAATTTTTATTGGCACGTTGATAACATTGGCGACGCCCTCCCAGTTCTCTCCTAAGGCAATTCCGCAATTTAATTACTTCCCACGTTAAGCCGTTTCACTGCGCAGTAATCAGTTTGATCTTGTCAGCAGAGCAGATTGATTTGAATAAGTGTTATCAAGGTCAGGGTTGCCAATAAAAATTTAAGTCAGAGAGGCCCTTATGTCGTGTTTGAAGTAGAATATCTCTTGAACGACTAGGTCAAGAAGGTTGGAGTCGACGCCAATTTAATCTACTACGATTGCCCTGACTTTACAAATCCCAGGTGATTTTGCCTGCAGCCGTCGTTCAAGAGCCAAATGCAAAACGTGGCGGTCAAAACAGAATTCGAAATATTAAAACTGCTTCTTATCTATTCCTAGAATTCGAAGGCTGAAGTCAAAAATGACAAACACATTTCTTCGGCCTTGGCTGGGCAGCGTCATATTTGATTTGTTGTGGTTTGGGAGAAGAATCCACGCGACACGGTTCTTCGTTACACTTAATTCATTTTGCCTGAACGATTCTCTAAGTTGATTTTCTCTGCAGTAGTTGCTCCCCGAGTCGAATCTTAACGGAGGATCTAGAGGAAAAATTTTGATTTTTAAATCAGTAGCAAAGAAAATGAAATAGGTGTGCACAGCTTCTTACTTGACTTTCAGACATTTAGCAATTTAAAAAAATAATTAAGCAAACGTGTCTTTGCAATCTTTGCGTTAGTGAATAGTGTTTTCCTTGGTGGTGCATTAAATTGCTTTTTTTTTTAGCCTTTACTTATTTGTAGTTGAGTAGTTCCACAGTTTTAAACTGTGAAGAAAGCACAATTAAATGGCTGAAGCCGGTTCACACCAACAATACGATAGGCTAACTTCGGTCAAAGGTGAAGGCTTTCCGTCATCATCTACCGGTCAATGCGCGAGTGCTTTACTTCCACACAGCACTGAAAATGAGCCTTCGTACAATAAATATGGGTCCATTGAGCAATTGGTGAAGGAACGCGCGGAAAGCAAGGCTCATCAAATGACTTGTGTAAGTAAGTTATCACCCCAGATATTCTGATGAAACTTAGGGTACCGTTGCCTATGTTTGAAATTAATTGCTTTTCTGCTTGGGAACTACTGTACAATTCAAACAAAATTTTGCGGGAAATGATGGTAATTTTCTCTGAAATTATCAAGCTAAATAGAATATCCAGTTGAAAGAGTTTATAAAAAACAGCACAATTCGTAAATCCGATTGAAATTTGATTTCAAAACAATATGCGATCATTTCCTAAATTTGGGCAGTGCTGTAGCTTGAAAAACTTTTTAGACAGTATTTTTTTGTGTTTGGCGGTAGATTGGCAGTTTTTTTTGCCAGCTACATACTTAATTGGGGCTTGGAAACTCCCTCTATTGCTCCAGTGTCCTATTTCGTGCATTGTACTCTTATCTTGTATGGCATTTGTTCTTTTTATTGGGTTATTTTTGGGTATGAATTTACGACCATGATGACTTCACAGTTTTATCTAATCGATAAAGTGCATGCGTGATTATTTTGAAGTTCAGGGTTTGTTTTTGACTCGGCTTTGATCATGGCAGTAAATATAATCACGAAAATTTTCCACTTATTCTTTTTTGTGACCACAAACAATATAAAACACGAATGGTTTGCGTAAAACTACGAAAACGTATTTTACGTGAAATGTGAATCAATAATTTACAATCGAAAACGTGTGAAGTTTTTTCTCTAATTCGTATTTGTTGCGTTAATGAATTATGTTAATGAATTATAGATGTTTTGATGCAGGGCGTGGTTTATCACATAAATTTGTCAAAGTGTGTTAATGCTCTTACTTTCTATAAAAAGTAGTTTTATCCCACAATCATATCCAGACTGATAAAGTTTAGTAGCGGTTAATTTTGTGAGTAAGAAATAAAAATTGGTTAGTTTGAAAGTTTGTAAAGTTGTCAAAAGTTAATTGAGTTAAATTATGCTGTATTTTTGAAACGCTCTGAAGTTGCTTCAAGTTTGGCGAAACGTAGTTTGCTAGTTTTAAGCAATTTTTGCATTTTCATTATTCCATTCTATGACTTTAAGAATTATAGGTGCGTAACCAAGATTTTGCTAAGGGGGCCTGAACACAAACTTAAAATTTCTCTGCGCCTCGCAGACAAGGGTCTGGAGACAAAGCAAGCCCCATTCAGTGGACGGTTTTGTGATTTTTTTGAGAAAAAGATCTTTCGATGATATTTGTCGAACCACTAGTTTGTCGAACCATTTGAAAAAACTAATTGCTAAGATTTGAAAGCTCTTTGACTAATAATACTTAACCGTTTCATCCCCCACCCAATTTACTTCCTGGTCAAATTCAGAACACGTTTGAAAGCATGCACAATTGCCCGTATAGATTAAATTTTCTATAGTGACTTGGGTAAAGCTTTAACCCTCTATGCCGCTACCAGTGTTAAGAACAGTGAAGAGTTTCACGTACAAAGCATATTTTGCTCTGCAAATTAGGCAAGATTTTTTTGCTAATTGTATTATTAGCGTTTGATGATATCATTTTGGTTTCTTTGAGTATTTCCAGCTTGCTTTTAGCCTTGTCATTCATAGGATCAGTTGTAAGCCATGCCTCTGGCCAGGTTTTGCCGTAAAGCTTGTTGCTGCCAATGCGTTGAATGGGACCATGAAGAGAAGGTAATTATTGTGAACGAGAATCATATTTTAAAGTTTTTGTGCGCGATTCTGTGCCTGCAAAAAATAAAATCAATAGATAGTTTTTGGAGAATCACATTTTTTCAATTTTGGAAGGCAATCTCCAGTTCTCAGAGCAATAGATCAAAGCGCATACCTTTTTTTATACAAATACGGTTTGTACCCTTTTTTGGTTTGTTTTGATTTTTGCTTTGATTTGTTGTTTGATCGTTTTGTCAAAAAAGAACCATTAAATAAGTCCCAAAAACTGAAGCAAGTCTAACCTGCTGTCATACACTGTACTCACTTCGAAGTAATTGGTAGTACTTGGCCAGCAGTTGCCTAATGGCAGAGCTAAGTACTGGTAACTTCCGTATTTTAAAGTTTAGAAAATACTTAGCTTGCAAGATGGTGGCATGCGAAAGAGCCTTGGTTGTTATTGGTCCGACCGTGACTATTATGCGCGGACGTTTAGGCGCCGGAACGATAAAATTTTCATCGTAATTTGTGTCCTTTTTGGATGCTGTATGTCGTAAAGTAAATTTAATTTGTGCGAACTTTTTTTAAAGAAACACAGTAAGTCTATAAGTCTAAAGCTTTCTGGGGAAATATTAAGCATATGACTTTATTTACATACGAAGTTACTTTTGTAAGTACTCTTGCGAGACCAGTAGTCTTTTTCGGCTTATATAAACTCTACGCAGAGCATTTTTACATGTTTACTTATTTTTCTACACAGTTTGGTTCTTTTTTTTCCTCTTGTTTTTCTCTAGTTATTTCTTATTTTATTTTGAAAGAACCTAAGAATATAAAGACAAGTGCCAAAATGGTACGCTGTAAGGCCGCACAGCTGCAGATAATGGTGCACAGCATTTCGCGAAAAAATAATCGAAAAATAAGCGAAAGAACTTTTCCTAGGTCAGGCTGGAAAATATCCATCAGGTTAATGTTCCGAATAATTGATTACTTTTTACTGAAATATGTTTATTAGATTGTATAGGTTAAACTGGTGTTTAATAAATCGATCAAAATTAATGGTCGGTAAGTTAAAGATGTCTGCATGCCCTAAATTTTGTTTACTGCCTATAATAGCTAAACCAGTGAAACAGTTATGTAGTTTCACGATAATCGAGCAATTTGTGGTTGCTTAATTTTATATGCGAAAAATCTATCAAACGCTAAAAAATACCCCCATGTGTAATTGTGCTTATATCGCTTGTGTAATAAGCGTTAAATTTGCTCGCAAATGCAGAGAGAGATACGTCAGAATCGTGATCAACGGCAATAAATTAATATTTCAATTGCCATAAATACAATAATACAGAAATAACAAACAAAAAAATGTCTGCAATGGTAGAATAGAGTGTCAGTTGCGGAAAATCAGGCAAGCATGTTTTTGTTCTGGTATGAAGCCTAAAATACAATTTGTAATAACTACAAACAAAACCTAAACTTTTTCAAAAGTTTTTGTGATTCAAGAATAAATGTGTGCGGCTCGATGATCGATGAAGATTAACGGGTAATGCAACCAAATGCATCTGTGTTTCTTACTCTTGTTTTTCGACATACTAAGAAAAAGGCACTAGTGTGCCTATCAATAATTGTATCTTATATACCACGTTGCATTGTCCAGGAGACAGCGAGGAGACCTTTCAGTCTTCGGGTCAAGCTGCTGCCTGTCTATATGTTTACTATACAGTAGTCAAGGCTCTTCAGTCCACACTGTCTATTTTGATACTGACGTCAAGCAACGAAGCTGTGGATACCAACTTTTATATCTATGGTTTGATTCGACCAAGATCGAACCCGAGTTCACTGTTTTAGTAGCAGTTGCTCTATCCGCTCCACCATTTTCAAAGTGCAAGCAATTTGATGGTTAACTTTTTGTGTTGCAGAATCGAGAAGAGTCTCTTTGCTTTGATGACAAGCAGAGGAAGATCGATTACGTCCTAGTGTATAAAGTGGAAGATGAAGATAATGATGAAGAAAAGGATAAGGCTAGCATGCGGGAGCTCTATCAAGAAAACCTGAAGAAACTGGGAGCTCATTTGGAAATTGAACCCAAGGAGGTAAACAACTTCAATAAGTAGAGTGTTAAAAGAGCGCATCTACCTTGGTGAAAATTTAAAGAGAGTAAATTATCGCCACTTAAAGCTTCATAATTTGCTTTGTTCGTTCATTTAAATTACTTTGTTCTTTTTTGTTGATAAAACTGTGGTGCAACTAAATGCCTAGCGGTACAACCTTTGCACACGGTGTGTGGTGGCTATTTTCACAACACTCAAAAAGCGGGCTCTCCATCACCATCTAGATGGTCACTGTTGATAGGTTCTTGATTAGAACACTTGACGTTCCCAAATTAAATCTATATTTCCTTCAAGTTTCAAAATTGCTTGGAATTTTATTACAAACTTTTAGTTTTTGCTCGAAGAGGACTGACCAATCAGTGGTTGAGGCGATAAAGCGTCTGCTACTGAAACAGTAGACTCGGGTTCGAATCGCGGTCGGGTCAAACCAAAGACTATAAAAATTGGTATCACAGCTTCCCTGCTTGTCAATCTAATTCGCCCCAATGCAGAGTTGATAGCAATAGTTACAAAAAATATTATCAGAAAATACAACAATCATTCTTTTGATACAAAAGCATTAAAAATGATGGGTAACTGCGGCCTTCATGTCTTTTTTTTAATGATTAAAGTTAGGTTTGGGATAGGGTTCGTTTGAAGGTTGGTTTTGGAAATCATTCGGAATTAAACGAGGACTAAGGGCAAAGTTAATAGAGGTATTTAAAGTTAGGCCAATTCTACTAGACTAGATTGGCATTGACTCCATCCTTTTTGACCCTGCCGTTCCAAAGATATTCTACTTCAAACACGACGTCCGGGCCTCTAATGTTATAAATTTTAATAAGTTTTATTGGCAACCCTGACGTTGATAGGCTTACTGTCGTTAGCTACGCCTTCAACTCCGCTTTTAGGCTACTGCATTGAGTCGTTTCTCTGCGCACAAATCACTTTGATCGCGTGAGTACAATAGATCGAAGCTTCTAAAAAGAGCAACCTGTTCGGTAGCCTAGCGATCTCAGTAAAAATCAATTTGTCAGATGCATTTCGGTCTAAATTATAGCCTAGCAATTCGGTTTTTATTACTAGGCTACAAAGTGCAAAACTTATGTTGTACCTAATATGAAGACTATCAGTACTTGAATAGGCCTTTTGTATTTGCTTACAGTATTTTGGGATCCTAGAATAAACTTTTCCAAATACGTTGCAAACAATTGCCTACTACTCTAATAACTCTACTTTGTATCCTTACTTTCGCTTGTTCTTAGACGTTTGTTGACTAGGCCACCGTACAGTCTACTCTTTTTTCCAGCTCGGATCTATTCAGCTGACAAGATAAAACTGATTAGTGCGCTGCGAAACGACTCAATGTAGTAGCCCAAAAGCGGCGTTACTTTAAGTTAGAACTGGAAAGGGGTCGCTATCGACGCTAAGCATATCAACGTCAGAGTTGTCAATAAAACTTATTAAAATTTATAACATTAGAGGCCCTGACGTCATGTTTGAAGTAGAATATCTCTGGAACGGTTGGGTTAAAAAGGATGGAGTCAACGCCAATCTGATCATATGCGATTGGCCTAACTTTAAATACCCCCATTGATTTTGCCTTTAGTCCTCGTTTAAGTTGGTTCATAATTGCTAAAAGCTGTGTAGAATTTTATAGCGAAATAAAAAGTTGCCGTATTTAATGTTAATTAAAACTTTTTTCGCCAAGTTTCTTGGCTAAGAGACAGCGAAGGGACCTTTTGGTCTTTGAGTCAAGCTGCCAACGTTCACCTGTCTACCACACACAATAAAGGCTTTGTCACACTCTCTTGCTAACACGGAACGTCAGGCGCGGAAGCTGTAAATACTAATTTTTATGATTTTTGGTTTGACCTGACCGAAAATCGAACCCTAGTCCACCGTTTCAGTAGCAGTCATCCATTCCCCTCTACCATTCGAAAATAATATTACTCTACTCTCTCTTTCAGAAATCGCAAGACCAAAAGACATGCTTTGTGAAGCTCCACGTACCTTGGCATATATTGCTCAAATACGCAGAGAGAATGAAGTTAAAAATGCCTTTGAAAGTTGAAAAAGATGAGGACGAGCAGGAGCACGATCCTGCAGACGACTCTTGCTGCGATTGTTCTTGCTTCGGTAGACTCAAAAAAAAGTTGATGCATCCGTTCAAGTTGCACAATGATCTCATTAACGAAACGGTAAAGTTAAAAATCAGATTATTTGCTTCTTTTCCGAAGAGCATAGAAAACAAGTAGGGTTTACAAAAAAGCATGAGCTTGTTTTTCAGAAAACACTCTTACACAAAGCATACTTACTTTTAAGCAGACTTCTTGGTTTCTATTTCCTTTAAAGATTATTTTTTCTAAACTAGTTTGCCTCTGAGTTTCGGAGGATCGTAAGCATCTGCGTAGTTTTATTTTGATTTGAGGATTAACAAAACTTTATCGAAAAAGTTTAAACAGCAGCCAGGCGTCCAGGCATATTGCTATAAATGTAAACTAAATCAACAAAAACGTCTTTGAACTTGCAATTTCAGTTTTTTTTTAGTCTAAGAAATACATCCGTCTAGAAGATAGAAAATTGGTCATCCGGGATCAAAGTTAATCTACGACGATGCACACTACCATGAATCTTTCAGAAAATTTGTGTCAATCTCCATGAAGTCTCTCCATGAAATCCATTTATTTTGCAAATAAATGGATTTGTTTTTTTTTTTGCAAGCTTTTCAGAATAATAAATTGAGTTTTTTGTGTTGCAGTTTGGGGACCAAGAATTTTACACTGCTGAGTTCACCCAAGACAAAATAAATTACTTTGACATTGAAGATAAAGAGACCTTCTTCAGCAATCCAGAAAGATCCAGAATTGTACGTTAAAGTTCGTCCTAGTTGTTCTCGAGTCGTAAAGTTTATACATTTCATTAATCTTTTCGAAATCTTTGATTAGCATTAAGAACGCAAGCGAAAAATATCTGCAACTCGAATTTTTTACTTAAGATTATATTTTAAATTTGAACTTATTTTGACCTCCAGAACAATGAACTAATTTTATAGGTTTTTATCGCGCAAATCAAAAAAAGAGCATAGTTTCGTGATTGGTATTTTTAGTTGAATTGTGAATCAGAGTCGAGGAATCACAATACTTGGCGACTTTTCTGCTACCTCGATCAAGAGCAAAGCAAAAAATACCTCTCTATTACTTTCTAAAGCAACGTTTAAAGAAACAAAGCATCCAAATTTTTTTCAAATAAAGTTACCCAATTGTCAAACCAAAATTACTGTATCTTTAGTTACCGCACAAATAATTAGGTCTATCCGATAATTTTTTTAAATGACCTTACAATACCTTAATTGAGTTACATTTAAGTTATATGCTAATGTTGCAAAAAAAAAGGACGGAGTTTCCATTTTAATCATAACTTTGTACATAGGCGCACCGAATTATGGACGAAACGTGCTGGGGAAAATCAAGAAAGAACGTTGGAATCAACAGGCTTTTGCTTGATGGGGTTTACGTGGCCGCATTTCCCTTGCATGATGTAGGCAGAGCTGGGCACCCGCTACTTTAAAAGTACCGCCGCTGCCGCTGTTTGGCAAAAAAAGCAGCGGCGCTGCCGCTTGTCGCTACTTAAATAAAAAAGTAGCGCCGCTGCCGCTATTTGCATACAAAACAGCGGCCGCTGCCGCTACTTTAGAAAAATATCTAGCCAAAAGAACGATGGCATTCAAATACGATACCCAATTGTGAAATTTCAACTTAATTTAAGACGGTTACAATTCAAGCTTTTAAAGTATTGGTACAAGTTATAATCGGCATTAGCAGACTTAAACGGTAAATAAGTAAGCAAATCACAATTCAATTGGTTGTTGGCATGCTCCTTTCAAAAAAACATGCATTTCAAAATGCTGGTTGGTCAAACCAGCGCTTTAGAAACTACTTGGAAAGTTACCCTTGGAAGCTACACTAGGAAGTTAAATTCCTTGTCGCATTTTCTACACAAACAAAAGGAAATAAGAAATAGTTTAAATCACTATCGACAAAAATAAAGTAAGGTTTTAACATTAAAGCAAGATGGCATACAGTATTCAGCTTCTATACACTCCTGTTCCAGCTCTTATAGCTCTGAAGTAGTCAATGTTTTTATCACACGCTCGGCCCTCAACCACTAAAATAATTCCTCGTGTAGAGATACGACAGGAAAATTTATCTATCGACCAAGTTACAAAGCATTTCTGGGAATATTGTAGAAATGGTAGGTGAATAACATCCCTGCGGTGATTTCATCCCACTTTGATAGAAAAGAAGATCGAGCGGTTAAGAACTGGTGTTTATGAACTCGGAGGAGATACTTACGCAGTAATGACATATTCTATAGCGCGGGCAACATGCTACACGCCGCTATATAAAGAACTCATTTCCAAAACAGCTTGAGCGCCATTTTTTCAAAATTGAGTGTAGAATCGTATTCGGTAGGTTGTGACCTCTACTTCCAGCTGACGAAATGTTTTATTCCCAAACCGCTTCTATCTGCTTCAAAATTAGGAATGAAAACAGCGTTTTTTTTCCAAAACCGCTTGAACATCACCAGGCGCGTAGCCAGGAATTCGCAATGGGGGGACTGTTTGGGGGGTCTGGGGCGTAGCCCCCAGCCACCGGAGACCAATGGGGGTATGGGGGCGAAGCCCCCAGCCGCTGGGAGTCTGGGGGCAAAGCCTCCAGCTGCCGGAGGCACGGGACCCTGGGTACGGAGCCCCTAGCGCTCGAAAATTTTGCATTTTTTTGCGAAAATAACTTAATTTTAGGGCTATTTTGATAAAGAAATAATGCTTTTATAACGTGCCATAGAAATTGGCAGTGTAAACATGATTAAACTGGTTTCATAAATGGGCTATTTGGGAGGTAGCTGATGGTAAAATTTTAGTTCTCTTATTTGGATGCTGGTAAATTATAAACTCGTATAGTTCAATAAAACTTACATGGAGTAATCTACAGTATTTCGTTTACAGTTTATACAGGAAAATAATTGGGGGGGTCTAATGAAAAGAGATTTAAGAGGAATGATAGATAATTAACTAATACTGAATAGCCCCCCCCCCACCCTATTTCTAAGTTAATAGTATATTTGTTGATGACACCTATGCTTAGCATTTTTACACTAGCGATCAAATTTGATTGCTTATTTTGGCAATTTTTCAAAGTTTTCATTTATTTGTAAGTTGTATTTTTGACAAATTAGCCCCCCCTTAATATATGTTTGAAAAGATGTTTTAAATCACTATTTAGTCCATTCCAGTGCATACAACAGTCTTAAAAGTGCTAAAAACGTGTTGTTTTTTTTCTTATTCTGCATTTTGGTTAACATGCCAATGGGGGAGGCTGTAGCCCCCCCCCTCCGCCCCTCCCCGTGAATACGCTACCGAACATCATCAAAGTTTATTTCCAGAACAGCTTGCAGTGAAATAAAATACGGTAAATGTTGAAAGAGATCTAGTTATCATGGAAATAAAGTCTCAAATGAGATTAAAAGACAAACCTACGGCATTAAATAATTAAAAAGTAGTATATTTATGGAAAACCTTAAAAGGTAAAAATCAAACGCCATAAAAAACTAAACGTTCTTAGCTTTAGCAAGTAGTGGCACAAAATCAAATGACATTAGTGATAAAGTCATAAGCTTTTGCTAAACCTCAACTCAACAAATCCTTCCAAAGAACGTAATACTGACAGTGAAGATACTGCTAAAGCGTACAATGAAGACAACGGGTAGACCATTTCACACCCTTAGGAATGGTGCAACTACTGCAAAACACTTTTGCGATTCTGCATTTGTTGTTTTGTGACAATATTTGTTGCTGTCTCAAATAAACAAGCGCATTTTTTGCAAGTTAGAAACTTTTTTTCCGTTTTTTTCCAAAGTCGTTTATATCTACATTTTTTAATTTCTAAAAAATTAAGTAAAAATGAGTTGGAACACGCGAGATCTGATCAAACATGCTTTTTTAATGTAATAGGCGGTAACACTTCTATAGCCACGAAAAACTTGAAAAAACGTTCATGCGTGCAAGTTCTAAACGTTTTTCGTGATTTTCTCGAAAGTACTGAAATGCACAAAAGCTGTTTTTCAAATATACTCTTAATAGAATAGATACATGTTAAGTAAATGATGCACAATGCGATTCATGTTACACGTATTTTTTCGACGAGTACAACTCCATAACTAAATTATTTTCAAGCTTATTTATTACCTAGTTCGATTTATTAGTTCAATTCTCAGCGCACTATAAATTTAATTCCCAGTTTTACTGTTCACTGTAGTAGCAAAATTTGTTTTACTATATGCATTGATGTATTTACTGTCTAACTTGCAGTGCACGAACTATACTGTGGTTTGTGACCAGATAGCCAACAAATCATTTGTCCTACTAAATGCCAGCATTTTTGAGGAACATCGCGAAAAATCGTCTTTGCGATCTGCAAGTTTACAGCAATTTATCAAAGTGTAACTATCGCATTTTGGTTGAAGAGATTCCGCTCAAAATCGGTTTATTGAAGAAACGAAAAGTACTTGAGGTAATGAATAGGTGTCCCAAACTTTTTTTACACAATTTTCCTTCATTGCGAAAATACGATTTAATTTTGCTTGACTCCGTACCATTGGCAACCCTGCATTTCGCTATTTTGTGACATTACAAAAGAAATAATTTTGCAAAAATTCTTGCAAATTAAGAAACGCGATTACCAACTACTAGCAGTGAGTTGCCTAGCTATCACCAAATCTGAAAACTTGGCAATTATCACTGGAAACTGTAGACCTAGGCTACCAGTACTGATCTACAGCACGCCTTTCGTGATGTCTCAAAATTGCGAAAAGAGGATTGCCAATGGTACGTAGTCAAACGGATTAAAACGTATTTTCGCGAATAAGAGGAATTCGGAATTGTGAAAAAAGTTTGGGACACCGCTTTATTACCGGTACCTCAAGTAGTTCTCATTTCTTCAATATAACCGATTTCAAACAGTATCTCTTGACGATGACGAAGAATACTTGCATCAAAATCAACTGTCTGGAGCGTATATGTATTCTGTAAAAGTAAGAAGGAAGTGTCAGAAACCGACTTTTAAGTAGCATTAGTAGTTACTACTTGCTTTCATAAAAAAATGATTGGTCTTGGTCTAAGTGGAGTTTTAGTTGCTTGCAATTCTCTCTAAAACGATGACAACTGATAAACTTTACCAACACAGTTATTATTATTGTATGTTAATTTACACACAGAGTTTAATAAGGCCCGCTACCAGACCAGATTATTTGTTGAATTTTGGTTCAGAAAAATAAGACACGTACAATAAAACTAGCCTATACATATACAATAACAACGACAAAACGTCACAAAGGTAGCATTGTTTGCTTTACTAAACTAAAATAATGTGGTAGCAAGAGCAGAGTGAAAACAAAATAATAAATACTCCAAACAGTAACGTGTAAAAATATAAATCGAAAAAAGTCTTGGAAGGAGTTTATTAGCAATAGCGGCAGCGGCAGAAAATTTGCTTAAAAAACTGCCGCTTTTTTGACTGAAAAAACAGCGGCGCTACCGAAAAAGTATCGGCGCTAGTAGCGCCGCTGGTGAACAGCGCCGCTGTGCCCATCACTGGATGTAGGGAATGTTATCAATATTGCTTTACTGACTTCGAACTAATTGACCATAATATCTGGTAATTTTCTCTTGAACGACGTATCCAGCCAGAATCAATCTTAAGAAAAGCACGTACCGCAGGTCTCGTGGGCACCCTCCACAGACTGTTAGTCCTTGAGTATCCCGCCTTTGAGCTTCTCTCAAGACCTGTTTTTGACTTGTTTTCAATTTTTACGTGGTGTTTGGAGCGACTGCGGGTCTACGCGGAGTTTCACCGCGTTCCCAATTCTCTGAAGTAGGTCCATCACCAAGTATTTATGCGCGCTTTGTGGGGCTTAGCCAATATCAAACAGTTTTCGCTCTTTACCCACAATCTTAACATCTATTTTTTTACAGGGTAGTGTGGATAAGCATGCTTCAAAAACGGCTAACATGCGCCAGCTTTTATATAGAGAATGGGCAAGATGGGGAAGGTGGTACAAATTTCAACCATTGGACGCCATCAGGTGGGAATAATCGTAGACTTTTTTGTTTGACCTAAATTTCAGAGGTCAAAGACTTGAAATGTTTTTGAACCACCACGTAGCATTTTGGTTTAATGAAATGTTGTTGAGTAAGAGAGCTTCTTTTCTTCGATAAAGTTTTACAGTTTTTAAACTCCATTAATCAACTCTTTCGGGGGTAGAATATGAGGGGGAGGCGTAAGTAGCCATGTGTCTTCTATGAGCTAATACTACTACTAAGGCATTATACTGAAATTGTCTACGTATAAATTATGTTGTGAGTCAGCACTTTTCATACACAGTATGTGGGCCCAAATATGGGTTCCTTTTTTAATTAGTTCTAAAGTGTCGTAAGAATAAGGGCAATTTTTCATAAGCTGCACTCTGACTTTTATCAACTAACAAGTTACTTTTTGATGTACAGTACGTAGCTTAAAAATCGAATTATTTATATATAGCTGTTGTCAGTAACGCAATTTTTGTTTTTATTTTGCTGCTTGGAAACAAAGGAATTACCTGAGCGACAAAATAGCTCTATATTTCTCCTTCCTGCAATTCTACACCCTCTTTCTGAGCATAGCTGCCTTTGTCGGTTTTATAGTATTCATATATGGCTTGGCCACTGTCTTTACCACTCCACTCAGGTATCAAAACAACGCTTTGCTGCCCAATTTACAAAATGCAATTCGTGATGCTTCACTGGCTGTAAAACGCTTCACAAAACGCTTCACTGGCTGCAATGAAAATTCAGCAAAGATTTTAAAACTCTTTTTTAGCTATGTTTTACATCAGCTAAAAATTAAAGAATGATTTGGAATTTATCGAAGTTATCGTTTCTTTAATACATTCTACATTTGTGCCTCTATCAATTTTAAAACAATGATGATTTTTTGTTACTTTTTTGTGCGTTTTTGTTTTTTTTTTTTGATATTAAAATCACTTCAAAATTCAATGAATGCATTTTATGTGCCAAATAGAAATTCCTTTAGATTTCTAGTTTTTGTCCCGAAATATATTTGTTTTGCTCATACAAAAATCACATTTTTCTCTTTGCTGAATTTTGATTGATTCATAATTCACATCAGCGATAAATGCATGTCGGTCAAGTTACCATTAACGGGCCTCCTTTTTTGTGAACTGGCGTCACCACTTCAACTAATGTCATCTATACTTGCATGTTGTGTTGCAATTTTTGCATGTTTGCTTCAATCATCTACTGCACATCTTGGGCTGCACTTCACGCTGTTTGCTGCACTGCACGTTACTGGCTGCGACATCACCAGATATTACCTAGGAGACAAAGTTGGTCTCTATTTTGCTTGGCTTGGATTCTACACGCACATGCTCTTCTATGTCAGCTTCATAGGCGTCATTTGCTTGTTGTATGGCATCGGGACTCTTTCAACATACCCACCGGTGTAAGTAGTGCATGCTGTGAATACTACTCTAAATTATATCAAAACAAAGGTTCTAGATGGGAACCTTGGGGTACGCCGCAATGTCTCGAGTTGCATGCGGTAATATTCAAAACCGATTAGTAGTCGAGTGGATAGAAGCGTCTGCTACTGAAACTGTAGACTCGGGTTCGATTCTCGGTCAGGTCAAATCGAAGATAATAAAAATTGGGATTCAAAGCTTCCTTGCTTGACATTCTGCAATTAAAAGGGATAGTGTGAACTGTAAAGCCTGTGAGGCAAGTGGCAGCTTGACTCCAAGACCATCACTATGTCCTTTCAAGGCAACTTGATGAATATGTAACAGCATAAAGAAAAAAATTCTTCGAGTAAATAACATAATTTTTAATTTTTAGCAAACTTTTAAAGCAATTATAGTTTTATGTTCAAGGTACTGGTGAAAAAAATGTCAATTATTAAGGGAGAAAATCTAAAACATATTGCAATTGCTATCGTTGTTAACTGGAAAATATCTATGAAATGCGGATAACGACAATAAATAAATAATAATCGGTTATCCTGCCAACTTTCCGCAAGGTCTACTGTTGGCGTGGATTAGCACTGATTATAATTAATAAATTTTCTGCTGATTGTCATAGAAATGTGATTAATTATCTCAATCGATTAGTTTCCGCGGCTATTTTTTCCTCCTAATATTTACAATTGCTTGAATTCTCGGTAATTGTATAAATTTATATGCAAAACATGTGGCAAATCCGTGCATATATTATGCAAACCATGTATCGATGACTGTTGGTAATTGCTTCGTCGATTTATTGTTAGTTTGCATGAAATAGCACTCGATTTATGCTTATAATATGGCTGGCGTTGGCTCGTGTGCTGCTGTTTGTTATTTTGCAATCATTATAACCAGTGTCGTAACGAAAGGTTTAAGCTAGGTGGCAACCCTCACTTGAAATCTGCAGCATTTTTGGGTCTTGTGCAGAGAAACGTGGGCCTTCACCAAAATTATTCAGTGTTTTTGCGTCAAATTTACGGTAAAGACCAAAAAAGGTCTTCAGCGTAAATTTGTTGCTTCCTTCCATTGAATTTAAATTTGGACGTCTTGTTTCCGCTTTAGTACTTTGTTTTTTTTTTCATACATTTGTTGTTAACCGGTAGACACGCTTCCTGGAATGGGACCATATCTTGTGGGGCAAGTGCCCCCGTCAGTTACGCCAGTGATTATAACTGCAAGAGTATCTTATTGTAAGCTGTGGCCTATACTCAGTCTTAAATTGTTGGGGGAACGCGAGGGGACGCATCCCCCCATTGAGAGTTAGCGTCTCCTCATCAAGATTTAGCGTCCCACCCATCGAGATTTGAGCACTAGTTGATCAGACGAAAAAGGGCAAATCCCACAAATTCCGGGCGAATTTAGTCCCAAATTGCGATGAAGACCTTTTTTTTGGTCTTCACTCGTTTTCGGGCACGGAAAGACATAATTTCCACTAAAGTATTTTTGCATTCCGAATGCGTTTGGTCAAGGTAGCAAAAGCGTCCCCCTATGCAAAATTTTACAGTTTAAGTACTGCCTCTACTATAATCAAAAGTATATGCTACAGCTACCATACTAGGAGATATTTTGTTTTATAACATCGTGAATTGAAATAAAGAAATGACAAAGAAAAGAGCTTTTGTTGTAATACATTTATTTCATTTGCGTTATTAATAATAATAAATCGATGTATACGTTTGGGATGCGTAATCCCCTATTGCTTTGCTAATCGGACCAATGTTCTAATTTAACATAATCTCTTTAAATGTATTAAAAATATTTTTACTCTAAAAGACAACCGCGTTATAAACAGCTATTTCTTTTGTTACCTAAGTTTTGTTTTTGACACGGATCTTTTTTTATCAAATTTAGTCAAGAAATTTGTGACGAAAACGACCCCTTTTACGCCGGAAACGTTACAATGTGCCCTCTTTGTGATACGGGATGCCACTACTGGAAATTAAAGACGGCTTGTTTAGCTACGAGGGTATGGCTTTTATTTCGATTTAATTTTGTTTGTGTGGTATCTCTTATTGTTTTGCTAATACTGTACGAGTTTTGCAATTAACTTTCCCTACCGGTAATTTATTTAATGTTTAGGCTATACCGTAATAAGAATTGAATGGATTGTTTGCAATTGAAACAGTAAACGCAGTTTCGATTTCCGATCGGGACAAACCAAAGACTATAGAAATTAATGTTAATGGCCTTCCTAGGTAGGCAGGTGGGCAGGTGGCAGCTTGACTTGAAGAACTAAAGGCCCCTTTACTGTTTCCCGACCAAAGCAACTTGGCAAAAAACAAATTATTTTCAGTAGGTATCAATTTTAACGTATTTTTAGATCACGTATGTATTCGACAACGAAGCTACAATATTCTTTGCCGTTTTCATGTCTCTCTGGGGTACGTATAACTTTGCTACATTCTTGACCAGTACTTAAACCACGGATATTTTTGAGCCCTGCAATAGGCCTACAACCGTTATCGCTCAGCTGGTAGGGAATTTGGTTGGTTATCGAAAGATTGCTGACTCCCGGCTTGATTTTCAAACTCGCAATGCGTCGTTGTGTCCTTTGGAATGATACTATATTTGACGCATGCTCCCACTAGGACCAAGCAGTCTACCCGTTGCGGAGGCCCAGCCTGACGAAAGACTTGCAAACTAAACCCATAAAAATGTGCAGCTCTATGTCGTTATGGCCAGACAGTTGCAGAATGCCTGGCTCATATGTTTGAATTAATGAAGCAATAATTCAGTAAGCTAAAGGGCCTAGCAACGCGTACAGCAATACAAGTTAGGCGTTGAACCAATTAATAGGCCATTTGATCATTCTTTCAAGGACGTTATTTCTACCTCTCAGCCACCGTGCAGAATAATATTTCTCGTCTCTTGCAAAACTAACGGTTGCTCTCTTCTTTAGCAACATTCTTCCTGGAGTTTTGGAAGCGACGCCAATTTGAACTTGCTTATGAGTGGGATCTGGTGGACTTCGACGAGGAAAGAGATCTGGTTCGACCGGAGTACGAAGCCCAGGTGGACAGGGAGCGCTTTAATCCTGCTACGGGCAAGATGGAGTCCATGATGGCTCCGAGAGATAAATTTCAACGAATTAGCTTGTCAATCGCAACAGTACTGTTCTGGGTAAGCTTGTTGTGTAAATGCATCGTACTTGGTCGATGGGATCAAACGTCTTCTACTGACGGTAGAATCAGGCTCCATTCTGGGTCGTCAAACCAAAGAATATAAATATTAGTTTTCACAGCTTCCCTGCTTGATTTTCAGCAATTAAAAAGGACAAGAGCCAAATCTCCATCCTGTTTGGTAAACAGGTGAGCAGAGGGCAGCTTGAGTCGAAAACCGCAAATTTCGTTCGCTGTCTCCTGGACAAAGCAACTTTGTGAACAAAACTGTGATTACAATTAAAAGCTTCTTTCTATAATTTGATACTTGCATGCAAATCGGATTATGATTGCGCCCGAGCAACACATCTCTTTTCGAAGAAATGTCGCAACGGTGGCGAGTCGTTGGCAACACTGTCCAATTTGATATAGGCCCGACATTTGAACCTCAGACCCTCGCTCCAGCACGCGTGCAACCAAGATTTTGTTAAAGAGGGGGGTTTGAACCAACAGTTAAATTTTTTGTTCGAAAACTGTCTCATTTAGACGGCGGTACTGAGCAAACTTGAGCTACTTGAGTGTAACGGGCGGGGGTCTGCGACAGAGCCCCCAGCAGCAGGGCGATTTTTGTAAATTTGCAGACAAAAAATCCGTTTTAACGCAATTTGGATTACATGTCGCACGTTTTCGGAGCCATTTTAAAGAACTAAATTGCTAAAACTTGGTAGTCATTTAAAAGAATTAAATTGCCCAGTCCCTTCAGCCCTCTCCCATTACTTACAGATCAGGTCCAAAACACGTTTGAACACTTTTATTATGGCTGAAAATTTTTAACCGACTTGGCTTAAGGGGAGCGCGCTTAACCCCTCTTGGCCCGTTCCTAGTTTCGCCCCTGCTCTTCAGAGACACTCACTTTACCACTAGACCAACTAGCTGCCTTATAGATATGCGTTGCTGCTATTTTTGGCGCGAAGAAATTTTTAGCTTGGCGCTAGTTTTGATGCAGCGGGCAGTTGATAAAGTGGTAAAGGCGTTATCCTCTGGGTCGGTAAGTTAAGGATTTAACTTCCAGTCTCATTATATAGCGAGTAGGTAATAGTGGGGTAGGCTTAAACTACTTTTTAATTGGAAACACTATTTTTAGGTCGGATTGATCGTGGTTGCTGTGTTTGCCATCATCGTCTACCGGGTGGTGATGCATACCGTCTTCGCCCTTTCAGTCGATCCAGCGACTCTTGGGGTGGTGGGCGACGTGGCCTCCCCCTCCATGCTAACTACCATCACTTCTTCTTTGATTTCCCTCATAATTATTCTCTTGCTTAATAAGGTAAAATGTTGGTGTTTTTATACATAATATTTGCCATAAGAAACCATGAGGGTCACATTAGTGCCTTCAAAACTCTTAAAATCGCTCAAAGGACCCTAAATGGTACCATCTAATGGTCCAACAGAAATGTGACGAGAGAGCATTTCTTGTAAGTTGAAACTGCGAAATAATGGTAACGTAATACAAGAAAACGTAACAGCAAGATCTACAATATTCTTTTCGCAATTTGGTGCAAGTTATGTAATGTCAAAAAACATAGAAGCTAGGAAATAACTAGTGAATTTTTTAGCCTGAATTATTTTGATTTTATATGTGGCGGAACAAACTTCTAAAACGTTTACTTACCTACTAATAAGTAATAACCAAAAGGTACATATTTTCAGCTTTATGCAAAAGTTGCTCTGGCGCTAACAAATTGGGGTAAGTTTCTCATCTTGTATGCATGAAGTAGTGAAAATTTTAATTATTTTTATCTTGAAAATTGGCTCGTCAGATGATTGGAGTACTTACCCGATTAATAATGGTAGCAATATTAAATTTCACGTTTTCATATAGGTGTGAAGTACTGCGTAAATGTTAAGGCTTCTGCATCAAAATGTTAGATATTTTATTGTTTAATCTTTAAGTCCCCGTCATAATCGCGAAATAAATACGGCATATCCACCACCTTTCACAGGTCTATCAGTCTTCTATAAACGTTAGAATTACCCAAAAGTGAAAGTAGAGGGTCTTCAGAGCTTAAAGTGCCCCCGTCCTTACACTAGTAACTTAGAAAATTTTACTAGTAATGTAAGTTTTTAGCATGTTTTGAACTTGACCAGTAAATGGTACAAAGAGCTAAAGAGGCTTTCTTGGAAATTTTGGTTTTTAAAATCAAGTTTCCCACTTTTCGAAAACATTACGCTTTAACTCTTTCTGTCAATACTATTTAAAACTTTGGAGTTACTTTTTTTTTGTAGAGATTCCAAGGACACGAACTGAGTTTGAGGATAGCTTCACGATGAAAATTTTCTGCTTCCAATTTGTCAACTTCTACGCTTTCCTCTTTTACATCGCCTTTTTCAAAAACACTTTTACTGGCCACCCTGGGAACTACAACTACTTGTTCGGGAGGTTTAGATGGGAAGGGGTGAGAACAAACTACTGGTTTTTATCTCAAATATGATTATTGTTTATGAACTAATTTGTTAATTGTGATTTGTCAAGTTAAACAGTTTCTACTAAAATATGAATTTGCAGTAGCTATAGAAAAGCTGATTTGGCACTTAAAACCTTGTCTTTTTTTTGAGTTAAGATTGTTTTTGACCATTTTATTTTTCGAATTTATAGATGCTGAAACAACAGAATTTTTTGTTTGTTTGTTTGTTTGTTGAGTTTAGATTCTTTAATTTTTAATAGAATGTAAATTAAAAAATTAAAGTATTAAATGTAGCTAAAGTGAAAACTTTACTACATTTTATCAACCATGCGCAGTATTTTTGAATCTTGAATACCTCCAAATGAACTCGTTCGATACTTTTCGAGTGCAAAGTTTCTCTAATCAATTTACATTTTTTAAGTGCGAAGCAGGTGGATGCATGTACGAACTGACTGTACAGCTTTTGATTATTATGTTCGGCAAGCAAACCTTCAACAACATTATGGAATTGATTGTTCCCTGGGCACTAAACAAATATAGGTGAGCAAAATCGAAGTTCAAATTTTTTAAACTAAATATTGTTTATATTTTAAATCATAGTTTTCAATTATTACGACAATTAAAGCAAAATAATGATTAATTTAGGGGGTCTTTGAAAATCGAAAATCTCTAAACATCGAGCTGCGCTACTGCGAATTAAAAAATCTCGCCTTAGATGGTTTGGCGATTGAGCACTTAGCAGTAGCAAGAATACAAAAATTACTTGCGACTGAGGATTCTATTCCAACCCAAACTTCTGTTTATGACCGATTAACTATTAGGGCATGATCCTGATCAACTAGGAGGCTAACGCCTCCGGATTTGCTTTGTGATTATCTCAAAGTTTGCATAATATGCATTCAATTTTTTAATTTGGTTAGGTCCCCAACCCCTACCCCAATTAGACCCTGGTTGCGCACTCCCACTACCCCATGTTTAATAAGAAGTGTCGGTTGGGCCCCAGGTTTAATCCAGTTACTCGTATTTGGTCTGGCAATGCAAGAGGTGGCACAAAATGCACAATTGTACACCCCTGTTTAATGCGAGCAAGAAAATTTTTCATTTTGGTTACAGAAAAAGGAAGTCTGAAAAAGTTGCAAAGGAAGAACCGGAAAACACTTACACAAGATGGGAGATGGATTTCGACTTGGCTCCTCTGGAACTAGATCTCTTCTACGAATACTTGGAAATGGGTAATAATAACTTTTTTCTAAAAGCTGCTGCTGTTTTTGTCAGTGCCCTCATTGCCAGGAATTTGAAATTGTTTCTGCAACTTGTTTTACTTGAATTTTTCTCGTTTGAAATTTGTTCTACATGACCGTATTATCTCGCCGCGTTTATCGTTCGTTAATTGTGTTAATTAGAGCTTTATGGCAATACAGTCGCACCTCGGAGTGCTTAACCAGCAGAAATGTCGCGGCAAAAAACGGAAAAAAAATGTCTGTCTTTATACTGGTGGATTTGTCCACAAATTGAAAATTCCTTCGTTTTCTCCAAACATGAGAATGAAAGGGTAGATGGTCAATATACTTAAACATTTTGTCTTCTTTGGTTGTCTCAGATTTGGCCTTTTGCGGCTTCAAAACTTATGTTCTGTTCTTTTCAGTCATTCAGTTCGGATTTGTTACCTTGTTTGTGGCTGCTTTCCCTCTAGCTCCACTTTTGGCTCTCCTTAACAACATCATTGAAATTCGATTGGATGCCATCAAGTTTATCACCCAGTTTAGGTTTGATATTTTTTGACGGAATTTTACTGTACTGCAACGTAATATTTCAATACAAATGGTATTATATAAACCTGGACCAAGTGCTGAATTTCTAAAATATTTGCATCCTTTGATCTCAGGCTAGATGAACCAATTGTATTTGAATTTTGTTTTAACTGCGGGTTGCAAACAAAATATCGAATTGTCTATCGTATTTTAATAAGTTTTAAGTTTTATAGCTCAAAGTAGTTTGAAAAAATATGTATGAAATTATACGCAATAGAAGTGCAAGAAAAACAATTTTGAAGAAAAATAGTACGAAAATTTTAAATTTTGATATTTACTGTATATGGATCTGCTTTTGTCTCCGATTAAAAAGTAGCAATTTTTCGACACTCCGTATTGTTTATTTTTTAGACGACCACTTGCCTTGAAAGCATCTGACATTGGTGCTTGGTACTTCTTGTTGGAGTTTATTGGAATACTGGCTGTTGTCACTAATGTAAGTTGTGTTGGGGCTATAAGTAATGGCAAATAAACGTTTGGTAAAATTAATTTTTAGGCTTTTTGGTTTTATGTATTTGGCTTTGTACAGTAAGGCAAACAGCTTTATGAAATATTGGCGAGCATTTTGAAAATATGCTATCAACGTAAGTTGTGTTGTGTAAGTTGTGTTGGGGCTATACGTAATGGCAAATAAACGTTTGGTAAAATTAATTTTTAGGCTTTTTGGTTTTATGTATTTGGCTTTGTACAGTAAGGCAAACGGCTTTATGAAATATTGGCGAGCATTTTGAAAATATGCTATCAACGTCTGAGGGGCTCTGCCCCCCATACCCCCCCCCCCCCCCCATTCACCGTCCCACAAGATTGTACATTGTAAAATGCCACAAAATTGAATAGCAAAGGAAGCTAATTTTTCTTGTGTTTTTACAGGCTTTTACCATTGCTATTACATCTGAAGCCATTCCAAAACTTGTCTACTTCTATTTCTATTCAACTACCATCTTTCCAGAAAACACCTATGTGGTAAGATTTACTGTTTTAAGCGCAAAAAGCATTACTGTGGGTCGGAAGACAACAGTGTTACGAGGGTAAAGCTCAGAGGAGAGGTATTTGCAAAATTAAGCAGCTTTGTTAAAGACAAACAAAGTGCAAATTCTAAACGTTTGAGGGAGACTAATACTGGTAGTAAAAAGCATAAATCTTTTAGAACAAAAATATTTCAGAATTTGTGCAAGAAACTAAAAAGAAGTTTTTAGGGTTACATAAACGATAGTCTGTCGGTGTTTAATGTCGACAACTTAACGGACGCCAATGGCAACCCCATTCAACCTCCAAATTTACCGGGAGAAGATGTGAGAGAATGTCGGTAAGTGAACAAAATGATGAAAAACAGTGGCTTTACATGTAGCTGGAATCGTTTTTGTAGTCCTAATATTTTTCTAAACGTGGTAAATTGTAGTTTTGGTTGTGCCTTAGACTCTGCATTCGGTATACTGCCTATAGCCAGTATTTAAATTGTAAAATTTTGCATGGGGGGACGCTTTTGCAGCCTTGACCAACTTTATAAAAAGTTTAGTGGAAATGATGTATTTCCGTCGCCGAAATTGAGTGAAGACCAAAAAGAAGAAAAAGGCCTTCGCCGGAAATTGAAGTTATTTTTCCCCGAAATCAGGTGAAGACCAAAAATAAAAAAGGGTCTTCGTCGCAATTTGCGACCATTTTCGGCAGGAAATTTGTAGGATCTTTTAGTCCTGGCTGGCTATTTTTCCTCAGGTCTTCCAGCGCTCAACTCTCGATGGGGGGACGCATCCCCCCTACAATTTAAGTACTGCCTATAGCTTATCATTAATTTTGCTGTGCTGTTTTACTTCTAATGAATTTTAACGTTTTCGTTTGCGAGTGTACTTTTTGAACTCGGTAGATATAATCATGTAACTTGAATTTCGGCTATTCAGAAAGAAGCTAATGTTGACCGTGGTCTGAAAACGAAAGAAAGTCCCATTTTTCTCTCGACTGTTTTTTTCAATAAATTCTAACGACATTTGCATTGTATTTCAGGTATAAAGACTACCGCACACCTCCAACGGCAGACCCAGCTTATCAACTCTCTCTCCAGTACTGGCATATTCTAGCCGCTAGATTTGCATTCGTTATAGTGATGGAGGTGAAATTTTGAATTTAGAATATTTTTTGTGTATGACAAATCATGATTGACTCTTGAAATTGCGGATTCCATATTGGCGTCATTGCGCCAGCACAACTTTTAGCAAAGAAATGTCGGTACGATGGCAAGCCGTCGGTCACACTGTTTCATATGATGGATCCACATCACGAATCCTCGATACGGTTTCGGATTATTTGGATTTGTTAAATACCCGTAGTGCTAAAATAGTGACTCCATCTCCTCAACAGGAGGATAACAAAGATGGATTCATTATCAATCATTTAATTTTAATAAATGTCGTTTGTTGCAGCATGTGGTATTTTTTCTGAAAAGTTTCTTCGATTACGTCATACCCGATCGTCCAAAGAAACTAACGGCACAAATCAAGAGGGAATATTACCTGGTTCAAAACATGTTAATGCAAGCCGAAAAAGATGACATTCTGAGCAAATACGGAAAAGGTAAATTTGAAAACTCGGTCGAGGTTCAGACAAGACAGTATCATTGGTCCACTTAATCAAAAAACTACAAATCAAACATAGATTCCTTAACTAAGGTTCGAAATTAACGCTTGCCCGAGGCAGGCTGAAATTGCCTAGGGCATGTTATTTTCTAGCTTCACTTTCCCGACGGGCAAGTTTATAAAATACAGCGTATAAAGTAAGCAACTTCGGAAAAGATTATTTGAAAACGCAAATTGCTTTAGCTACAGTACAATAAAATAAATGCAAGTAAAGTAACTTTTGCTTGGTTTATTTGAGCCTTAATGCAATCACCGCAATTATCACTATAGTTTAATCGCACGAGCATCATTAATCGCAATTGCACTTCTTAATCCCACAACAGATTTGTTTGATATTCACACGCGCTTTGCAATTCTTTTGGCGAAAAATGTTTCGTTCTTTTCCCGCGAAAAATTTTCCCTCGCTTGGCGCGTTAACCGCTCTTTCGAGTATCACAATACTACCCTGCGCTGCAAGAAAACGAGATCAAAAATTCGGCAAATTTTTATTTTACTCTTAAGATCTTTTAGTTCCTCTATCAAAAAAGTTTAGGTGGTGCAGTTTCCGAGATAAATTTTCCGAGATACTCGTTTTCCTAAAGTTTCCGAGATACTCGCGATTGAAAAATGAAATGCGTCTGTGGCAAAAAGCAACGTGAATTATTGTATCGTAACAATTGAAATGATTACAATTCAAAAATCAATTTTTGTAAATTGAATGATAGAAAAAAGCAGGGTTGGCAATCACGTCCATGACTTTCTGCAATATTTGTTACGCAAGAGAACTGTGATGCGATGCAGAGTAGAATAGATGTGATTTTTTTTTCGATGCGATAGAATTGCCACAAGTTTTCGATGATTGATTTTTGATTAATTTTGAAGCTAAAATTTTGTTATCTCAAGGAATATAAATTGAAGCTTAGCCAGCGCAAGACTTTAGTTTATTGGCGTATTGTTACACAACAAGTGCCAAAACTTTCTCAAACTTCTACCTAAAATGTGACTTACAAAACAAAAAAAAACAACAGAAATAATGACAAAAATTGAATAATCGCTCGCAAAACTCGAAGATTTTTTCGTTGAATTTTTGGATGCGATAATGGATGTACCGGTATTCTTTTGCCTGTTTTGATGCGATATTTTTGGAAAAAAAGGGTGCAATGCGATTGTCATCTCAGAAAAAGGTATCTATTACGTCATTGAAATTTAAAAATTGCTTACAAGAACTGGATTTTCTCGAAATACGATATTATGCATATTCGGTAGTTATTACGCTCTCTTCAATTTTTCAAAATCAAACAGCATCAAAATGCACTGTGCATCTCTGTTTTGGGCAAGTTAAGATATCCCTGGGCAAGAAAACACTTGATATTACTTGCCCGACGGGCAAGTTGTTGAAAAAGTTAATTTCGACCCCTATTAACCCATGAATTGTTTCGGTCTTTGAGTCAAGCTGCCACCTGCCCACATGTCCACACACACGGTGAAGGCTTTAAAATGTTCCGTTTATTTCTGAACGTCAAGCGAAGAAGCTGTGAACACTAGTCTTTGACGTAAAATCAGTATTGCCTACTTTTTGACGTAATGTGAATTGTAGCTGCACCTCCATCAAAATTCCTTCTGCTTCTGACCTGGTGAAAACATTACAGCGGATTCAGCTTGGCTAGAGACCGCAAAACCTTTTATTTTGTTATTAAGAAATTT
Source organism: Trididemnum nubilum (assembly GCA_963965965.1). Lineage (NCBI taxonomy): Eukaryota > Metazoa > Chordata > Ascidiacea > Aplousobranchia > Didemnidae > Trididemnum > Trididemnum nubilum. The sequence goes on along the minus strand of OZ014489.1, from coordinate 19,794,545 downwards.
TGCCTTTTGCATTGCTCGTTTCTGACTTTTTTCTTTTCTTTGTCAGCTCTCTCCGAACTGGAAACACTCTATCGACAACTTAAAGGTTTTTGAGTTTTGTTAGTACGTTTTTTCCCGCAATTTTCTACTCTTCTCTCATTTATCTGTTTCTATCTTCATCTTTTGTGATTCGATTACGTGAAGCGAGGATCACGGGTTTTGCAAAACTCCTATGTCTTCTGCTCAAGATCAAATTAAATATTCTATAGAAATGAAAAACATTCGGCTGCGTGATATAAAACCAAATAGTCGTTGGGATTTGTTGGTTATTTTGCAAGTGTTCTTCAAACTTAGAAATTTGTCGTAGGAACGTGAGTTTTTTTGCAAATTTAACTACGTGCATATTTCAGAGAACATTTGAAAAATTAAAGCCAAGTCCAACAGAATTATGTTTGCTTCTATAACAACTTTTTGTTTCAGAACCAGACGGACCCAAGCAAGATGGTCATGAACTTAACACAAACGCTTCTAATGGCAGTGGCATCGTTGCCTATGAAAACGAAATGAAAACCACGTCCATGTAGTATGGAATGGAGCGAAAACAAATCCGTGTGACTCCGGGTTTTAGGGATATTGTATTCTAGTCTATAGTACGTACAATACGATCAGTATAGGCCTTACGTTTCACCATTGCACTATACTACGTTTTGTTGCTGTCTTAATCAAGCAGGCTAATCAACGCTATGAAAACTTTGTAGTTGAGCTATAGTGAGGCCTACTAGTGTTAAAAGTTCAAATATATTTTATGGTTATTCTGTGTTTTGTGTTTAACTGTGATTGCGATTAAAAATTTTGTGAAGCAGTAATAAAAAAACTAAGCAAGAGACTTCAAAAAAGCATAGGATTAGCCAAAGTTTTTAAGACAAAGTCAAAACGGTACCAGGCAAACACTTAGTGCCTTCAAAAACAGTTTTATTTGAGGCTGCCGTAAGTTTCTCGCTTTCCAATTCCATTTTTCTCATATGACTTGACTTTGGCCTTCAGCAATTATGAAGTATATTTTTCTTTCTTTTCTAAACTACTGCTTATACCATGAACGCCAAATAGGTAGATGGAAACGGGTAGCGTAGCCTTGGCATTACCCAAAAATGGACCGCGAAGACAAAACTTTTTTTTGAGTATGAAGTGTGGGCTTTTCTGTTTTCGATTTTTTTTGAAGTCTCTGCTAGTTAATTTTGTATTTTGCCTTCCAGTACTTCAAGTTGTTTTTATTTTCACTTAGTAGCAGTTATTTTCTTCAATCTTTGTAATTCAGTACACAATTACGTAGCGAACAATTTCCGTGTTATTTTTGTATCATTTTTGTCGATTTTTGCGCGTATATTGTGAAGACAAATGTCTTCAAAATCCTTAGATTACAACTCGTCTCTGCTTTAGTCCGATAATATTGTGTTAATACTAAATGCTGTACTGTTACAAGACGTTATTGAAGGAACAAAGGCACAAAATGTTTATTTTTTCGATTTTGTCAAATTCAAACCAGTTCGAAAAATTAAATTTGTTGTTAGTTAATAGACCTACTCGGCTTCTCTTTTGTGCATTAGAGCATGGCGCAATGCTATATAACACTATAAAATCCTCACTGATGCATTCCAACATCACTTATAGAACTGTCGATGGGAGTACCCTAAGGTTGGCTTTAATGCTGCCGAGTAGACCACCAAGGCTTGAGTATTGTGCTGGGTTTTAATACTGCGAAAATGATACCGCTTACAATTCGTAAAGGAGTGACTTAATTCACTGAAAAATTTTAAAAGAGTAAAAAGAACACGAGGAATATTCATCCAAGCTCTTTTCATTGAGGCTGGGTTATTGTAAACCTTAAAAATTTGGGAACATTATGCCAAATTTGACGTCACTGCGACGTGTCAGCGACGCGGAATCGCACCATAGCGAAGGTCTTAATTGTGAGAAATAAGCCCCGTATATGTATGTGGTTTTCTATGCATAACGGTACATTAAATAGTTTTGTGAATAATTATATAACCTGAAATTTTGTATTTGGTTACGGGGTAGCGTAATCTACCTCAATCCCAATCTATCAAGTAGCGAAGTACAGTTCACATTGCAATGCATTAAATATTTGTTAAGTGAATGTTTTATTGTGCTTGTAAAGAATCTAAATCGTTCTGTAATTGCATTTGGAACAAAGTTATGAAGAGATATTTGGTAGTAGTCTGTTCTGAAGTAAATAGATACGAATTACCACCGGTACAGCCCAAAAATTACAAAGTACGAAATAAAATTCAACAGTTAAATCATTATTGATGCCCTTAAAACTAAAACTACCAATTTTGTGGGGTCGTTGTTTAAGGGGAACGCTGGGCCCAAACAGTTCATTTACCGAAATATCCCCCGAACGGAATTGCAGTTTATTTTAAAGGTAAACAAGCAAAAAAAAGGACCAGCATCAATAAAACAAGATGGTATGTGGCTACATGTCTTGTTGTTTAGGTCTTCGACCGAAGTAAATTTCACTAGTGGGGCAAAATTTGCAAAAAAATAAGCAAAAATACCATATTCCTGCTAAAATGATCATCTAGACAAAACACATGTCAGATAGGAATAGTAAATCAAGATTAACTAACAAACACTGCAAAAATGTTAAAGCATATATCAAACAACATCTTGCATTACGGTAGTGTATTAGGACTGGTGAAAATGTAGTTAAAGTGGTAAATCTAGTCGGTTCTAGTCTTAAATAAAAATGCGAGAGTTTAGCCGAAAAAATTAATTCCCGGAATTTGCATCGGCAAACTATACAATTTAACCACCATATTTTTTTGAAACCAAACAGTGCGACAAAATAACGCAATCTCTCCTAAAAATTATTGCTAGTATGACCTATGACGGCATAAACATTCCTCTGCTAGCCTTTTTGGTGGCGAGTGTCCTGCGATTGTGGCCACGCGATTGTTTGAATTCCCGCTTTTTTCTATCTCCGGTTTTGTCCTCTTTGGCATCGGTGGAGGTAGAACCATTCTTTGAGCCTTGAGGTCAGTAGCGTAGCCCCCCCCCCCCCCATTGTCCTGCCGACCAAAATGCAGAATAAGGAAAATACCACGTTTTTAGCACTTTTAAGACTGTATTTTGCACTGGGTTAGACTAAAAAAGGATCTTAAGCATAGTTTGAAACGTTTGTTTAGGGGGGGCTAATGGAATGCCGACCAAAATCCAGAATAAGGAAAATACCACGTTTTTAGCATTTCTAAGACTGTATTTTGCACTGGGTTAGACTAAGAAAGGATTTAAAGCATAGTTTGAAACGTTTATTTAGGGGGGGGGGGGGGCTAATGAACTGCCGACCAAAATGCAGAATAAGGAAAATACCACGTTTTTAGCATTTCTAAGACTGTCTTTTGCACTGGGTTAGACTAAAAAAGGATTTAAAGCATATTTTGAAACGTTTATTTAGGGGGGGCTGATGGACTGCCGACCAAAATGCAGAATAAGGAAAATACCACGTTTTTAGCATTTCTTAGCCTGTATTTTGCACTGGATTAGACTAAAAAGGATTTAAAGCATAGTTTGAAATGTTTATTTGGGGGGGGGGCTAATGAACTGCCTACCAAAATGCAGAATAAGGAAAATACCACGTTTTTAACTCTTCTGAGACTGTTTTTTGAGCTGGAATGGACTAAAAAGTGATTTAAAGCATAGTTTGAAACACATATTTTGGGGGGAGGGCTAAATTGTCAAAAAAAAAGTCACAAATCAACAAAAACTTTGAAAAAATGCCCAAAAATAAATAATCAAATTTGATCGCTAATGTAAAAATGCCAAACATGTAGATTTTATCAACAAATATATTATAAACTCAGAAATAAGGGGGGGGGGGGGGGGGGGGCTATTCCGTATTAGTTAATTACCAATCACTTCTATCAAATATCTTTCCATTAGCCCCCCCCCCAATTGTTTTTCTTTATAAAATGTAGACGAAATAGATTACTCCGTATGCATGAGTTTTATTGAATAACAGGATTTTATGATTTACCAGCATGCACAGAAGAAAACTACAATGTTATCATTAGCCACCTCCCACATAGCCCATTAATGCAACTAGTTGAATTATGTTGCACAGCCAATTTCTATGCCACGTTTTAAAAAACAATATTTTTTATTAAATAGCCCTAAAATGAAGTTATTTTTGCAAAAAAATGCAAAATTTTCTAGCGCTGGGAGCTCCGCCCCCAGACCCCCGTGCCTCCAGCTGCTGGGGGCTTTGCCCCCGGACCCCCAGCCTTCGGCAACTGGGAGCTTCGCCCCCAGACCCCCATTGGCCTCCAGCGGCTCAGATTAGCCCCCTGCCAATGCGAATTTCTGGCTACGCGCCTGCTTGAGGTACTCTAGATTGTCTTTTAGTCTTTCCGCCTCTTTGAGAAAAGTATTCTTCCCTTCTTTTTTGCCGTTCTTCTTCATTCTCGCGTAAAATTTCGGGGTTTCGAATGAAGTGCCGGTTGCGATAGCTTTGTTTTGAACTGAAAACATAAGCAAATTAAAAATTACAAGCTATTCAAGTATCAAAAGATTTTGGGAAAATAATACGGTAATATTTTGAAATACTACATCTTGCACCGAAATACTGCAGAATGTAGATATTTTTGACAGTTTTTTACATTCGGAAAAACTTTTTCCATTGAGAGTACCTGGGGACGTTGGCAACTGGAGAAAATACCCAAGAGTCTTTGCATTGTCGCTGTCCATCAGCTATTTCAACGAATAACACTAACAAAATAATAATGGGATCCTACTTATCTACTGTAAATTTCTGAATTTATTTTTTGGTCATTTAATGGTGATTGGTCTGGATTTTTGGCGAATGAACGAAAAAGGCTTCAATTGCCATTTCGGTCAAAATTACTAAAAAGTACCATATTTTGGCATATGAGCCCTGACATCATGTACTTGAAATCCTGAAAGTGACAATTTTTTGTTATGGCTGAAAAAGTATTTCCAATGTTTAGCATTTAATCGAAAATTCCGAGCAATAAATATCCAAATATAAGCGACGTCAAAAATAAAACAGAATAACGTGCAATTTTAGTAACACATGAATACACATCGGGATTTCGCAAAACTTACATTTCATCTTTGTCGCTTTCTTCTTCACTGCTTGTTTCATCTCCTAGCTCATCCAAGCTATCAGCGTCATTGGTCCCCACTGCTACGTCATCATATGTGTCGTCATACTCGTCATCATAGTTGGAGACCGGATTCGCTGGAACAAATGACTGCTTAATAGGTTTCTTCACGCTGGCCATAGCAGGGTTTTGGAGCTTTCTTATTTCGGTAGTATAAAAAACTATGACATACTTTTAAAAAATACGCTCTGAGAAAAGTAGGCGCTTGACTTGTTATAGCGGAAAGCATTTACGTGGGCTTAGATCTTCAACAGATGAGAGAATTGAAACCAAAATATTGTGGGTTTTAAGCTGCTCATCCACAACCGTAACACAACATACTTTTTGCTGTTTTAGATTTTATTTTTACTGTTGATGGACGTAACTGAGCCAGAAACGTTTAAAAAATTAGAATTTCAAATACGTTTTTCAATTTTACAATTTCAATTTTAAAAAATTACAATTGATGAAACGACGCATTGTGGGTTGCAATACGTTAATCAGTATTTCATAAAGTTTTTATTGACACTAAAATTTAATGTTTCAGATAAAACTTTTATGTCTCTCAGATAAAATTTCTACAAGTGTAATCATTGAGTTATATGAACCCCCTTAAAATCTGAAATGACTACACCTCAAGAAAAAGCGCAATGTGTATCCTGGTTTATTGAGACAAAATCAGGTGTTTAGACCTAGGGAGACTACAGAACTAAGTATGGAAGAAACCCACCATCACATCCTCCAATTTGTTTATGATTCAAGGAATTTATGGAGACAGGGATGTGACGGCTGTCAACTTACTGAGAATCGAAGCCTTTTTCTGTTCAAGCAACTTGTGATGCAAATGCCAACAGCAACGTGAAGTTGCTTGATTAGCATCGCAAGCTGGTAGAATAGAACAAGGTTGTGATTTGTGAAGCTAATTCTGTTCAACCAGCTTGTGATGCTAATCACACCACTTCGCGTCGCTGTTGGCGTTTGCATCACAAGCTGGTTGAATAGATTGTTTTTATGGTTTTTTTCTTGAGGAGTAGTCATTTTATGAAGATTCATATAAATCAAGCACGTTGAAATTTTATCTGAAACAATAAATTTTAGTGTCAATGAAAACTTCATGAAATATTGATTAACACAAAACAACTCTCATTGCGTTATCTCTTCATTTGAGGTTGCATTAATTTTTTTTAATTCTAAAGAGACTTCATGGACACCCTGTATTTCATGAAGCTGGTCAAGACTTTTACGAATTAAAGTGGATGATTTTTTGATAGTATTTTTGTGACACTTTATTGTTTTAACCCATGCTTAGTTAGAGATAGCTACATTTGAATTGGCATTTTTTTGTGTTTTTTGGCTAAGGCGTACCAATGCAGTCTTGGTAAGAGCCACTTGGGCGGCGACCACGCAAAACAATATTGCAAAAAAACTGTTCTTGTTCAGGGTTTGAACATTCATGGATTATTGGTACACAGCTGCTCTAACCAATTGAGTTTGGGAGAAAGGGGCTATTCTGCAATCATAAATGTGGAAGATCTAATTATTGTACTCAGATGATAAGTATAGTGTTGTTATTGCTTTTATTGTTAGGATTACCAGAGCCACAGCCTCCGCTTTCTGTTATTTAATTACGATAAAATTTTAGTAGACCAGGAAAGATTAGTATTTCAATGCAAAATAACCTAAAATCATTCAACTGTTTTTTTTTTGACGTTTTCGGGCCAGGTTTCGTACTGTTTGCTCGTTTGGGTGTTTTCAGCTCTCGCTGGTAGGCTCCTGGCCAGAAACCTAGCTAACGATCAAGCGATTTTTCTTATTGTTTTTGTTCGCAATGAAATTCTTTCAAAGCAACGTTTAAGATCTTTGAAAACTTAATCTCATTCTAAATATGGACCAAAATTTTCTATTGATTAAAATTTTCAAACTTCTATCCGATAAAGTCATAAGATTTCCCTTTTGCAATTATAAATGATTTTTATGAACTGTCCTCTAGCATTTGCCAATTGAACCAAATATTTTGATTTTATTCTTGTTATAAGCCATGATTTTGTTTTTGTTTTTTCAGCACAATCTGATAGAACGACTAGTAACAGTATATTGCGACGTAATACCTGTGGTTCGTGATATCTTGAGGGAGCGAGAACGTACACTTGGTGGCGCCGTGTACCTTGAACTTCGCGGCCACGTGCGCCAGTCACGTGACTGCATTATGCACGTAGTAAACGCAATCATTCAACATCTCACCTATCTTCCTGCTATGGAAGCAGCCAAACTGAAAAATGTTGAAGAATCGGACGACTATGCAGAGAAATATTTTCAGGTCCTCGAATAGATGGCAGACTGTATTATGTATTTAGTATTCTATCGTACTTCTGTGTGAATTTTTTGTATTTTGCCTATTTAAACTTTGCATGTTTTATTCGTTTTTCACTGAAGCACATTTAGTGCTACTTTGCATGTTTTTTCAGATATTGTCTTCGTTTCTATCACATCATCATTTTTCGATGATTTTTGCAAGAAGTTCAACACTAGACAAGATGTTCAAAACCTTTCCAAGGTATATGAATTTCGAAAGAATAACTCAACACAATCGTAGCCATCTTCAACCAGTTCTAGCGCGGGCGCAATTGTATCTAATATTAGTAAGCTGAGAGCAGTGAGCACTTCGTACGCTCTTTTTATTTCATGTTAAGGTGGTGTTGGTTTTATGAATCTAGTGTTAGACTCCAAATTTTTTTGATTGTTAAACCTTGTTCGATTCGAGCTAATCTTCATGTTTATTTCATTGAACACTACAAAATATGTGCAGGTAGGAAACAGCGAAAGACCAGATGGTCATCAAAGTCAACTGTACCTACGCAGTAGCATTACTTGAAGTCTCAGGAATACACATGAATAAACAAACGAATATAATTCACCGAAGAAAAAATAAACACTAAGCAAAACAACACCTATACATTACAAGAAACCCCCTCCTCATCGCAAGCATCGAATAAAGCAAACAAAAATGGACAACAGCAGTGTTGTTGGTGTAACTGTAGGCAGAAAATGAAAGTGTCTCACAAACTTCGTTTGCATCAGTAGAAGAGTTACAGATGGTTCTTTGGAAATGCTAAATATGAATAAATAAAAATTTAAATGCGTTAAAATGTAGCATATTTGAAATTAAAAACTTAAACCAAAAATTATCTATTTACTGTAAAAACCTTTACACCACCACTGCGACATTGCATTAACAAATTCTATCACACCGGAAAATTGGATCAGCTTTTTTCATTAAACCCTAACTAATGCCTACCACCCCCTTCCCCCTAAAAAGAGGCAAAAATAGAGACTTGCAGATGCATATTAGCTTGTTTCTTGGTTTTCTTAAGTTATATTTTTCGGTGAAATAGTTGCTCCCTTTTAATTTTAGAGTGCTACCGAAAGACTTTGGACGAAAGTGATGGCAATGATTAATTTTAACATATCACGGCATTTTTATTTAATTGAGACGAGATTTGGCCAAACTAAAGCAGAAACAAAATAGTTTGCGTAATAACGGATATGGACTGAAAAATACTGACGAAAAAGCGCATACTTTTTTGTGGATACCGGTAAGCAAAAACGGACAATAACGGATGAAAAACGGATATTGCGTAAATTCACCTTAAACGATGAACCGTGCTGAAGAGGCAGCATAATAGAAGCCATCATCCTGTCATTGCATATGCGTATCATAATGGTGCTTGAATCATAGACGAGATCCAAAGTTTTCTCTCATACAGCCTTATTAGAAAAGTTGACGAAGAACACTGTCATTTTGGCGGAATATTTTGTTCAAAGTAATTTGTAATTTGTAACGACAAATTTGCAACGACAAATTACTTATTACTTTTTCTGAGAAGTAACGACTACGGTAATTTCATTACTATTTTAAAGTAATTTTTAGTGAAGTAATTTCATTACTTTTGAGCAGTAATTTGCCTACCACTGGTTAAATGTTTGCAAAGTTTATGAATGGCGTAGTAAGTTTAGTTTCCGAAGCTATGAGTTGGCTTTAGTAACTGTTTGTCTCTGTATCAAACTTGCGGTATATTACGTCATACTTACAATCTTGGCAAACTAATCGATCTTCAAATCTTTCGAGAATTGAAAGCCGTGCGAACCGTCACGTACGTTGCTGCGTTGGAGAATGCACATGGCTAGATTTAACCTTTGTAAGTCGCTAGATTTAACCATAGCATATTTGATTACACTTTTTTTTTAAAGAACCAGTAAATTTTGGGTTGTTTGTTTTTAAAGTTTCAAGATCTTTCAAGCTCATTTGTTCTTACTCTATTATTAAATGTTCTTAAAGAATAACGTGACGCCAAAACATTCTTGCTGGGTTAAAAAAATTGCCTTTTTGCTATTGCTTATGGTCAATGAAATACTCCTACGATAAAAATCAACAATGGCGATATAGAAAAGAAAAAAAAAAACCTCTGCTGATTGCTAACGAATTTCTGGAAAAAGCAAACGGAAAATGTCTTCGGCTTAATCCGAGGTAAAAAAAAAGCACCGACTTTTGGATGAAGACCTTTTTTTTTGAACTTTACCTACTATAAATTCGAAGGAAAAAAGCATTGAATTTTTGGCTTTTTCTTAACCATAAATTAACCGAAAAATAAAAAAAAGAATTTTCGGTGAAGCTTGATCCCCGACTCAAACAAATCTCTAGTTAATGCCATAACAAGTTTTGTTACGAGTTTTAGAGATGAGGTGGGAGATTATGATAGTCTTGAAGACAAACTAAGCCATTTTTCGAAATAGAACTTGTTATGCCAAAGGCCAAAAGACACTAGACAGTAACAAATTGACAATAACGTCTTATTAAAATCATGTATTTTACAGTTTGCTATTTTCAATCCTCATATATGTATTAGTTTGCTTTGTATTGAAAATGTTTATAGTTCGCTCATTTTGTCGACATAAGGTTGTAGTGATTCGATTGACCATAAATCACTTTTAGGTCAATTCTGACTCTATACATGTCAGTTTGTTTTGGCAATTTTTAACTACATCTTTTCCATTTTAGGAGCATACCAATATAATGATTGGTGACCCTATATTTCAGCAAAGAGCTAAGCCTTCATAAACATATTCTGTCTTCGATTCTTGCTATAAAATGTGGAAAACTTGATTAATTGATATTTCTGTTTATTTCTCACTTGGTCAATAAACGATGTCTCGAATAACCAAATACCAAGTGCTATAACATAAAGTAAATTTTGTTTACGTTTGTTATCGTTTTAAGACTCAAAATTTCTCTCTCTCTTCATTGCCCACTTTTCCATGAGGGTTTCCATCACCTCCAACATTTCGCTTGAACGTAGTCCCAAGCAATTCCATCCATGATCCTCAATGTAATTGGTCCATCTAGTTCTACGTCGTCAGGCTGGTGAATCAAACTTTTATAAATCATAACATTCGTAATAGAACTAATAGGGCGTTTACAAATTAGACAAAAAAGTTAAAACCGGTCATTGAGTTTCTGACGCGAAGAAAAATTTGTCATTTGACGTTTTTTGGTGACAACAAAATAACACGTTTTCTTAAGGCAGTCAGAATTTTCACGCTGCATGCAGACTAAAGAAAGCTGCTAGTCTTATTTTGGACGGAGTGAAAATTACAAAGTTGGAGTTCAAGGTAAAAACTGCTAGCAGTTTTTAGCTGAAGCATGGTGCAGTAAAACTGCTTTGTTTGAAATTGAGTCGCAGTAATAGCTAAAAATCAATAAAACAGCTTTATTTTGTTGTTTTGTTTGGATTTAAACGTTTGCAAAGCTGAAAGAGCAGCTGTTAAATCTTTGACAGATAGAATTCTTCACCTGCTTTTTTGCTCATTTAAGTAGCTGGCTTTGTAGTTTTTTTCAAGCATAATATGTATATTGATTAGTGTTAAGCGCTAAGTTGTGGAAAGAGCGAACATTTGCAAGGAATGAATACTTTTTGTGTTTGAAGCAAAAATTAGTGAAATATAATCACTTAAAAGCTGCTATTAATTTTTTGCTTCCATCTTTTTTGTGTGAGTAGTCAAGTAACAACATGCAGATTTCAGTTTTATTTTTGTTTTTTTTTATTTTTGAAAGAGTTTAGTTTTATGTTTGGTTTTTGCTAGAATTGCTTATCAATATATTCTCATTAAGAAAATTTTAGTTTTAAAAAAAAGAAAGTATGCTTTAGTACATCCGTTTTCATTGAATTTTTTAATAATAATTGAGAAGTGATAAATCCTACCTGTAGTGACGATCGGTGGCAAAAAGTTTTGGGTATTCAATTAAAAATTTATTGCGTGGTTTATTTTCATACATAAAGTAACTGCGCATCCGATCTGCGCAAATAAAATTATGTCCATACGTATAGGAGGCAGTTGATATTTATACTGTGTTTGTACTGTACTATTTAAAAATAAAAATTGAAAGACAAAGTTTGACTGAGGGGAGTAGCAAAAACACGTATGGGAATAAAAAGTTTTGGCTCGAATTGAGGGTAGCGTAGCTGAAGTTAATTTTTCTCGTCTCGCTTCATCTGTTGAGTGAAATGAGTATAGTGGAGGTGTAGAAAATTGAAAATGATAAACTATAACTTCTACACTCAATGCTACACTCAATTCAAGCAATTGATTAAAACTTTTAACACCCCATTACCTCATCCAATGATTAGTTGCTTATGAAAAGCAAAGAAATAGTACAAGCTGAAACAGCTTTGGCCGTTTGATTAGCAATTCAAACAAAACTGTTTACTGCGAAGAGCAGAGCACTAAAATCGACTAAGTTTCAGAATTACTGCAGATGCAAGAAAGTCATTTGGTAAATTCCATTCGCTTTTCCGCTGAAGCAAAGTCTGTTACGACTGAATCCTGAAAAGATTTGGTTTCCATGACTTCCGCAGTAATTGTGACTTGATGGATATAAGGCCTAAATCTGAAAGTCTGTCTTGTTCCATTTTATTTTGAGAAAATGATTTGAGACGTTTTAAGGAGGAAAACGATCTTTCAACGGGTTTGGGTCTACCTGCAGCAACGATTGCTTTTTTTTCTTTAAAAGTTTTTTGAGTGAAGGAACATCCCAATAAACTATACGCAACGAACTATATTGCTGTTGTTACTCTGACGAATTTTAAGTTTTCCTCATAGTAGGTTGTTTTTGCTTAAAAACCTAACAAGTCTTGTCCTGTCAATTGTTGGAAACGGAGAAAGTACTATAATGTTTCAGGGTAGCTAATTTAATTGACAGGTCTGTTACGGTCGATCACGCAACCACAGGCGCAGGCAGCTGAAGGCAAGGTAATCAAGCTCGCTATCTGAAAACCTAGGATGACGTCAATCATGACGTTTCTTCACTTGACTAAATTTGATTGGTTGATACAGAGGCGGGGCGCTACAAACTATGGTTTAACTTCGCTACGCCATTTTGGGTTTTCACAACTTCGCTTTGATACCTTCCAGCGCAGCATATGGGTAACGTCTAATACACCAAAATTTATCCTCCACTACAGTATGCTTGCCTTTTTTCTTTCAAATTTCACAGCTATATATAAAGAACTTTTCGTTCTGTGACGTCAGCAGTTGAAGCATCAAAAGTTTTAGCCATTTCAACGTACATACCTGCGATGCAAGCAGCTGGTCAACCGTAACGCATGTCACAATGAAACAACGATAAAGTTCATTAATTTTCCCTGTCCGTTTAGACTTACGTTAGGAATTTCTCAACCATGCAGATAACAGATAACTGTGATAGTGATAGTGAATTTTTATTTCTGGCTCACCAGAGCAACGTTAAGACAAAGAAAGCACACCACCAAACCAGAACTGTTTACGCGTAGCACGGAGCGAAGAAATTGTTGAGTAGACTTGGAAATATAATGTTTGTATTGTGATTAAATCAAGAAGGACTTAGTTTTCCCACCGCGTTGGAATGAGAAAATCCAATTATCACTTTGATTTCAACTCGAATTTGGTTTCGAAACATTTGGAAGTTTTTTGATCTTAACGAATTTGATTAGCATTTCGGTATTTACTGTACGATAAAAATTCAGAGGGTTAATTCAGGCGCGTAGCCAGGATTTGGAAAAGGGGGGGCTATTTTGAAAGAGTGAGAAAAGTGCAAACGACCTTGACCCGAATTTTCATTGTCATTGAATCAGTTTCACACGGTTTGTCCGAAAATTGAGACGAAATTTTTCGGAAAGCTCGGAAATTCAAAGGTTTTTCTGCCCAAAATAAGGTGGTCTCAAAAAAAAAAAGGTCTTCACCGAAATTGAGAGTGATTTTTCGGCCGAAATCCGAAATTCAAAGGTTTTTTCCGTCCAAAATAAGGTGGTCTCTCGTCCATTTTCGCAAATTCAAACGTTTGAGGGGGGCTGTTTTCGTATGGGGGGGGGGCTATTTTCAATTTTTCACATAAAATCGGCCTCTAAAGCACCAAAAACATGCGATTTTGCATACTTCACAAGCCAATAGGGGGGCTCGAGCCCCCCCGCCCCCCCTGGCTACGCTACTGGGTTAACTGAAGCAATCAATTTAGTGCGGTGAAAGTTGTTTTATCCAACAGAGTAGCCAACGGTTTCTGAAGTGATACTAATATCGAGTTAAGTTTTATTTTCATTCGGGGAAATTATTTCAACAGGACATAGCATAAATTGCGTATAAAAAGGGTACGCCTTATACTGTAACAATAAAGTTTTCCCTCGGACAAACTTGATTTTCTTTTATGGAAGAAGCTTTTCCTACAGTGATGATGTAGAGCGTCAGTTCAATGTCAAATTCGCTACCACACGAACTCGCTAAATGGGTAAGTAGTTTCTATAACCAGTAGCTGTGTTAATAATTTCATAGCCTAGTAGTTAACCAGTTTCAAGGTTTTCAATTGTATAGTTGCTCTTCCCGCTCTTTCTGAACCGATTGTTGTTTAATTATTTCTTGTCAAACAGACGGTAGGAACTAAAGTGCTACAGTATTTGGTGCAGTTGATGTAGATGACTGCATGGTCTTTTGCTGCTTCCTGCCTGCATACTTTTATCAGTTATCGTATGGTAAAATATACTTGACTTGAGTTGACTTGATTATAGATTTCAAAATGAGTTTTTAGGCTACATGATTCACGTTTGAATTGATAGAGGTGTGGGCTGGCCCTGTTAAAGAAACAAAAACTTTTAAAGAGGTTTCTTTGCAAATGTTGGTTTATCGAAAAATAACTTTTCGTCATTTTTTTTTACAAAAAATTACACTACATTCAACTGGAACAGGGAAGCGGAAGCGGCACCGTTTTACTAATACTACTTCCAGCTTCTACTTCCACATCTCTATTTGGAATTGCTAGTTAACTAAAAAGGACTAAAAGTTTTCCAACAGCATGAGAAATCCAATGACCAATTTGAATTTGATTTCGAAACGACTTTTGCAAGTTTGTTTTTTATCTTAACAAATTGTTAGTATTATTGTATTTATATCTTACCTTGTGATAAAAAATCAGAGAGGTAATTAAAGGGAATGATCTAGTGGCAGGCAAAGTTGTTCTAATCAATACAGTAGCCATTGGTTTCTAAAGTCATACCGGTATCGAGCCTTGTTTTATTTCCATTCGTGGACAATTATTTCAACTAGAGATAGCAGAAGTTGCTAATAAAAAAGCTACTCCTTAATTTATCTAACCATACTCTCTCCCTTGCAACTTGTGATGTGTTACCTAAAGCTTTAAGCCATGACCTAGCTTTCACATCTGTGGTTTTTAGTGACTGTATGTTGAATGAAGAAGGTACTAAAATACTTTTGTCTGGCCTGAAAAATAACACAACAATAAAATCACTTGATCTTAACATCAAGTGATAACAATAAAATCACACAACAATAAAATCTCAGGAACAGAAACATTGGGACATTATTTGAGGGTAAGGTATTATTAAACAGTCACTGTTTTAGTGTTGCCCATTTTCTGATCGATGTCTTTGTTGTAGCTTGGAAATTAAATTTCATATTTGATATAAAGTACTGAATTAGTGCGTCAAATTTTGTGTAGGACCCTTTGTCAATCAATCATAAGCTATTCTAGCAACAGCATTGCCTTATTGTTTATGCTGTCTTGGTGTAAGCAGTAAGCACTGTGGTGAAGCAAAACATTTTTGTGCTCTTGATCCAATCTGTAACATTCCAACTGCATGAACATACATACAGTAACCAACTTTCAGAATAATTTTTTTGTGTAGAGTTGACAGCATCATTGGTTTCATAGGTCAATAGTTTTGAATCAGGTTCTTGAATTTTTAAATACACCTAAACAAACAAAGTTGTTTAAAATTTTTATACATTTTCAGTGTCAAAAATCATATCTTTTTGAATTTTTTTGATTTTTTGAAGACAAAAGCCGATTTAAATCTCACATGTATGCAATAACAAGTCTCAAAACTAAGCAAAAATATTAAACACATTAAAAAAAAGCTGCACATGACCTAATGTTGACAAACTACAAGAATATGACAGGCGATCAGTGATAGAGTGATCATGAAGTGTGCGACAATGAAGATATTTATATAAATTATCTTTGTGTTGGGAAATCAAACTTTGGAACCTTGTTATTGGAATGGAATTCTGTTGGTGTATGGGAGTTTTCATTTGCCTTATTTTGTGAAGGGTTGGCTGCCCACTCCTTTCTTGTGCATTTGCATCTTCACAATAATCAAATTGATCATACTGGAGCGCAAAAGCTAGGTATAGCATTAAGATTAAACAGCACTTTATCAACATTAGATCTTCGTTGGAATAACATTGGACTCATTGGAGGATGAGTTATTTCGGGAGCTTTACAACAAAATTGTGGCATCACAAAGGTATTTATTACCTTTGCCAAAGTCCGCATGAAGCTAAATTTTACTCTTTTAAGTTAGTTTTGCCTTGATGTCGTATTTTTGATATATTAAAAATGCAAACATTGTCAAAGTGCTTAGTGAATAGTGATACAATATCAGTGTTAGAGCAGTAAACACAACCAGTTGAATTGGTTTTAGCTCAATTGTTGTTTTTTTGTGAAATTATTCGAAGTTTATTTGTATCCATCAGGTGATTGCTTTGCTAAATAAAGCACAAAGTAGTGTGTTGTAGAAAAGAATAGATATTCTACTAACAAACAGGCTGTATTTGGCTGATTCTCCGGCCTTAGGTAATTGGCTATTCCTGAATACCAGTGCCTCATTGATGGGTGTTATTTTTTCGCTGTTTAATTTTTTTTTTTAATTTTCTGGTTTTATAACTATGCTGAACCATTTGCAAGATGCAATGCTTCTATAGCGAATGTTATGACATTTTAGATATATGTTGCTGGCAACAACATCCGACGTTCTAGCTGCTACTGAAACATCAGCTATTCACAATGAAGATCGCTCACAGCTGGCTATTCACCAATTTAATAAAACCAAAACTTTAACCAGGTACATTTACTGGTTGTTGTGCGTTTGCTTCACGTGGGCATATAACATTTTGTATTGCTTAAATTTTAGGTAAGGGTTATTTGCTGCAGAACCAGTTGAAGAGCTTGATAATATTTGGTTAAGGCAGGTTAAAAATTAAAATCAAATTAAAAATTTGGTTAAGTTTTGACTTAGAAACTTTTCATTTGTTAAAATTGCTGATATTTTAAAATTCTACAAGTTTAACCCATTAACTGCCAAATTTTTTTTTTTTTGTTTTAATTTACTTTATTTTGATAGATTTACATCACATCACAACAAAAATCATGCATATTTTCAAACTGCACCGTCACATTGTTCAAAATCTTAAATTTAAGTCCGATCCCCAAATGGGGATCACGATAGATACCATCTAATTTTTGTGCCATTCTCTGAAGCATTCAACGTGCAGTTCAACATTGCATTTGCAACACTGTTTTCCAACATTTTTCTTGCAAATTGCACACTTTCTTTGTTTGCCCATTTCTGTGCGTTCAATGTAGTGACCTTCTGCTGATGCTCTAATGTCAAGAGTAACATGGTGCAGCAATGACTTAGGAAAAGATTTTCGTCCAGCCTTTTTCGGATCGGATAACTTTGAAGATAGAGCAAGGTATGCTTGGGCAACCATCCTTCTAAAACCCAACAGGGGAACTGCACCATTTGCAAGACAATACAGTGCATGGGCATTCACAAGTGCAACGTCAAAAGCATTGGTCAGCAAAGGAAAGTACCACTTTTTTCCCCGAATTTTTATCCTGTATTTCTGCACACTCCAATCCATCTTGTCGACCCCACCCATGTGCTTGTTGTATGCCGTGATAAGTTTGGGCTGGGTGATTTGCTTGTATTGCCTTTCAGCTCTGTTCCATCGTTTGGCTTGTGAAATAGGCTCAATAGTTTCATGGTTGGTCAGAAGTTTCACACAGCTGTTGTCGGTCCAGGTAACTGCCAAAACCTCATTTTCCACATCAAATCGGTAGTCATAAGTTCCTCTATCTTTTTTCTTCATTTCTTTGTCATTAGCAATGGGGCACTTGTTCATTCTGTTGAATCGAACAGTCCCTGTAGCCCGAACATCAATATCTTGCAGATGTTTCATCAACGCGAATCCAGTGAAAAAATTATCAAAATAAATTTTGTGAACACTTGGTGTCTCTAAAATCGAAACCATTTGCAAAACCACAGATGCACCAAGCCCTGTTACAGCCCATTCATTTCCGGTTTCTAAGGACTTGCCTTCATACACTTGCATCTGGTAACAATATCCTGTTTTGGAGCAACATAGTGCCCATTGCTTGAACCCAAATCTTATAGGCTTGCCACGCATAAACTGCTTTAAATAGTGATGTCCAAAGTATCGAACCATTTGTTCATCGATGCTTAGATTTTCTGAGAAAACGCCAAATTTTAGAAAGTTTTTATTTAGCTTCTCAAGCAGAGGACGAATTTTAAAAAGTCTGTCCCGATCATCAGCTGTAACTTTTTCCAAAACGGAGTTGTCGTTGAGATGAAGGTAGCGCTTTATTTCTAGATATCTATTTCGACTCATACACTTTCTGACACACTGAACATCCATGTCTTCATCTTCACACCAATACAATTGTTCCTGTGGTAGAGAATGATAGCCGGTAAAGAGAAGAATTCCAATAAACTTTTTCATGCATGCATTTGTAAGTTGGAATTGATGGTTATTATTTTGTGTGGCATACCTGATACTCTGTTGGACTATATCTCTGATAATGTCCTCATCAAGCAACTGCTCAAAACATTCTACGGGGGTTTTGTCCTTAAATATGCTAATGACATTGTTTCTCCTTTTTTCTACCTCTTCAGCATTTGGATACTGTTTAGAATAGCAAGCTGGTTGTCTCTTCCATTTCGCCCTCAAAGTCAGTGTTCTTTTTGTAGTAGGTGGCGAGACTGTGCTATTTGCTGCTGCACTGGCAGCTGCACCAGTGTTTGAACTCGGATCCAAAACAACAACTCTATCTTCTGTTGCCGATCGATGAATTTCAATCATTCCAGGAACGTCCGATGGTTCTTCATCATCCAAAATATCATCATCAATATCTTCATTGTCAGACAATTCATCAACCCTTTCTGGAGGAATTTCAACAATATCGATTGGGCTGTTGTCATTTTCTTCATCATCAGAATCAAAAAAATCATCTGCATTTATAATACTGTCAATTTCTTTTAACGAAAAAACTTTACGACTAGCCATTATCTGCAAAACACAGTCATCAGTAGAAAGATATAGCCTATAGAGTTTTTTTGAAAGGGGGACACAAGTTATTCGTATTTTTACTTATTTCATTACTTTAAAATTGAGCTGAATTGTGCTGCCACAATTTTAAAGCAATAATGCACCCAAAAATACTTGAGATATGCTAGTAGAGTAAACCGATCTAGAAAGGGTATTTTGCTAAAAAATGCTTCGAATTCATGGAAATAAATAAATATGAGATTTCAAACCTATATGGAAAAAAAAGTTCCTCGCTTAGAACTTGCTGCAGTTTTCGAGAAACACCAAATTTTATTTGAGTATCAGGTTAGGGAAACATTGCATCAGACATCAAAATTCTATTTTATGTCACCGCCACACTTCAAAGCAACGTGCACACAATAAATTAACAGTGTTGGCAGATTTGCTTGCATAAACATTATATATCACTGCGCACTGCGCAGGCTCAAAATTTTTTGCAATTTTCTCTTATAATGCAAATTTGTACTGCACCTCTTATTATTAGTTACTGCTACTATTATTCGCTACACTTTATAACTCATTTACTGCGACCTTACACTGAACTTGTTAGCTATTTTGCTTTTGAGTATTGTAACATCTCATGGCATTCACTTTGACCGTTTACTGCATACTTTTTACCACATTGCATTTTTCCACTCATGTATTCTGCTGCACACTTGCACAGTTTACTTTCTTGCCAGAATATTTCTAGGCAAAAAAACTTTCAGTTTAAAACAGCAAACTAATGCAAGTGTTTTTAGAAACACTATGAACAAAGAGATAAAACATCCACGTGCAAGTAATCATGCGTAAAAAAAGAAAAAATGACTCAGGTTTCAGACAAGTAATCGGCAATTCTAATGAATTTTTCACAAAATACTACTCAGTATCAGCCGTGATCCCCAAATGGGGATCGAGGCACTTGAATTCACAACACTTATCCAAATTACAATTCAATGTAAAAAATGGAATTATGGCCATTAATACTTAGCAGTAAACACTACTAAGTCACTGAGATAAAAATTAGTCACTGTTAAATAAGATTTTTCAATAATGAAAAAACGCTGATAAATTTTGTGATAAAAATTGGTGGTAAAATTTAAAATATGAACTGGTGTGGTTGAATATTCTTGCAGAAATGATTACATTAGCCTTTTTCTGTAAGGCAGCAATATGCTAAAGCAAGTTTATATAAATTTAATGCAAGTCGGTGACAAGGAGGAAGTCCAGAGACCCTAAAGTTTATGATCCCCAAATGGGGATCACGGCAGGTAATGGGTTAATATAAATAACGTTTATTAAAAGTTCTTGTCATTTTTTTTCTGGACATATTCAAAATAATTTCTTGATTTTGTAAACAGATATACTAATTGGATGTGATTTGACACATGTACCTTTTTCAAGACAAATTTGACTGTGCTATAAATTGTTTGTTGCTACTAAACAATTTTCATACATTAATCGATCACTTTAAATTCGTCACTTTTTCCTTACTTTCATTGCAAAACTTTAATGGAAATGCACCACCATAACTGGTTTACAGTTTGCCATCAGTAACAAAATTTGTAGTTTTCTAATAGTTAGTTTTTAACAATGATCCAAAGCTATTTTAATTCTTTTCAGATAATTTCTGCGAAATTGAGTTCCTGAAATCCAAAAAGAAGAAGCAGATGATAGATTTTGTGAATGACCTTGAGCTAACAAAGTCATAGCTGGGTGCTACCGCCAAAGCCTGCACAAATAAGTTATACCATTTACAGGACGCATTAGAAGAACGAAAAGCTGCGTTAATTGCACTGAGGTACTTTAACAATTACCAGTGGTATTGCATTATTACAATTGCCTATGCTTACAATAAATAGTGCTAGTAGGTAACAGTAAATGTGAATTAGTTTATTGATGTATGCTTTAGTACAAAATTGTCCTTTGAATATCTCTTGTTTGTTGCTGTTATAGTTGTCTGTTTATCTTCCTCTCACCAGATAGCGTCAAATCTAACTTTTGGGTGATCCATACACTTCTTTTGCAAGATGTACTTTGTGTTTGAGAAATCTGTACCTGCTTAGAAGTTTTTATTATTAATACTAGTAGGTATTGATATTCCTGTAGATTTCTCTAAATTCTTGTCCACTGAATTTGTGGCTTGTTTGAAGCCATCAAGCAGAGATAATCATCGTAAAGCGTTTTATCCAAGGACGCAACAACGTGACCAGGGCGCGGGTTGAACCCAAACCATGCGAACCGGCTCGTCATTAAAACGACGCTTTTATATCTTGGCCACGCTCTCGACTACCGAGTTTATTCATCCAAAGACTTAAAAGTCCCTTCCAGACTCGTAGCTCACTTTTGTCGCAATATAAAAAGAATCTATTTTTCGTCAAGGTTAGGGACCAGTACCCTATATATTGTGTATTTTTTTTCTGAATCATACCTAGCAATTGATTGATTGGATTTTGTAGGGTCAGCCAGCTAGAGGAGGAAAATTACCAGGTTTCCAAACTTCGATCAAAAGTTGTGGATTTGGAAAAGAAATAGACCAAAGAAGCGTTGCGAAGCGATATAAGAGTAGGACCGTGCGGTTGAAAAATATCGTAAAAATCTCCGCCCATCGCAGGAAAAGCTATAGAAGTTCAAGGAGGAGGAACTGCGGAGGGCAAACCTCTAACAGCAGGGATGTCCTATGTTAGCGGAGTACACACTTCAAGATCCGCCACCTCAACTAGTTTTTAATTTAAATACTTAAGTCTTTTTTCCTGTTGTGAATGGATCAGGCTAATAAGATTGATAAGGAGGGCTTGTTTGCTATTTCATATTGTCAACCCACAAATTCGATGCCCAGGTAAAGCTAAATAATAAATCGAACTTGAACGCTTATTTGTAGTATGCCCATTGCCCTTTCATTTTGTTTTGTTTTCCCAAATTCAGATTTGTTAATGTCGCTCCACTGGTAAAATAATTGCTCCTGAACCAACGTCCATTCGATGGAAGAGTTATTAATGTCTACAGTAGGGTCGCTATTTTTACAGCATAGACTTCAGATATTTTTACGAATCAAAACAGATGAACACTGTTTTCTAACTTGATTGTTTGTCAACTGCATTCTGCTCCGACGTTTTCGAATTCAATGAAATTCCTGTTTAAAAAGTGAAGTACTCTTTTATTGTGTAACCTTTTAATATAATACGTTTCGTCAATGCAACACGAAACCGTTTCGTTTTTTTTTTTTTTTAGCTTGTCTGTTGCGTGTAGAATATAGATTGCTACTGGTAGCGTTCTTAGTTTCGTGTAAAGCTTTTTTTTTTATTTTGTGCTATTTTACAAGTTATAAAATGATCTCTACGAGTTACTTTCAAGAGATAGCGGAATCTTACTTGAAAATACTGTAGTAACGTCGTTATCATTACAATTACCTCTGTGAAAAGCAACTGTAGTTTCTCGATGAACCACAAAATTTTTTTGAGAAATTTCTGGTTTGCAAAAATTGCTATTCGTGTTTCCAAAATAGCTCCGTTGATTGCTCCATAAGAAATAGAAGGGTTTGTATATCGCAGTGTAGGATGGATGGTAGATGTGTGAACTGTCGGCGCATAATACCGTTAAAGATATTTGAGAATTTATTGTGTGGTTGAACTAGTTACTAAGTTAACTGGTGACCGATTTCGATAGTTTTAAACAATGAAGATTACTACTGTATAAGCTAGTTACTACAAAAATAACTACTGCCCATCTCTAATTATACCCTTTTTTACTTTTTTTTTTATGCACTTCGTATCTATTTATGCAGATCAAGTTGCTAAATAGTTTCACTGCGTTAAAAACGAATAACCGACAAAATATCTTCGTATGTACTATATTTGTCTAGGAGTAATGTTCGAGTAGCTCGCGTCCCTCTTGTCTTAAATGTGATGGTAGCTCTATCTTGAACGTAATCCCTTAACTGCAGTAGTATTGGTTTAATTTAATCAGTAATGATAATACTGTAGGCCGGTACTTATTGTTGCCTCCTCAACCCTAATAAAACACCAGGCACTCGGGCAGCCTTGTGACAAGTTTTATCGATGTACTATTCTTATTCTCATTGTAGCTTTTTGTGTTTTCAACTTTTCAATATACCATATCTCTGTACTCGACTTGGGATAGTATAAATGTTATGGCTGTTTTATGCTGGTAGTATTCGCAGTGCATTGGTGCTAAGAAAATGCTCAGATATCAGTAGTAGTTTTCTGAGCGAATCCGATCCATTGCCACAGCTATGAGATTCATTTGAACATTTTGCTTTTCGCGTTTTTATTCACCAATATTGTTGAGCATACAGCAAGTTTGAAAAATAACCTCGCCTGTTTTTCAAAAACTAAATTGAAGTGAATATCTTAAACTTCCTTTCTTAGTCACGCGTAGGCAGTATTTTAAATCAAAAACTATTGGATGGAGGGATGCGTTGCGGAATTAACGTATTTTAGGGAGGCTCAATATATCTTTCTATCACAAGTTAAAGACAGAAAAAAGGTCTTTGGCTGTTTGGATTCTGTTCTCCACCTGCTTTTTCCAAATTCAAGGTAAAGCCCAAATACAAAAAAAAAGGACGCTCTATTTAGTTTATTTACGCCACATTTTCCATCCAATTTAAAAAAACTGCGTTAAGGTTAGAGTAGGCTCTGCAATTTGTGGTATAAGAACGACACAATGTTTTTTTTGTTACAGGTATTAAGTTTGAAGCTTGTACATTTAAGGACAAGTCAAATGGAGTACGGTAGAAAGACTGTAAAAGCCTTCCGCAAATAAATAATAGACAGTACATAAATTACTATAGCACCAAGAGTTCTCAGTTTGTGGTGCCATTTGCGTTTTGAAAGGGTGCCTCGATCGGTGATTGCAGTTATTGTGGCAGCGATCCGTGAGTTTTTGTACAGGATGTTGCACTGCTGAAGCTTGTTTTTTTATTAAAATTTATCTTAAAATTGATTTAATTTGATGCAGGAAGTTCAGGCCAATTTTGGGCTATTTGGTTTTATTATTCTTTGTATAAATTAGATTATTTAATTATTGTCTGTAATAATAATAAAAAACCTGTAAAATCGTTAAAATAATGCCCCCAACTGGCTGTTTCGCCTTTAGGCTCTTTGGGAGGGGTGGCAGCAAATCCAAACAATAAACTTTAAGTAGAGTATGGGCAATTACAGAATTAGTTTAACCTACTAGCAAATTTCTACGTATTGCCGAACGCGGTCCGACCGTATTAAGAACATGAGCTAACACATGCGTAATCAATATTTTGCCAAGAGTGGAGGAGCTTGAACACCAAGTTAATTTTTTTTGTTTGAAAAATGTTTCAATTGGCCAGTGTACCGAGCGAACTTATGTAACTTAATGGTATCACAGGCAGAGGTCCGAAGACAGAAGGACGATTTTTTAAAGAAAAATCATTATTTTAACGCCACTCGGATCAAATTTTGCATGTTTTTTTGGCCGTTTGAAACAAGCCAAATTGCTAAGAATTGATAGTCACTTAAAAAATTAGATTGCCCAGCTCCTTCACAACGCTGTTTATTTACAGGCCAAGTCCAAAACACTTTTAAATGCTTGCACTTTTGCGTAACTTTTTAAAGTGACTTGGCTAAGGAGAGGACTGAAGCTTTCATAGCCCCCCCTTTTTTTGCGCCACTGGTCTAGCACAACCTACGTTATTTGTAAGTAATCACCAAAGCTTTCTTGGCCTTTTTTATTTTGCCATTGTTCATTTGTCTAACATTAGCCATGATGTACGATAAAAAGACAAATTTTAGAGAAGCAATAATAAATAATTCCGAAAAAAACAATAATTATGTGTCACTCTATTCGCCAATAAAGGCCAATAATAATTGTGTCACTCTATTCGCCAATGTCACTCTATTTGCAGTTTTCCGCTGCTGCAAAGGCTCCGCTTCCACATCCCTGGGCGTATTGCATTTAAGTTGCACTAGTTTGCTCAGCACGGCGCCGTTTGAGGCATTTTTCACTCCAAAAAAATTTAACTTGTAGTTCAAATCCCCCCTCCCCGTTCTTAGCAAAGTTTTGGTGGCGCGCCCGGACAGGCATGATTGTAATGTAAATTATAAAATGGTTCACAACTTTTAGACTTTTTTAAAAAACTTATCCCTTAGACTTCACCCTTTCCAATTGGCAGTTTTTGGTTTAGACCGAGTCATCCTGAGAAACTCTACTAAAAGACTGATTTCATTATTGGCATATTTTAAGTGGTTTTCATTGAAATAAGCATCAAACTTTGGGGATTTCTTACAGGTAAGCTTTTTTCATTTAGAAGAAATATTTTCTGTCCTGTAGCAAAAAAAAAGCATTGTATCCAAAATTTGGTTCTTACTGGTATGCTTTTTTGTTTCGAAGAGATTATTTTTTGCCTTACAACAAAAAAATAATACTGCATCCAGTCTAACTATTCACACTAAAACAAACAATGGCAAAGCTACAGTAATTAGGAACATTTACACTTCAAAGCAATGCAGCATTTCTATAGCTAATATTATTGCTTTTTCAGCATGCGATGTTTCAAATCGTGACGTCAAAGAACAAACACTTGTCTATAAATCGCTATGGAATTTAAAAGAAAAAAAGCATTTTAACAGCTTTATTCTCGCTTTCTCTCGGCACAGCATATTTCAAATGGTGACGTCACAGGACAAAAACTTGTTTATAAATGGCTGTGAAATTTGAAAGAAAAAAGGCATACTGTAGTGGAGGATAGATTTTGGTGTTTTAGACGTTACCCAGCATATGAATCGTTTAGCGCCACAATGCCGAAAACTTAAATAATTGACTGCCTGCCACTAGGTTTCGCCAGTTGCTACGCAGAATACACCATGCTTGTGGCCAACTAGCCATGAGAGCAAAAATAACCAAAATATAAAATACTATTTAAAAGGTATATTACTTTGAATAAATACAGATGAGATGATTTTGTTTGGGTATTCAAAAAATACCCTGATGCCCCTCACCGATCGTCACTATACGTACATGTTACGGAAAAAATAAAATCTTTGCAAAAATCGAGCAATAAAAGCCGTTGCTGGTGTTCCAAATTAGTAAATCCATATTACTTACAAGTAATCAAAGCAAATCTAAGTAAATGCAAGCAGGGTTCGAAATTAACGCTTGCCTGAGGTAAGTTAAAATCGCCTCGGGCAAGTTATTTTTCGGTGTAACTTGCCGCCCGATGGGCAAGCTAACAAAATACAGCGCGCTAAACAACATCAAACAAGATTAGTTGGAGATGCAATTTAGGTCCGCTTTTGTTGCACTAAAATAAAATCTAAGTAGAGGAAGCTGTTGGTTGCTTTAGTTTAGCACTTTGCAATCATCACGGTGGGCACTTTGTTGAATCGCACGCGCGTTATTAAATCAACACTTTTTAATCGCACGCAAATTTTTCGATACTCATACGCGCTTTGCAACTTTTTGGCACAAAATACAACGCTTTTTTTTCTGAGAAAAATTTTCCCACGCTTGCCGCATCAACCCATATCCTACCCTGCATGAAGACAACGTCAAGAATTTTGTTATTTTTTTGTTGTGATTATTTTACAGATATTTTAACTCCTACAACTTTGCAAAAAGTTTCGGCCTTCTAGCTGGTGTAGTATCCAAAATATTCGCGATTGAAAATTCATTTCAATGAAAAAATCAATTTTTGCGTTACGCATTTGGAAAAAAGATATTTATTACGTCACGTTACCATAACAATCGCGCACAAAAATTTGATTCTCGAAATAGGATGCACATATTATGCAAATGTAGTGTTTGTGCCAATTAAGAGGTACATTTTACAATTTTTTTCCAACAGTAAACGGTCTTAAAACTTATTGTGCCTATTTTTTTTCGGGCAAGCTGAAATTTCCAAGGGCAAGTAGACATTTGATATCACTTGCTCGACGGGCAAGTTGTTAAAAAAGTTAATTTTGACCCCTGGCTAGGTTCATAGCTAGAGCCCAGCAGTATCCGAAGACTTTTTGCATAAGCCAGAGCTTGTACAGAGACACAGTGGACGTCTTACAGCACAAGTGGTCTCAGTTTTTGGATGTTGACCATTTTGCTTAACAGCTACGGCAGAGGTCGGCAACGTTTTCATTCTAGTGTGCCAATTTGTAAAATTCAATGTCAAAATATACGTTTGCGTGCCGATATAAAATTGCGTTATATAATCAGATCTGAGGACAACACAGATTAACGTAAAATTGCTTAGATAGTTTGCACAACCTTAAGTTACTAGTTTAAATATGCGTTATTAAATTTCACAAATTATGAAAGTTACGTTTATTATATAACGCACAGAATCATGTTTGAATAACATTTTTTGTTTGTGTATATTTTTTGTTTGGTTTCAAACTGACGTTTAATACTTGAGATGAGGCAAACAACATTTTCACAGCAGACTATACATACTGCTCTGTCATTACGACAGTTGTTGTCCACGACTCTTGAAAATGTTTCGCATCTGATTTTGACCTATTGGCTGCAGACATCGCGGTTAGCATCACGGTTAAAAACCATAGGCGTAGCCAGGATTTTGGATTGGGGGGGGCCAAACCAGAAATACATAGGTGAAGACCAAAAAAAAGAGTCTTCACAGTTCGATTATGATTTGTGATTGGGTAAGAGGCCGAAATTTAGTTGGAGACCAATTTCGGATCGGAGAGCCCAATTCTCAAGTTACAGAGTGGGGACCAAACTTAAAAAACAACTGAAATAATGGTCATCAAGGGCTGGAAAGCCGAATTTCTCCCAAAAATCAGGTGAAGACCAAAAAAAAGTCTTAACGGTCTGCGGTCAAGCCACAAACCAAACTTAGATCGGGAACTGAAAACCACTATAGCCGTTTTGGCAACAAATTTCAAATTTTTTGTTGGTTGCTAGACAATTGCGGGAGGGGGCGGCTCCCCTTGGCTACGCTATGTTAAAAACGGAATAAAGTGCAAATATTTTTTTGAAAAAAAGCAAATGGGGAAGCAGATATGTGGCGGAAGTGCTACCTCACAATTGTGAAAAACGTTTATGTTCCAAATCTGCTATGTAATTTCTGAATTTTCAAAGCACATACGAGTAACTGAAAATTGATTCGTATGGGCGTTGACTGGCGTTGTATTTAGCAATTTGCATTTCTGGCAAGTAACGTAATTTTGGCTTTTGGGGTTCAAAAAAAAAAGTTTGTGGTGGGCATTTACACAGCTGGCAATTTGCATTTAGCAATTTAGCAATTTGTGGCAAGTAATTTAGCGTTGTATTTAGTATTTAGCAATTTGCGTTGTATTTAGTAATTTGCATTTGTGGCAAGTAACGTAATTTTGGCTCTTGGGGTTCAAAAAAAAGTTTGTGGTGGGCATTTACACAGTTATGCATACGCTTGATGATTACAAGCGAGTTTGAAATATGCAGCTAATGTGATGTCATATTATGATGTCCGTTCTTAGTGTTGCTAACGCAATGCGGCTGAGCTAAGTGGAGTGCCAGTGTGATACTGGTCGAGAATCCTCTTTCTGGTGGCCTTGTTGTCTTGCTTTGATCAGAGTAATCTGACAAGAGGGCACGATGGAAGGGCAGAAATTGTCCTCGTGTGTGGTTTGAAGGTTCGGGTGGGCTGCCATGATAGGCTATGTGTGAATTCAGAGGCTGATTAAGCACTTGCCTAATGGAAAGCAGATATGTGAGGGAAGTGCTACCTGATAGTTGTGAAAAACAATGTTCCAAATCTGCTACGAAACTTCTAAAAACTCAAATATGTAAACTCAATACGAAACTTCTAAAAACTCAAATCTGCTTCTTCAAAACTCAAATACGAAACTTCTAAAAACTCAAATCTGCTACGAAACTTCTAAATACTGGCATGCGAACTGACCATAGTGACGCAATAATAATGAAAAAAAAAAAGATAATGACGATAAATAAAACAAAACACAGCAAATATAACCACGTGTTTCGTGCCGAATGTAATTTTTTATTATTTAAACATTTTAAAACGTTTTTTTGAAAAATTTTACGACGCCGCGTGCCGTATAAAATCACGTTGCGTGCCATGATTGGCACGCGTGCCGGGGTTGCCGACCCCTGAGCTACGGTAGTTAAATACAACTGGTTAGACCATAGTAGTAACGATATTTTTATAAATTAATTATGTGGTCTCTTTGACTGAATAGCTTTTTTTATGCTGCAAAACAACTGAATGATTAACGTGTAATTAGTGCAACTGCTAACTACAATGTCTTGCAAACGATGTGGTTTTAAGATTTAAGGGTTTCTGTGAAATTTTTTGTGGAACTAGCTTGTGATTTTTTATACTGTGGTTATATTGCTGTTCAAATTTCATCTTAGAAAGCTTCGTATGAAACGCGATATTAAGTGGTTTGCAATTCTTAACTTTGAGAGCAATTTAACTTTTTTCAAGGTGAATATCTACAGTACTGTATGCCAGAGATGGAACCGGTCAGGATTTTCTCGACCAGACCCGACCGGTAAATTTCAAAATCATCGCCGGTCGACCGGTTTCTGACCGGCCCGGTCGACCGGTTTTTTAAGGAAGGTTTTTCTTCACTGTTCAATGTATTTAATGAAAATTTTTCAAAAGAGAGAGGGGGCATGGGTGAGGTGTTAAAATTTGTGACTTTGGACGGGGGTCTCAGAAAAAAATGCAGAAAAACTTTTGCGTTTTTTATAAAAATGACTCAATTTTAAGACCTTTTTTGGTTAAGTTTCGGTTTGAATGACCTATTTTGAGCAGCGCAAAACGTGCACAAAATAAGCATAAAAAGCACTGGAGGGCACAAGCTAAATTATTAGACGTTCTTTCTAATGATATTTTGCAAAAGGCCAAAAAATAAAGTAACAATTTTTTAGCTATTGGTGACAGATTATTTGCAATTTGCCGAGCAGCAAACACTAAACTTCTTTTCGGCAGTGCTGCCTTTGCAGTTACAAAAAGATAAATGAGAAAAAAAATTACAGCAAAAGATAGGTAACAGTAAAAACATACGAACATCACAATACTTGTACTATTGCACCCAAAAACATTAAAATGATGGAGCAATAACATTATATGATATTGAAAATTATGTCACTAACAGCGTGAAAAAAGTTAATAATATTCACAACAACTATAGGCTGCTTCACCAACAGTTTCAGAAAAGTACGAAAAGGATCTATTGCAAAACATTATGTACTGGAAAAACTTTTTAGCTCCACAGAGATTTATATACGGACGGAACAATTAATATACTGTAAATCTCTGTGGAGCTAAAAACCTTGGATCTATTGCAAAACATTATGTACTGGAAAAACTTTTTAGCTCCACAGAGATTTATATACGGACGGAACAATTAATATAAATCTCTGTGGAGCTAAAAACCTTTTCCAGTACATAATGTTTTGCAATAGATCCTTTTCACACTTTCTCAAACTGTTAGTGAAGCAGCCTATAGTTGTTATGAATATTATTAATTTTTTTCACGCTGTTAGTGACATAATTTTTCAGTAATTCTTTTTTTACGCTGTTAGTGAAATAATTTTCAATATTATATAATGTTATTGCTCCATCATTTTAATGTTATTGTTATTTAATGTTATTCTTAATTTTATTTTTATAAAAATATAAAAATAGTTATATATTAATGTTATATTTATTTAATGCAATTAATGTTATTCAATTTTTTATAAAAAGTTTTATTTATAATAAAATATATAAGTATATTTTGGTTGGTGCTTAGATGTCTTTTAGTTGCCAGAAAGGAGAATTCGACCGGTTTCGACCCGACCGGCTTCCATCTCTGCTGTATGCCGCTTTCAACAGCAATCATGACTTGATAATTTTGTTCTCTTAAACTAACTTTGTTACGAGGATTTTTGACTAGCTAGCCCTTTGAATGAAAAGGTTTTGACTGGTAGCAAGACAGCAACGTTTTGCGGACTACTTGAACGAGGACTGCAGGTAAAATCAATGCGGGTACCCAGGGGTGCCGAAATCCGGGGGGGATGGCAATAATTTGACTGCATCCCCCCCAATAAATTGACTATGGTCTACATTTGCATCCCCCCCAATAGTTTTACTCAGAGGTAGGCAGCGCAAGTCACAATAATTGCGCTGCCAGCGCACGCTCAACTACTCTAAAATTCTTGCGGCGCAAGCGTTTCCACAATCCCAAAAAAATAATTGCGCTGCAAGCGCAACCGCAAGCGCAAGTGTAACGTTTTAAAAAGCATAAATTTGATTGACTCACTACTCAAACTGCTCTATAGATTACGGTGCGAAACAAATATTCGAAACAAATTATGCACAACAACAATTAGTGAACAAAAAAAAGAATATTATTGATTTCCTTTAAAAAATATAAGCATTTGAAAATGCGCATTGCTCAACTCCACTCATTTTGGGCAAAAAACAATGAAAAATGACGCTCAACAACCGCATTTAAAGGAATTGGGGGTTTTAATTTCCACCAATAAAGTTTTCATGCGGTGGTAAGCGAACGACTTCGAAGTCACTGTCTTTTTTTATGGTTTGTCAAGGAAATCGATTACTAGCTTCGATGTTATTTGTGCTCCTGGAGCAATTAGCGTCACTCTGCTCTGACGAATGGAGTACGCTAAAAAATCATCATACATTTATTACAAAGGAATTAAATCATTTAAGAACTATACCGACGAGTAGAATGTTGATCAACTGTCTTACGAACTCGTCACCCGCACAGCGCAAGCATCGGAGCCCGAGTGTAACGTTTAAATTTTAGTGCATCTAGTCCATATTAACATGCTCATTTTGACACATAGCTACACAGTGGCAAAGTGGTCTAACGCCTGTCCTGCGTAGAAGAACTGCCGCGAATTCAAAACCAGTCTATGTCTCTGGTTGTTGCGGGCATGAGTTCAAATCTTATCCGTAGTCATTTTTTCTGACAACCAGGGGCTGATCCAGATTGTGACTTTACGTCTTCTATTTTCTTAAGAGCTACCGAGGCATTTGTGCATTTATGCTTCTGGAGCAATTAGCATCACTCTCTGACGACTGGAGCATGCTACAGAAATTATCATGTTTTTGTTTAAAGAAATTGAATCATCTAAGTATGTTAATCAAGAGCTATACCGATGCTGTCACTTTGGTTAGCAATTTTCTTTTAAATTTTCCAGACTAAAAGCAAAAATTACAATTAATAGTTTTTGGTGTTTCTTGATTTTGAATTACAGTAAGATCATAGGCGTAGCCATGATTTTTGATTGGGGGGGCAAAATCACAAATGACATGTAATGACGTCATCAGAAATTTTTGAAACAGGAACTTTTTGTGGGACAAAGATATTGTAGAACGAAAGACCAGAAGCCGTTGTCTGGTTTACCAAAGTTAAAAGTGAAATGGTCTAAATTTGGGAGACGGGTTGAGTAAACTAATGTTACTCAAACGTATCACAGACGGGGGTCTGGGGGCTTCGCCCCCGGAAGCTGAGCAATTTTTTGAAAAAACAAGCTATTTTAATGCCATTGGAATACATTTCGCACGCGTTCTGAGCTATTTGAAAGAACTACTATTTTAACATTTAAAAACCAATTGAAAAAATTGAATTGTTGAATCCTACTTTTACTTACAATTAAGGTCCAAAACACGTTTAACATCTGGCATTTGGGGGTTAAATTTTGTACGTGATTTGGCCCAGATTGGGGGAAGTAAGGTACATTGCCTCCTGCAATATTTTACCAGTAAATAATAAAACAATCCACACGAAGACATTTCTTAGAGATTATTGTTTTGTCACTTGTAGGAGTAGGCCTATATGCGACCAGGAGACCCAGACCCCGTTAATTCAAATTCAATTATTTTTTCAATGAACATTTGCCCTAGCTAATATGTTTCAAAAGTATATTGTCGCGTAAAAGCTGGCAAGGTGGAGGTGAATTGTTATTGAAAATGGTACAATAGATAGTTACGCTTACTAACCATGTTATTGACCGCGCTGGATTTACATTGCGCGGGGCTTCTGGCACTTTGGAGGTTTTTGCAAAATCTTCTTACCAAATACAGGTGAAGACCAAAAAAAAAGTAACGCGTTAAATTCTTTCGCGAAGCAGTATTTTAAGATCTTTTAGGAACGAGTAGCGTATTTCTGGAAAGACAATTATAAAAGTAGTTTTTCTCTTTAAAAATTGATTCTGCAACCAGTTTTTGAAATACGCAATAGAAAAATTTAAAATTTTGAAAAATCGGCAAAACGTTTCATGGAAAAAGTTCAATGAAAAACTCCTCACTGTGAATCGTGCTGTATAACGAAGTTTTGCAAGCAGTAAACGAATGCAATTTCCCTTGACGAAGCTTTTATAAATCTTCCTCGTCAATGTTTTTTTCTAAACTTTAATCACAGCTGTTGGAAAACAATTATTCTTAATCGTAAGCTTATTTCATTGCGCTTGCGCGATTGCGCTCAAAATTGCTAAATTGCGGCGCAAGCGTCAACGCAACCGTTTAAAAATAGTTGCGGCGCAAGCGCTATCGCAAGTAAAATAGTTGCGCCGCAAGCGGCGCAAGTGCCCAGCTCTGGTTTTACTGTGGTCTGCATCTGAGCGCTGGATGATGCTAGAACCTTTTTTGAGGTCTTCACGTGATTTTGGAGAAAAAACTCTTCAAGTTTTGGTGAAGACCTTTTTTTTGGTCTTCACTTAAATTTTGGGAAAAAACTCTTCAATAATCGGTGAAGACCTTTTTTTTTGGTCTTCATTTAATTTGCTAACCTGAAAAAGATCGTGGTCGAGGTTCATCCCCCCAATGTTGAAAATTGGGCAAAATTGGGGTAAAATTGCAAATTATCCCCCCAATGCTCAACAAAGATCGGCACCACTGCCGGTACCAAAGGTTAGGGCAATCGTATTAGATTACATTGGCTTTGATTTCATCGTTCTGAGCCAAGCCGTTCAAGAGATATTCTACTTCAAACACGACGTAGGGGTTTCTCTAATTTAAATTTTTATTGGCAGTTCTAGCGTTGATAACATTGGCGACGCCGTCCCAGAGCTCTCCTAAAGCAATTCCGCAATTTAACTACTGTTACATTGAGCCGTTTCACTGCGCAGTAATTAGTTTGATCTTGTCAGCACAGCAGATCGAATTGAATAAATGTTATCAACGACAGGGTTGCCAGTAAAAATTTATACCAAGCACGCCCATACGTCGTGTTTGAAGTAGAATATTTCTTGAACGACTAGGTCAAAAAGGCCAATTCAAGTCAACACCAATTTAACCTAATACGATTGCCCTAAGTTTACAAATCCCAGGTGATTTTGACTGCAGTCCTCGTTCAAGAGCCTAATCAAAAGCGTGGTAGCCTAAAAAGAATTCGGAATATTAAAACCGCTTTTATTTATTAGAACAATGTACTGAGAAAATGAATAATAATCTATAGACAGTATACAGATTCTTATAAGCACAATCAAACTTTTGATTAACAGCCTAAGACATACTGTTTCGGAATCAACATTCGTCTTTTATTCCTCGTCAG
The DNA here is from genome assembly GCA_963965965.1 of Trididemnum nubilum. NCBI lineage: Eukaryota > Metazoa > Chordata > Ascidiacea > Aplousobranchia > Didemnidae > Trididemnum > Trididemnum nubilum. Next base: position 19,760,164 of record OZ014489.1, on the reverse strand, counting down.
TATAGCTAGGACTACAGGTATGAACATGAGCGTAGAAAGGCAGGGAATCGCTAATTAACCAGATCATGACACAGTTTTTTTTTCCCAAAAACATTAAGTAATCACATAATTACAAGAGATAATTCTAATCGATCAATTCGAAATAATTTCCAATAGCATGCCTTAGACAGCTGTTTCGCCCAATCTCAGGGCTCATCAGTAAGGCTAGCAAGGCCAAAAGGACAAACATCACCAGTGATAAAAATTTTCAAAACATGCATCTTTACCAATTTATTAATCAAAGAATAAATCTTTACCGATTACGTTTATAATGCATAAGTGTTTACCCATCATTCAGTCAACTTTAGTCAAAATAAGTAAATTTTAACTGGAAAATCTTTAACCAACGAAACTAAAGCTATTAATTAAATCTTTACCGAATGAAGCTATTGGTAGAAACCAAATCTTTACCAACTAAAGTACAGATCTTACCTTACCTCTCTCGGATAGGATTAACTTACTTTTCAGCTAGTCTGTCGACACGGTTCTTCATTGCACTTAATTCACTTTGCCTGAACAATGCTCTACGTTGATTTTCTTTGCAATTGTTGCTCTCCTAGTCTTTTTTTTTTCATTTCGTTTTTTTTAATGTTGACCACCACAGCAATAGCCATTGCATAGTAACACAATAATCACACGTAGAGTCAGGAAGAGGAAGTAGCAACACAACATCAGACGTTAAGACATGCAGAGTATATTGAGGACAAAAAAAGCGATTTTTATTTGAATGGTTGCTACTCCTGTCACGCGAGTTGAAGTATGCACAATGTAGGCCTAATCAGTCACACTCTTCAACGTACACATGCAGGCACACAAAATGTACGTAAAACTAACGGTTGGAGTAGTTGTTCGAATAATTGATAAATAGGAGAGAGGGGGCAGTGACCAGTGCGAGGCCAGGTCCGGTTACGTAGGTGGTCAATGTGTGGCGCAACTGGCCCAATTACTAACTTTAGCTCAACGGAGCATGGTGAGGAAAGAAAAACCATCCTGAAAATGAAACCTCACCTCGTCCGGAAACCCTTTCAAGTGGCAGCTGGTCCAAGTATCAAGATAATAAAAAATTTTGTTATCAATACATATGCATCAAAATAATTATGTACAACATACAGCAATAGTGAGTCACACCATCCACATTGCGTCTGTATAAATAACTGGAACAAAATACCTTAGGTTTTAATCTCTCCGAAAACTTAAACAGAACGCAGATGTACTGATTTTGCATGAGAGGTACCAAATATGCGTCAATGGATTGTTGATGAAGTGCTTCTCAGATCAGTTAGGCAAAGCCAGGGATAATACTCAAATTAAAAGGTAACGTCACTACATTTCATTGCTATGCAAACTACTGAAATTCACGAGTAAGCAGTTAATTGCCTACAGTTATTTCGTAAGTAATTTCGAGTTCTAATTCATCGTTAATTCACCGACTTCTTCAAGTTTTTGCACTAAAGTTAATATCACAGGACTCTACCAAGGCGTTGAAGTATGTCAGAGTTAAAATTACCAAACCAAAACAAAGCCGTAATTAAAAACGACACAGAAATAACAAACAAATGAATAAGGACGACAGAAACTATTTTACAAAGAGAGCAATAGGGTATGGTTAAAGCAGATCTGAGATAATCGTTTCATAGAGTATAATTGGCCATGTCTTGGCAAAACCGGCTATAAAATGGTTAATCTGACTGGATGTCAAAAAGATCTGAATCGATATTTGACAGACAAAATATAGACCAATCGAGATCAGTAATCAGCATAAGACAGGGCTGCCCAACCCGTAGCCTGCGGGCCACATTTGGCCCGCGAAGCTGTTCTGTGTGGCCCGCAAGGTCTTTTTGCGAAGTTGATTTCCTCATGAAAAGACACCATTTTGTGGCAAATAAAAAGACGGTCTAAACCAAAACTATCTTCTGTTTGGTTTTCCCGAAATCAGTTCGGATTTACGGCGAAGACCTTTTCTTTTGGTCTTCACCTACTTTTGGGGACAAATTCCTGAAATACTGGCCGAAGTGAACACCGATTTTGTACAATAAACGTGCAGTTGTTTGGAGTTTAATTTTGGTAAAAATGCATGAGGTCCGCAATATCTTATCTCCCACAAATGTGGCCCGTACCAATAAAAAGACTGGGCAGGCCTGGCATAAGATGAATCAATTTAAAGTTCAAGACGGTAAATAACCACACAACTTCAGTTTCTGATGCTTTGCGCAGTTGAATTAGTACGGCACGAAACCGCCACCGATAATTCCTGCTTTCCGCTTGGGTTGTGGACTCAAAAATACACCTGAAACGAAAGAATAAAACCAGGAAAAGAACACATGAGTTCACAGAGACCCAAAAGCCGAGAAAAACTTTAGTAATTTTCTCGGGGTTTCATAATATATAAGCACCAGGCTAAGATACTTTTCGAGACTAGGCCTGTTAAAAAGCGCAACAAGACGACCAAAAACAGCAGGATGATTTTTGGCTTGAACAGCAATAATGTCCTAGAAATCAGACTTGTATTAAGTCTTGACTTAAGTTTTTTCGCATTTTAGAATTAAAGGATGTTATCGTATGATTCTGCGATTTGAAAGAAGTTAGTACCGTACTTTACTTCAGAGGGCTGCTGGGCCTCGATGAGAGATAGATTGGCGGCACGTATTGGTTGAACACATCTTTGGTATCATGTTGAAATTGTTTCTAGCAGTGGCGTAGCGTGGCATTTCAGATAAGGCAAGCAATTATGATGACCTCATCAGCTTTGATGACGTCATTATTATCAGACAGCTAAATAAAAAAGCAACTTACACTAAAACATGTCTACTAATGTTACTAGGCCTCCTCTCCCCAGTGCACATTAGTGTGTGTATTTACTGTCCAAGTACAAATTTTTCTTGTCTTGCTACAAACAGTGACAGGTCTAGCAGTATTATATCTGCCAGTAGCCGGTAGGCCTACCATACTGGGCTAACACCATAGGCGTAGCCAGGATTTTTGATTGGGGAGGGCCCAAATCCTCAAAAATTCGGCTGTCTTCACCGAAATTGAGAGTGATTTTTCGGCCGAAATCGGAAATTCGAACGATTTTTCCGCCCAAAATCCGGTGATCTCCAAAAAAAAAAAAAAAAGGTCTTCACCGAAATTAAGAGAGGTTTTTCGGCCGAAACCGTTAGCTTTACTGTTACTTTACTGTTTAATGACTGTTATGTGCGCAATTACTGAAAAAAAAACTGCAACTAAACATCGTCAGGCTATGTTGTCATAACTTTTTGTCGTTAGTTGAGTTTTGATTGGGGGGGGCCCGGGCCCCCTGGGCCCCCCCCCTGGCTACGCCTATGGCTAACACTAACAATAAAGTAGGCTTAATAACATTATAGTAAAAACATTAATTGCAGAACTAAGCTGAGCCAACTTGCTGAACAGCAAATACATAACCTACTTTCATAGCCTCTTCCTCATGTCATTATAATATATCGTAGCCTAGCAGCAGCCAGCGATTCTATACAATATTAAGCTGTCTGGTGTGCTCAAGACTAGTCCAATGCATGTATGGTTAGGCCTAGCCTTGTTTGGTTTGTTTAACAATCAGTAAAGCACAAGCAAAGCAGCTAAGCTACCATTCGGTAACTTATTGATAGTGTTTAAAACTTTTTTACAAACCTAGTGCAAATTTTATAACTATCCTAGGCCTACTAAGTACTAACTGAACCAACTGCTGGTAACTCTCTGCTAAAATGGATTTCACACCTTGCTTTCACTCTTATAGCTCAACATTTAGCCTAAATAGCGCGAATAGTACCATATCAAAAACTCACTCTGATTTACATCTCTTAATGCCAATACCTACCGGCTATCACGGCTTGGTTTCGCCGCTTAGTTTTTCGCTTTTTTCATATTACAAAATTACATAAAATAAATGGCAACACGCATGCAATATTTAAAATTGCATGCTTTGGTGCATAGCTTGTGGCCTGTTTTAAGCTAATTTACCGTTACAACTCTAAAATCAAAATAGAGACTATATTTTACGAAAACAAGAAACTAGACTTATAAAAGAATTTTTGCAGCAAACAATGTACCAATCAAAGTTTTCAAACCTGTTTAATTTTGATCGTAATCGTATCGAAACTTAGCGATCGCTTGAGCTATTGAAAGCAATTTTAAAATTGCATGCGTGTTGCCATTATTTTTTGGAATTTAACGATATGCTGAAAACAGGCTAAAACTATAATCAATGAATTAAGCGAGACTATTTATTGCTACTTCGACTTGAAAGTGAATACCTGTAACTGTGGCAACTTAGTTTGATTTTGTTTTAAATTTTTACATGTACTTGTTTAAATTATCATTTTCGTTTTTTGGCTAATTGACTAGGCATGCAATGCATGCCTTGCATGCATGGAGAATACGCCCTTGGTTTCTAGTATTGTATTTCGAACGATTAGTAACAAAGATTTTACTAAATACCACAGGATTTTTATTTTTGCTCTGCTTACACATAAATATAGCTATGTCTTTGAATAGAAGTTGATCAAGTGTTAGTGTTTCATATCTTTGTCTGATGTCCGTGATTTCACTGCTACGGTTTCCACCACATGCTAGCCTAATACATTTGAGTGATTTGTCACATATATTCTGTAACTTGTTTGCAATTGTTGTGTTGCCATAGCACCAACTGGAGATGCAGAACTGCAAATGACTGGCCATTAGTGAAGGATATAAGGTGATTAGTGTTCCTTGATTCAAGAAAGGTTTTACTCTTCTCACAGCTGCCAATCCAGATCTCAGTTTGTTGAGCATATGCTTAGCATAAACTGACCAAGTTAGATGCTCATGAATATGAACACCAAGAAATTTCAATGTGCTAACTTGTTCAATATCAAGTTTTCTTACTGAGATAGATTGTCCAAAACTTGGAGTTTTTGATTTAGTTGCACTAAACAACATACATTTTGTTTTGGAAGCATTAATCGATAATTTAATAGCAATCATCCACTGATGAATGTTACGGAGATCTTCCTGTGCAATTGGCATAAAGTGAATGATAGTTTTTGTTTTGAAAGAATACACTTGTATCATTAGCAAACATAATCGAGTGACCATATTTCAGACAATTTTGGAAGTCATTATCATAAATAAGAAAAAGAAGGGTGCCTAAATTTGACCTTTGTGTTACGCCTCGTTTCACGGGATTGACTGTGTTTGATAGAATCCCAGAGCATTACACTTGTTGCGTTCTTTCGGTTAAATAGCTTTTAATCTAGTCAAGAGCTATGCCTCTGATTCCGCTATGTTTGAGTTTAGATAACGATATGCTGTGATCGATACAGGCCCGGCGCCACGGGGAGGGGCATTCCGGGGCTGTGCCCCCCAAATCACTGCTTGTATCCGCCCAAACGAGAATAGTGCCCCCCAAGCGAGGATTGTGCCCCAAACAAAGTAACAGGCTCGGTGCCACTGGAGTACAGTTCGAGGCCTGAGACCCCCAAAATACTGGTCATCAACCCAGAATCCGTGAGTAAGAACCGCTTTTTTGCAGGGGAAGACCTTTCTTTTGTTTTTTTTGTTGGTCTTCACACCAGAAATTGTGAGCAAGAACCGATGTTGCGCAGGTTCTGCGGCGAAGACCTTTTTTTTATTTTTCGTTTGGTCTTCACCCCAGATATCGTGAGCTAAAACCGATAATCCGCAGGTTCTGCAGTGAAGACCTTTTCTTTTTTTTTTTTGTGGTCGTCACTCTCGAATTCGGGAGAACAAAGTTTTTGTGTTTTCCCAAGAATTCTTTATGCCCCCTCAGTCACGCTACTCTTGCGTCCGGCCTGGATCGATAGTGTCGAAAGCCTTGGATAAGTCTAAAAAAACTTCAAAGGTAGGGGTTTTGTTTACAAGAGATTCATTCGTGTTGTAAATTTAGAAGGGCAAGGCATAACTTGTGCCATTGTTCTTCCTAAAACCAAATTGGTTTTGGAAGAAAAAGTGATGCCGTTCTTAACGGAGGGTCTTAACGGAAAAAGTCAAATCTTGACGGAGAGCCTAGTGGAAAAAAATGATTTTTGAATCATAGACTTGAATTCGAATCCCAGTCGGGTCAAAGCAAAGAAAAAGGAAAAAGGTGTGCACTGCTTCTTACTTGACGTTCAGGCCTTACGCAATTTAAAAAATAATTTTAAGCAAACGTGTCTTTGCAATTTTTGGGTAAGTGAATTGTGTTTTTCTTGTGATGCATTAAATTGTTATTTTTTAGCTTATAGTTGTATTGTAATTGAGTAGTTCCACAGTTTTTAACTGTGAAGAAAATACAGTAGAATGGCTGAAGCCAGTTCAGCCCAACACTACGATAGCTTAACTTTGGTCAAAGATGAACGCTATCCGTCATCATCAACCAGTAGCGCGGAGAAAAGGGTTTATCAAATGACTTGTGTAAGTAACTTATCATCTTAGATATTCCTAGGAAAGCTAAGGCATCGTTTCCTATGTTTAAAATTAATTGATTTTCTCTTTGAGAACTAAAATTCAAACAAATTTTGGGGGAAATGATGGTGCTGAGTTTTACTGAAATTATCAAGTTAAGTAAAACATCTGGTTGAAAGAGTTTAGAAAAAACAACTCATTTTGTAAATCCGAATAAAATTTAATTTCAAAACAATATGCTATAATTTTCTAAATTTAGAAGTGTCTGTTTGGGCAGTGCTGAAGATTGAAAAACTTTTTTGACGAAAGCTTTTTAGTTTTTGGCGTTAGGTTGGTAGTTTTTTGCCAGTTATATATTTAATTGGGGCTTGAAAATTCGCTCTATTGCTCCAGTGTCCTATTTCGTGCATGGTTTACGCTTATCTTGTATGGTATTCCTTCTTTTTATTGGGTTGTTTTTGGGTATGAATTTACGACCATGATGGCTCAACACTTTTATCCAATCGATAAAGTGCTTGCGTGATTATTTTGAAGTTCAGGGTTTGTTTCTGACACGGCCTTGATCGTGGTGGCATTTTACTGCAGTAAATATAACCCCGAAAATTTTCCGCTTATTCTTTTTTGCGACCACAAACAAAATAAAACACGAATGGTTTGCATAAAACTACGAAAACGTTTTCTATGTGAAATGTGAATGAATAATTTACTATCGAAAACGTGTAAAATTTTTTCTCTAATTCTTATTTGTTGCGTTAGTGAACTATTACAGATGTTTTTCGTGACTGTGAGGTAGCACTAACCTCACATATCTGCTTTCCCATTACGCTAGTGCTTCATCAGCATCTGAATTCACACATAGCCTATCCTGGCGTCCCTCCCGAACCTTCAAACCACACACGAGGGCAATTTCTGCACTTGCCATCTGGAAATTTTTGCACTTGCTATGTGTGAATTCAGATGCTGATGAAACACTAGCCTAATGGGAAAGCAGATATGTGAGGTAAGTGCTGCCTCACAGTCATGACAAAACTTTATGTTTCAAGTCTGCTATGCAACTTCTGTGTTATAGTTGTTTTGATAAAGGGCGTGGTTTATCAGATGCGATTGTTAAAATCTGCTGATGCTGTTACGTTGTATAAAAAGTAGTTTCATCCCACAATCATAGCCAGACTGATATGGTTTAGTAGCGGTTAATTCTGTTAGTTAGAAATAAAAACTGATTTTTTTGAAAGTTTTTAAAGTTGTCAAAACTTAATTGAGTTAAATTGTGCGGTATTTTTGATACGCTGTGAAGATGCTTTAAGGTTTAGCGGAACGTAGTTTGCTAATTTTAAGCAATTTTTGCATTTCGATTATTCCATTCTATGACCTTTAAAATTATTGGCGCGTAACCAGAATTTTGCTAAGGGGGCCTGAACCCAAACTTAAAATTTGTCTGCTTCTCACAGACGAGGGTCTGGAGACGAAGCAAGCCCCAACCAGTTGACGATTTTGTGAATTTTGAGAAATAGATCTTTCAGTGATATTTCGCTAGTTTGTTGAACTATTTGAAAAAACAAATTGCTAAGATTTGAAAGCTCGTTGACAGATGATACTTGTCCGTTTCAGCGCCCCCCCTCCACTTTACTTCCTGGTCAAATTCAAAACACGTTTGAAAGAATGCACATATGAATTAAATTTTCTTAAGTGACTTGGCTAAGGCTTTAACCCAATGAGCCTCTCTACCAGTGTTAAGAATAGTAAAGAGTTTTATTTACAAAGTATATTTGATTCAGCAAATTAGGCAAGAGTTTTTGTTTGCTAATTAAATTATTGGCGTTTGATGGTATCACTTTGGCCTCTTTGAATATTTCCAGCTTGCTTATAGCCTTGTCATTTCTAGAATCAGTTGTAAGCCATGCCTCTGGCCAAATTTTGCCGTAAAGCTTGTTGCTGTCAGTGTATTGAATGGGACCATGAAGAGAACGTAATTATTATGAACGAGATTCGTATTTTGCAGTTTTTTGTGCACGATTTCTGTACCTGCAAAAAAATAGAATCAAAAGGTAGTTTATGGAGAAGCACTTTTTTTTAATTTTGGAAGGCAATCTCTAGTTTTTGCAGTAATAAATCAAAGCGCATACCTTTTTTTTTATACATACCGGTATGCGGTTTGTACACTTTTTTGTTTTGTTTTGCTGTCTTCTTCGATTTATTGTTTAAATGTTCTTTTGTCAAAAAAGAGCCATTAAATAAGTCCCAGAAACTTGAACAAGTCCAAGCTACTGTCATAAACTACTCACTTTGAAGTAATTGCTAGTACTGTACTTGGCCAGTTACCAACGGGCAGAGCTAAGTACTGGTAATTTCGATATTTTAAAGTTTAGAAAAAGTTTTGCTTGTAAGATGGTGGCATACGAAAAAGCCTTGATTGTTATTGGTCGGACGGTGACTATTATGCGCGGACGTTTAGGAGCGAAACGATAAAATTTTTATCGTAACTTTTATCCTTCTCCGATGCTGTATGCCTTAAAGTAAATTTAAATGTCCGAACTTTTTTAAAGAAACACAGTAAGCTTTCTGTGGAAATATTAAGCATTTAACTTTATTCACATACGAAGTTAGTTTTGTGATTACTTTTGCTAGAAAAGCTGTCTTTTTCGGCTTGTAAACCTTAAGCCGCATTTACACGGGCGACTTTTTTGCAACGCGATTCGACGATTTTTTATGCGTGAAAATCTCTCTCGCATAGTGGTTACTCACACGAGGCAAGACTCGCTTGCCGCGATCGCGTTTGGCAAGAATCGCTGCCGTGTAAGTAACACCTGCGATTTGCGATGCCGATTATATTTTTGCGCGACTCGATGCAACAATCGTTCTCGCCCATGATCACTTACACGAGGTCGATTTCAACGTCTCGAGAGTCACAAGGCAAAGTCGCGCTCGTGTAAGCAGCAAATCGTATGCAAGTTACGAGTCTCCCAGGCATAGCGCAATGCACAAATGCTTTGCGAGTCGCTGGCTGCGATTATCTAAGTTTACTTCATAAAATATTGTGTTCATGGTACAAAATAGTCTGTAGTGCTGTTACCGTAATTAATTGTGATTGTGATACTAAATTTACTTCATATTAGTTTGAAACGAAGAAGAAATAATTTTCTTGTTGATAGTCTGTAGTGCTGTTACCGTAATTAATTGTGATTGTGATACTAAATTTACTTCATATTAGTTTGAAACGAAGAAGAAATAATTTTCTTGTTGATGCTGGCACTGGTCTACTGCAGATACGGCAGTCATGAGCTCATGGCTGCTAACTGTGAAGCCAATCAAGCAGGGCTTTAACCCTTAATAAAATGTATGATAAATTAACCACAGGAAACAGTACCCGGTACCTTAATTTTATTTTGTTTTTATAATACCGTAAGTACACTGTTTTCATAAGAACCAGTAAATTTTGAGTTGATGCTGACTGTTCTTAATTTTTTGTCAATGTTGAGCATCAGTTGCTCTTAATTGGTTCTTAAATTTTGAGATCATTGATGTCAATTATGGCGACCATGTTAGTTAATTCCAAATGCTATGTCTGCTTGTAAACGCCTGTTTTTGCTGCTTTTGCAGCATCGTAAAATTGCGGAAAGCAAAAACGCAAGCTCTAATTTTCGTTTGAACGAGAGCCAAAAAGTTTTTTTGTTACCTGCCCAATGCGCAATAGCACTCTATACTCTCGAAGTTATTCAAGCTCTTTTGTTTTGAATCAGTACAGATTTTAGTTTCTTTTTTGATTTGGCATTTCTTCTTTTTCGGTTGTTCTTAACCCTAGAATAGCTAAGACAATGAATTCACAGTAATGGCATTTGGACAATATATTTTGGAAATGGAGGTGCTTGTTACAGAAGCCAGAGGTGGAGTCGAGGACACAAGGCTCGAGGCCAAGGCCAAGGACACAAAAAAAATCCGAGGCCAAGGCCAAGGACAGCCTTTCCGAGGACAGACTCTCTCGAGGCCAAGGACAGGAATGCTCGAGGCCAAGGCCAAGGACCAAGGACACAAGCGCTTGTGCTCTCCACAAAAAAAAAAGTCTTCACAAAAATTTTTCAAGCGATTTCCAAAAAAAAAAAATTTAACAATTCAAAAAATAGTGCTGTCCTCGAGCCGAGGACAGGCCAATTTTCGAGGACTTGAGGCCTCGAGGCCAAGGCCAAGGACTTGACCTTCGAGGCCAAGGCCAAGGACTTCAAAATGTGTCCTCGAGGACTCCACCTCTGACAGAAGCCCTCCGTTACAATATGGAGCCTTCACCGTGTCCGTCTGGGCAAACCACAATTGAAATTCTTCAACTTGAACTGCATTGTTCAGACAAAATGCATAGTTTGGAACAGTACGACATGGCAAAATATATCTGAAATTTAGCCTGAAAATAATGAACTTAAAGAGTGCCATACGAGCGGTCTTGAAAATGAAATACGTCTGTTTGCCAGTTGCTCGAATGAAAAGGAATGCCAGAACAGAGGTAACTCGGCCAAACACAAAGGCGTGCAGGAATTACCAAAAAGCGCGTAATTTTTAAAGCGTTGGCTGCAGGAACTAAAGTGAGGCGCACAAACTGAGCAAACCAAAAGGAAAAAGCGGCCGGATCAAAACTAGAGCGGGGCAACACAAAAAAGGTCAATCGGTGCTGTGACAGTGCTGGCAGAGTAGGTTGATAGGCTCACATCTATACTCACTCGTTGGGTCCAGCACTTTGTACACAAGTACCATCCACTGGTTTTTGTCGGCTAAAACCGTGTTAGCTTTTGCTTTCTTTTCTGACCCGAGATTGCTAGAGCCTACCGGCAATTCTTGCGGTTAAAATAACCACAGTTAAGTGGAGAAGCACAACACCTACTGCCCCGCATATTGTGATTAAACATTAATTCCATGAAAATGATGTTTATAATGAAATCATGTTCTCAATTTCGAGTGGTTTTTTTGGGCTTTTTCATTTGAATAACGCCAGGAATGAGTTTTGACATGAAGTCACTGGCGTATTTTTGCATTGTTCATAATAATTCATCCTCCGCACTATACTAACTGTAATTGCCTAGCGTTTAGCAAATGCATGCGCTGCTTATTTTATTATTGTGGATATTGGTGCTTGGTAACAGCTGTGGTTTAGTAGCTCCATAAAAAAATTACATGAAAACACATATTATATGAATGCTATGTGGATTTTTTGAATGTTGGTTTAATTGAAAAACAGCCAGTACTTCTGTAGTGACAAAAGGCGCCGGGTATCACTGCAGAAGAACTCAAAAGTACACTTCTAAAAACAAAAATAAAATTTAACCATTAGCATTTCGTATAGTATATGACAGCACAGATCTCCTATAAACTACTAAAATACTTCTGCACTATTAAGTAAATAAACAATATGAATTTGTCAGTTACACATGCTTGGAGAAAAAGTAATTTCAAAAGTGTTTTTAGAATTAACTGCACAAAAATATTGATAAATTTTATGGTTTTACCAAACATTATGCATAACCAAACAAGACACACAGTCAGAGATGGGTTGCGGTAGAGAAAAACCAATACCAAAAGGGTAAATGACAGAATTTTATAATAAATTATGAGCATTAATGCCCGCTTGACTTTGCTCCATCCAAGCCAACTCAAAATAGCATTTACGTATCACACATTCGGCTCGAGCAGCACGCCGCCGTTGCTGCTTCATCTTTCACCTTGCATTTTCATTGCAAGTTTTGACATTAGCTGCTTAATAGTATTTTTCGTATTTCGTTTTACGCTTGCGTTGGCTTCATTCATTTTCTTTTCAAAATTCCAAAGCGTGATTGCTTCAAATGCAAAAGCTGACAAGCGGCGCATTTGAAGTGCTTTTGCAGCAGTTCGCTTTTGCAAATTCAAAACCAGCAAGCAGCGCTTTGAAACTATCTCGCACCTTGTAAGTAAACCAGTGCGATAGCGACTCTTCCGCCGACTCGATTTTGCGAGAATCACTGGCACGCAGTCTCAACGTGTAAGTGACTTCAGCGAGTTGCAATCGAATGCGAGCGCCGCGGTAAAATCTCTCCCGTGTGAGTGACTGCTACGATTTGATTTTTCGGGGGGCGTGTCTGGCGATATCGCGCAGACAAAATCACACGTGAATCTTGCGCCGTGTAAGTGACCTACGCGATTTGAGAAAGAAAAAAGGCAAAATGTCGATTCTCGCACCTAAAAGTCGCCCGTGTAAATGCGGCTTTACGCAGAGCATTTTTACAAGCATATCTTTCAACAAAGCTTGATTCTTTTTCTTTTTGTACTTTTGTTTTTCTCTGGTTATTTCATGTTTTATTTTGAAAGAACCAAAGAATATAAAGACAAGTGCCAAAATGGCACGCTGTAAGACCGCCAAGCTGCAGATAACGGTGCACAGCATTTTACGAAAAAAAATCGGAAATAAGCGAAATAACTTTTTTTAGGTCAGGCTGGAAAATGTCCATTAGATTAATGTTTCGAATAATGATAACTCTTTGTACTGTAAATATGTTTATTAGATTGTACTAGTTAAACCGGTCTTTGATAAATCGTTCAAAATTGATGACTGGTTTGTTAAAGATGTCTATTTTTTTTTTCTGGATTTTGGAAATGTGTGGAGTTTGTGGGATGGTAGTGGGAGTAGTTTTGAGAGCTGCAGACACCTTTTCAAGCATCCACAGCCGCTCTGAGTGAAGGTATTCCCCAGCTGGACAAGACTCTTGGCCGAACTGGACAAACCTTGAACTAAATATTGTTTGCTGCGTAGGCTATAATAGGTAAACGGTAAACCAGTTATGTAGTTTCACGATAATCGAGCAATTTGTGGTTGCTTAATTGTATATGCGAAAAATCTATCAAACGCTAAAAAATACCCCAATGTGTAATTGTGCTAATGTTGCTTATGTATTAAGCGTTGAATTCGTTAGCGAATGCAGAGAGAAATACGACAGAATCGTGATCAACGGCAGTAAATTACTATTTCAATTACCAAAAATATATGAATACCGAAATAACAAAAAAATGTCTTTTAATAATAAGTCAATTAAGATGTTTTTTTGACGATTGCAGGCCAGAGATTTTTAATATTTAATCGTTTTGCGTGCTTCTGGCCTAAAGGCTACCAGCTCGGAAGCCTAGGGAAGAGCCACCAGAACGGCGACTACTTAAAACAAGCAATGCGAAAAATTGTCTTCCCACAGGAATCGAACCTGCAGCCTTTGGATTACCGTAATCCAAAGGCTGCAGGTTCGATTCCTGTGGGAAGACAATTTTTCGCATTGCTTGTTTTAAGTAGTCGCCGTTCTGGTGGCTCTTCCCTAGGCTTCCGAGCTGGTAGCCTTTAGGCCAGAAGCACGCAAAACGATTAAATAAAAAAATGTCTGCAATGGTAGAATAGCGTGTCAGTTGCGGAAGATCATGTAAGCATGTTTTAGTACTGAAATGAAGCCTAACATGCAATTTAAAATAACTACAAACAAAAATCAAACTTTTTCAAAAGTTTTTGTGACTTAAGAATAAATGTGTGCGGCTCGATGATCGATGAAGATTAACGGGCAATGCAGCTAAATGCATCTGCGTTTCTTACTCTAGTTTTTCGACATACTAAGAAAAAGGTACTAGTGTGTCTATAAATAAATGTATCTTACAGTATATACCACGTTGAATTGTCCAGGAAACAGCGAAGAGACCTTTCAGTCTTCAAGTCAAGCTGCTACCTGTCTACATGTTTACTACACACTAGGTGGAGGCCCCGCAGTCCACGCTGTCTATTTCAATACTGACGTCAAGCAAAGAAGTTTTGAATACCAACTTTTATATCTATGTTTTGATTCGACCGGGAATCAAACCCGTGTCCACTGTTTTGGTAGCAGACGCTCTATCCACTCGACCACTTTCAAAACCAAGCATTTGATGGTTAACTTTTTGTGTTGCAGAATCGAGAAGAGTCTCTTTGCTTTGATGACAAGCAGAGGAAGATCGATTACGTCCTAGCGTATAAAGTGGAAGATGAAGATGATGATGAAGAAAAGGAGAAGGCAAGCATCCGGGAGCTCTATCAAGAAAATCTGAAGAAACTGGGAGTTCATTTGGAAAGTGAACTCAAGGATGTAAACAACTTCAATAAGTAGAGTGTTAAAAGAGAGCATGTACCTCAGTAAAAATTTAAAGAGTGTAAATTATCCCCACTTAGAGCTTCATAATTTGTTCTGTTTGTTCGTTCATTTATATTACCTTGCTCTTTTTTGTTGATAAAACTGTGGTGCAACTAAATGTCTTACCGCATAACTCTTACTCACGGTGTGTGGTGGCTATTTTCACACCACTCAAAAAATGGGCTCTCTATCACCATCTAGATGGTCTCTGCTGATGGTTGCTTGATTTGGAAACTTGATTTTTTCAAATTACCTCTAAATTTCCTTCAAGTTTGAAACCTGCTTGGAATTTTAGTACAAACTTATAATTTTTGCTCAAATAGGACTGACCGATCAGTGGTTAAGTGGATAAAGCGTCTGCTACTGAAACGGTAGACTCTGGTTCGATTCTCGGCCGGGTTAGACCAAACACTATAAAATTGGTATCACAGCTTCCCAACTTGTCAATCCAATTCGCCCCAATACAGATTTGATAGCAATAGTAACAAAAAACATTATCAGAAATTGCAATAATCATTCTTTAAAATACAAAAGCATTGAAAATGATGGGTAACTGCGACCTTCACATCAGGTTTTTGGAAATGGTTAGAGTTGTGGATTAGGAAGGGTTCGCTTGAAGGTTGTTTTTAAAAATTATTTGGGATTAAATTGGTTCATAATTAGCAAAAGCTGTATAAAATTTTATAATGAAACAAAAGTTGCCGAAAATAATATTAATTTGAACTTTTTTCACCAAGTTCCTTGGCGAAAAGACAGTGAAGGGATCTTTTGGTCTTATAGTCAAGCTGCTACTTGTCTACCACACACGGCTGAAGCTGCGTTACACACTATCTTTTTGTTACTGAACGTCCAGCAGGGAAGCTGTAAATACTAATTTTATGGTTTTTGATTTGACTTGACCGGAAATCGAACCCGAGTCTGCTGTTTCAGTAGCAGTCATCTTATCCACTTGAAGATAATATTACTCTACTCTTCTCTTCCAGAAATCGCGAGACAGAAAGACAGGTTTTGTGAAGCTCCATGTACCTTGGCATATATTGCTCAAATACGCGGAGAGAATGAAGTTAAAAATGCCTTTGAGAGTTAAAAAAGATGAGGACGAGCTGGAGCACGATCCTGCAGGCGACTCTTACTGCGACTGTTCTTGGTTCGGTAAACTCAAGAAAAAGCCGGTGAATCCTTTCAAGTTGCACAATGATCTCATTAACGAAACGGTAAAGTTGGATGATTTGCTTCTGCCGGAAAGTGCATAGAAAACAAGTAGAGTTGACAAAAAAGCATGAGCGTATTTTTCAGAAAATACTGTTGCGTAAAGCTCTCTTGCCATCTTTTTGAGGATTTTTAAATAAACGCCGTGGTCTACTTTTCCTTTAAGAATATTTTTTCTAGTCCATTTTACCTCTGAATTTTTGAGGGTTGTCAGCATCAACGTGGTTTAACTTTGATTTGAGGATTAATAAAGTTTTAAGGGAGGAGTATAAACAGTGGCCAGGTATATTGCTATCTACTTAAACTAAATCAACCAAAGCGTCTCTAAACTTGGAATTTTAGTTTATTTTAATCTTAGAAGTACATCCGTTTAGATCAGGGCAGAGATGGAACCGGTCAGGATTTTCTCGACCCGACCCGACCGGTAAATTTCAAAATCATCGCCGGTTGACCGGCCGGTCGACCGGTTTGTGACCGGCCCGGTCAACCGGTTTTTCTTTAGAAGGTTTTTCTTCACTGTTCAATATATCTAATGAAAATTTTTCAAAAGGGGGGGGCATGGGTGTGGTGTTAAAATTTGTGACTTTGGACGGGGGTCTCAGAAAAAAAAACGCAAAAAAACTTTTGCGTTTTTTATAAAAATGACTCAATTTTAAGACCTTTTTTGGTTAAGTTTCGGTTTGAATGACTTGTTTTGAGCAGCACAAAACGTGCACAAAATAAGCATAAAAAGCACTGGAGGGCACAAGCTAAATTATTAGACGTTCTTTCTAATGATATTTTGCAAAAGGCCAAAAAATGAACTTACAATTTTTTAGCTATTGGTGACAGATTATTTGCAATTTACCGAGCAGCAAACACTAAACTTCTTTTCGGCAGTGCTGCCTTTGCAGTTACAAAAAGATAAATGAGAAAAAAATAACAGCAAAAGATAGGTAACAGTAAAAAAATTATGAACATCACAATACTTTTTTTATTAAACCCAAAAACATTAAAATGATTAAACAATAACATTTATGTAATATTGAAGATTTATGTCACTAACAGAGTGAAAAAAGGAATACTGAAAAATTATGTCACTAACAGCGTGAAAAAAACTAATAATATTCATAACAACTATAGGCTGCTTCACTAACAGTTTGAGAAAGTGTGGAAAGGATCTATTGCAAAACATTATATACTGGAAAAGCTTTTTAGCTCCACAAAGATTTATATACGGACGGAACAATTAATATAAATCTCTGTGAAGCTAAAAACCTTTTCCAGTACATAATGTTTTGCAATAGATCCTTTTCATACTTTCTCAAACTGTTAGTGAAGCAGCTAGTTGTTACGAATATATCAATTTTTTTCACTCTGTTAGTAACATAATTTTTCAATATTAAATAATGCTATTGTTTCATCATTTTAATGTTTTTGGGTATAATAGTACTAGTATTGTGATGTTCGTATGTTTTTACTGTTACCTATTTTTTGCTGTTATTTTTTTCTCATTTATCTTTTTGTAACTGCAAAGGCAGCACTGCTGAAAATTGTTCTGAAGAAGCTTCCCGGTTTGGGAAGCGAAACGTCAAACCAATAAATAAACTCAGCGGAGTACAAAGTGGTTATGAATAACTATCCCGATGAACGCAACGCGTCCGTTAATTTCATTGAAAACACTAAACTGTTACGACATTGGCTAGAAAACATTTGAAATATAATGTGCCCCAGCAGTTTGTAGAAATGCTGCTACTTCAGAACAAGCCATGGCTAGTTAGATATAAAAAAATAAGAACTATGTCTTTCTTGCCCAGTGTAGAGTGTGGTAGATTTAAAGTTGAAAAAAACTTTTCAAAGCGGCAAGATTTTAGCTTGTACTAAAAAATCTGAAATCTGCGCCACTTCTACTCTTAGCTGATTAAAATGATTTTAAAATGTCAGGTAGCGCAAGCCTCTTCCACATACTTGCTTTATTAGAATCTGATTACGCGATTTTAACGTATATTTTGCACTTTTTTGCTTTGTGCCGTGGCCCAAAGTCGGGAGGCATGGCACAATACTCCCACCCTAAATACGTCCCTGGATGTTCATGTCTTAAAGGTCACAGCATATTAATCACAGCTTGAAACCATTCAACAAGTGTTTTTGAAAGGTGTGGTTTGTTAATACTGATTTTTTATAAAAAGTTTTATTTATGATAAAATATATCAGTATATTTTGGTTGGTGCTTAGATGTCTTTTAGTTGGCAGAAAGGAGAATTCGACCGGTTTTTCAACCGGCTTGACCGGCCGGTCGAAGAATCTCGACCCAACCGGTTTCCATCTCTGGATCAGGGGTACTCAACTAATGTTAGGAAAGATTCATATATGGCTGATGAAAAGTCGTTTGGTCCAGAAAAAGGCCTTGACCAAATGTGATGACAAAAAGCGGTTAAAGACAAAAAAAAGCTTTTCACCGCAATTTGCAAACGAAAAAAAAGCGATTGAAGCCTTCCCCAAAAAAGGTAATCTCCACGATTTGGTGAGGGTTTCGCGCTCCACGTACTGAAGGCAAACAGTCAGTTTCCGCCCGGAAGAGAGGGAAGGTTTGAATTTAGTCCGATAGTGTGTGGCCGCGGTCCGAATTTACCGCCTCGGAGGTCCGGATTTGGACCGCGGTTCCCCAGTTGAGAGATATGATCTAGATTCTAGAAGATAGAAAATTTATAATCCGTGGATCAGAATTAATCTACGTTGGTGCATATGATCATGAATCTTTCAGAAAATTTATGTTGATCTAAATGAAGCGTTTTTTTGTGTCAATAAATGGGTTTGCCTTTTTTTGGAAAGCTTTTCAGGAAACTAAATTGAGTTTTTTTGTGTGTTGCAGTTTGGGGACCAAAAATTTTACACTGCTGAGTTCACCCGAGACAAAATGAATTACTTCGACATTCAAGATAAAGAGACCTTCTTCAGCAATCCAGAAAGATCCAGAATTGTACGTTAAAGTTTATCCAAGTGGTCATCGAATCGTAAAGTTTATAAAATTTTTCGAAATCTTTAAATAGCATTAAGAACGCAAGAGTGTCCGCAACTCGAATATTTAACCTAAGATTATATTTTGAATTTTGAACTTATTTTGACCTCCAAAATGATGAGCTAATTTTGTAGGTTTTATCGCGCAACTTAAAAAAAAGAGCATAGTTTCTGGAATGGTATTTTTAGTTGAATATTGAATCAGACTTGAGAAGATACAATACTTGGCGACTTTTCTGCTGCCTTGATCAGGAGCAAAGCAAAAAATACCTCTCTATTACCTTCTAAAGCAACGATTAGAGAAACAAAGCATCCAAATTTTTTCAAATAAAGCTACCCAATTGTCAAACTGAAATTACTGTATCTTTAGTTATCGTGCAAGTAATCAGATATTTCCGATAATTTTTTCAAATGACCTTACAATACCTTAATAGAGTTACATTTTAATCACTTGCTATTGTTGCAAAAAAAAGGCCAAAGTTTTCATTTTAATTATAACTTTGTGTATAGACGCATCGAATTATGGACGAAACGTGCTGGGGAAAATCAATAAAGAACGTTGGAATCAACAGGCTTTTGCTTGATGGGGTTTACATTGCCGCATATCCCTTGCATGATGTTGGGAACATTATCAATATTGCTTTACTGACTTTGAACTTATTGACCATAATACAGTATCTGGTAGTTTTCTCTTGAACGACGTATCTAGGGAGGATCAATCTTAAGAAAAGCACCTCCCGCAGCACTTATGTTAGTCCTCGAGTATCCCGCCTTTGAGCTTCTCTCAAGACCTGTTTTTGACGTGTTTTCAATTTTTACATGGTGTTTGGAGCGACTGCGGGTCTCCGTGGAGTTTCACCGCGTTCCCATTTCTCTGAAGTAGTTCCATCACCAAGTATTTATGCGCGCTCTGTGGGGCTAAGCCAATACAAAACAGTTTTCGCTCTTTACCCACATCTTAACATCTATCTTTTACAGGGTAGTGTGGATAAGCATGCTTCAAAAACGGCTAACATGCGCCAGCTTCTATATAGAGAGTGGGCAAGATGGGGAAGGTGGTACAAATTTCAACCGTTGGACGCCATCAGGTGGGAATAAGCACAGACATTTTTGTTTGACTTAATTTTAAGAGGTCAGTAACTTGACCTGTTTTTGCAACCACCACGTAGCATTTTGATTTTATAAAATATTGCTGGGTAAGTGACTTGAAGTGTTTTTGCAACTACCATGTAGCATTTTGGTTTAATGAAATATTGTTGAGTACGAGAGCCTCTTTTCTTCGATAAAGTTTTACAATTTTTAAACTCCCACCAATCAACTCTTTGAGAGGGTGCAATATGAGGGGGAGGTGTATGTAGCCTCGTGTCTTCTATGAGCTAATAGTACTACACAAAGCGTTATATTGAAATTGTTTCCGAATAAATTATGTTGTGAGTTAGCACCTTTCATACACAGTATGTGGGCCCAAATATGGGTTTCTTTTTCAATTAGTTCTAAAGCGTCGTTGAAATAAGGACAATTTTTCATAAGCTGCACTGTGATTTTCATCAACTAACAAGTTACTTTTTGATGTACAGTACGTAGCTTAAAAATCGAACCATTTATATATAGCAGATGTCACAGGCGTCGAATTCTGGGAGGCCGGGAGGTAGTGCCCCCTCGGGTTTGGCATTGAAGGGGGTGAAATATGTCTAGCCCCCTCGATTTTTTGGCATGTAATGCCCACTTGGCACTAAACGTGTTGAAAAAATATTTTTAAGAAAGCGTTTTTAAGATTTCAATAACTTACAACTGCAGTACGAGTACTCGTAAACACCAGCAAAGCAAAATCGTTCAATTGAAATTCAGTTTAACCAAACTTTGTAAAAAAATTTTCGCCCCCCCGGAATTTGCTTAAGCAACAAAAAATCGACGCCTATGGCTGATGTCAGTATAACGCAATTTTTATTTTTATTTTGCTGCTTGGAAACAAAGGAATTACCTGAGCGACAAAATAGCTCTATATTTCTCCTTCCTGGAATTCTACACCTTCTTTTTGAGCATAGCTGCCTTTGTCGGTTTTATAGTATTCGTATATGGCTTGGCCACTGTCTTTACTACTCCACTCAGGTATAAAACAACGCTTTGCTGCCCAATTCACAAAATGCAATTCGCTTCACTGGCTGCAACGAAAATTCAGCAAAGATTTTAAACGTTTTTTTGTTTTGTTTTACCACAGGTTTTACTTCTGCTTAAAATTGAAAAGAATGATTTGGACTTTCTCGGAGTTATCGTTTCTTTAATACATTCTACATTTATGCTACTATCAATTTCAGAATAATTGTGTTTTTTTTAACTTTTTTGTGCGTTTTTTTTATGGTTACGTCACTTCAAAATTCAAAGAATGCATTTTATTAGCCAAATAGAAATCATTTTAGATTTGTAGTTTTTGTCCAGAGATACATGTATTTTGCTAATATAAAAATCGCATTTTTCTCTTTGCTGAATTTTAATTGATTCATAATTCACATCAGCGATAAATGCATGTCCGCCAAAGTACCATTAATGGACCTCCTTTTTTATGAACTGGCGTCACCACTTGGATTAATGTCATGTATACTTGCATGTTGTGTTGTAATTTTTGCATATTTCCTTTAATCACCTACTGCACATCTTGAGCTGCACTTCACGCTGTTTGCTGCACTGCATGTTAGTGGCTGCGACATCACCAGATATTACCTAGGAGACAAAGTTGGTCTCTATTTTGCTTAGCTTGGATTCTACACGCACATGCTCTTCTTCTATGTCAGCTTCATAGGCGTCATTTGCTTGTTGTATGGCATCGGGACTCTTTCAACATACCCACCGGTGTAAGTAGTGCTTGTTGTGAATACTACTGTAAGATTATATCAAAACAAAGGCCCTGGGTGGGAACCTTGGGGTACGCCGCAATGTCTCGAGTTGCATGAAGTAATATTCAAAACCGATCAGTGGTCTAGTGGATAGAAGCGTCTACTACTGAAACTGTAGACTCGGGTTTGATTTCCGTTCGGGTCAAACCGAAGACAATAAAAATCGGGATTCACAGCTTCCTTGCTTGACATTCAGCAAGTAAAGGGGATAGTATGAACTGTGAAGCCGGTGCAGCAAGTGGCAGCTTGACTTGAAGACCTTTGCAGTATCCTGTTCAAGGCAGCTTGATAAATATGTGACTATAATATTTACAATTGGAATAAAAACTACAGCATAAAGTAAAAATTTGTTCTTGTGGATTACGTAATTTCTAATATTGAGCAAACGTTAAAGCAATTCTATTTTTATGTTCAAGACATAGGTGAGAAAAATGTCATGTCAACCATTAACGGGGAAAAATCTATAACATATTGCTTTATGTTTTGAGCAATTGCTATCGTCGTTAGCTGGAAAATATCAATGAAATGCGGATAACGACAATAATTGAACAATAATCGATTATCCTACCAACTTTCCGCAAGGTCTACTGTTTGCGTGGATTAGCACTGATTATAATTAATAAATTTTCTGCTGATTGTCACAGAAATGTAATTAATTATCTTAATCAATTAGTTTCGCGGCTATTTTTTTCTCCAAATATTTACAATTGCCTGCATTAGCGGTAATTGTATAAATTTATAAGCAAAACATTTGGTAAATCCGTGCATATACTATGCATTTTATGCAACCCATGCATCGATGACTGTTGGTAATTGCTTCGTCGATTTATTGTTAGTTTGCATGAAAATAAAACACGATTTATGTTCATATATCGCTTTCGTTGGCTTGTGTGTTGCTGTTTGTTATTTTGCAATCATTATACCCAGTGGCGTAACTAGAGGTTTGAGCTAGGGAGCAAGCTTCTCCAGAAATCTGCTGCATTTTTCTGTCTTGTTCGGAGAAAAATGGCCGTTACCGAAATTATGCACCTTTTTTCCATTAAATTGCGGTGAAGACCAAAAAATCTTTACTGTAAATTCGTTGCTTCCTTCCGTCGAATTTAAGTGAGGACGTCATGTTTCCGCTTTTGTCCTTTGTTGTTTTTTTTTTATACATATGTTGTAACCGAGAGACCTGCTTGTCAGAAGGAGGAGCATATCTTGGGAGGGCAAGTGCCCACAGTTAGTTGTGCAAGTTACGTAAGTAACCCTTGACAGTTACGCCAGTGATTATACCTGTATAAGCTGTAGCGTGTAGTGTAATCAAAAACATAGGGCGTAGCTACCATACTAGTAGGTATTTTGTCTATTTTAGAATATCATTATTTGAAATAGAGAATGACAAAAAAAAGAGCTTTTCCTGTAATGCATTTGTTTCATTCGCGTTATTAGTGATAGATATTTACGTTTGGAATACATAACACCCAAATGCTTTGCCCATCGGACCAATGTACTAATTTAACAAAATCTGATCTCTTAAAACAATTTTACTCTAAAAGACTACTGCGTTACGAGCAGCTATTTTTCTCTTTTGGGGTCTAAGTTTTTCTTTTTGATTTGGATCTTTTTTTCAAATTCAGTCAAGAAATTTGTGACGAAAACGACCCCTTTTACGCCGGAAACTTTACAATGTGCCCTCTTTGTGATACGGGATGCCACTACTGGAAATTAAAGACTGCTTGTTTAGCTACAAGGGTATGGATTTTACTTCGATTTAATTTTGCTTGTGTTATATATCTCATTGTTTTGCTAATGCTATACGAGTTTTGCAATTAGCTTTTCCTACAGGTAATTTATTTAAAGTTTATGCTATATGGTGTCAAGTGAATCGATCGTCTGCTATTGAAACGGTAAATTCAGTTTCAATTCCTAATCGGGTCCAACCAAAGACTATAGAAATTGATGTTCATGGCCTTCCTAGGGACGATGTGAAGCCTTCTCCATGCGTGGCAGACAGGTAGACAGTTGGAGCTTGACTAAAAGCCTAAAGGTTCCTTTACTGTTTTCCAACCAAAGCAACTTGGCAAAAACAAAATTATTTTCAATATGTATCAATTCTAATTTATTTTTAGATCACGTATGTATTCGACAATGAAGCTACAATATTCTTTGCCATCTTCATGTCTCTATGGGGTACGTATAAGTTTGTTACATTCTTGTTGAGTACTTATACCACGGATATTTTTGACCCCAGCGATACAACGGGTATCACTCCGCTAGTAGGGCGTTTGGTTGGTAATCGAAAGATTGCTGACTCCTGGTTTGATTTTCAAACTCGCAATGCGTCGTTGTGTCCTTGGTAATGATACTATGTTTGACTTTATTATTTTGGGAATGATACTTTGGCTTTGGAATGACTTTGGCTTTGGAATTTTGGGAATGATACTTTGACTTTGGGAATGATACTATATTTGACGCATGTTTCCCACTTGGTCCAAGTAGTCTACCCGTTTCGGTGGCCCAGCCTGACAAAGAACTTGCAAACAAGGCCCATAAAAATGTGCAGCTTTGCATCGATGTGGCCAGAGAGTAACAGAATGGCTTGTTCATATGTTTGAATTAATGAAGCAATAATTCGGTAAGCTAAAGCGCCCAACAACGTGTACAGCCGTATAGATTTCGCTTAAACCAACTAATAGGCCATTTGATCATTCTTTCAAGAACAATATTTCTACCTCTCGGCCACGTTGCAATCCAATATTTCTTGTCTCTTGCAAAACTAACGTTTGCTCTCTTCTTTAGCAACATTCTTCGTGGAGTTTTGGAAGCGACGCCAATTTGAACTTGTTTACGAGTGGGATCTGGTGGACTTTGAAGAAGAAAGAGATTTAGTCCGACCAGAGTACGAAGCCCAGGTGGACAGGGAGCGCTTTAATCCTGCTACGGGCAAGATGGAGTCCATGATGGCTCCGAGAGATAAATTTCAACGAATTAGCTTGTCAATCGCAACAGTATTGTTCTGGGTAAGCTTGTGTAAATTGAATCGTGCTTGGTCGAGGGAATAGCGCGTCTTCGGTAATATTAGGCTCGATTCCGGGTCGGTTAAACCAAAGAACCTAAAGATTAATTTTCACAGCTTCCCTGCTTGACTTTCAGCAATTAAAAAGAACAAGCGCCAAACCTCCATCCTGTTTGGTAAACAGGTGGGCAGAGGGCAACTTGAGTCGAAGACCTCAAATTTCGTTCGCTGTCTCCTGGAAAAAGTAACTTAGTGAACAAAACTGTGATTACAAGTAAAAGCTTCTTTCTGTAATTTGATTCTTGCATTCAAATCGAATTATCATTGCGCCCGAGCAACACATCTCCTTTCGAAGAAATGTCGCAGCGATGGCGAGTTGTTGGCAACACTGTGTCCAATTTGATATAGGCCCGACATTTGAACCTTTGACCCCCGCTCCGGCACGCACTCAATCAGAATTTTGTTAAAGAAAAAGGCTTGAACCAAAGGTTTAAATTTTTTGTTCGAAAATTGTCTCATTTAGACGACGGTGCTGAGCAAACTTGTGTTACTTGAGTGTAAGGCGTGGAGGTCTGGGGCAGAGCCCAGCCGCTGGGCGATTTTTGTAAATTTGCAGACAAAATATCCATTTTAACGCTATTTGAATTACATTTCGCACGTTTTTGGAACCATTTTAAAGAACTAAATTGCTAAAATTTGGTTGTCATTTGAATGAATTAAATTGAGCAGTTTCTTTAGCCACCCCTTTACTTACAGGTCAGGTCCAAAACACGTTAAAACGCTTTTATTTTGGCTTAAAATTTTTAGGTGACTTGACTTAACGGAGCACGCTGTAGCCCCTTTAGCTCCCCTAGTTTCGCCCCTACTCTTCAGAGAAACACGCTTTAACACTTGACGATTAGTCGCCTTACAGATATGCGTTGCTGCTATTTTTAGCGCGAAGAAAACTTTAACTTGACGTTAGTTTTTGCTCAAATGCAGCGGGCAGTTGATAAAGTGGTAAAGACGTTATCCTCTGGGTCGGTAAGTCAAGGAATCAACTTCCAGTCTCATAATATAGCGACTAGGTATAATGAGTAGGCTTAAACTACTTTTTAATTGGAAACACTATATTTAGGTCGGACTGATCGTAGTTGCTGTGTTTGCCATTATCGTCTACCGGGTGGTGATGCATACCGTCTTCGCCCTTTCAGTCGATCCGGCGACTCTTGGGGTGGTGGGAGACGTGGTGTCCCCCTCCATGTTAACTACCATCACTACTTCTTTGATTTCCCTCTTAATTATTTTCTTGCTTAATAAGGTAAAATGTTGCTGTTTTTGTACATAATATTTGCCATAAAAAACCAGGGGGTTACATTAAAGCCTGGAAAACTCTTGAAATCGCTCTAAGGACTCCTAAATTTGTAAGGTGGTACCACCCATATTATCAACAGAAATGTGACAAAAGAGCATTTCTTGTAAGTTGCAACTGCGAAATAATTAATGGTAACGTAAAATCCCTGACAAGAACACGAAAAAAGAAAATCTACAATATTCTTACCACGATTGGTGTAAGTTATGCATTGTCAAAAAGCATAGAAGCTAGGAAATAACGAGCTAATTTTTCAGCTTGAATTTTGACATTATGCTCTTAAGTTAGCATTATATTAATTTTATATGTTGTAGAACAAACTTCTAAAATGTTATATTACCTACAAATAAGAAATAACCAATAAGCACATTTTTTCAGCTTTATGCAAAAGTTGCTCTTGCGCTAACAAATTGGGGTAAGTATTTCATCTAATATGCTTATAGTAATGAAAATTTTCATTATTTTTGAAAATAGGCAGAGGTGGAGTCCTCGAGGACGTCCTTGGCCTCGAGGACACATTTTGAAGCCCTTGGTCTCGAAGCTCATGCCCTTGGCCTTGGCCTCGAACCCTCCAAGTCCTCGAAAATGTCCTGTTCTCGGCTCGAGGACAGCATTGTTTTTTGATTGGTTGTGAAAGAAAGTAACCAAACAAAAAAATTTCTTGAATTCTAGCATAGGCGTAGCCAGGGTTTTTGATTGGGGAGGCCCATGCAGTCCGCAAATAACATGCAATATGACGCAATCGAAAATTTTCAAAGGAGGGACTTTTATGGGACAAAAATGCCTTAGAATAGAAGACCAAAAGCCTGGAGCCTAGGTTGGTACGTAAAGGGGATGTTGCTAATGGGGGAGAACTTGAACCAAAAGTTAAAGTTTTCAAATATGTGTTAAATTGTGGAGGTGCAGTGAAAAAACTAATGTAACTCAAACGTATTACAAACAGGGGTCTGGGGGCAGGCCCCCTAGCCACCGGAGGCTATGGGTGATTGTTTGAAAATTTTTGCAATTTTGTTTGGAAAAAATAGCTATTTTAATGCCATTTGGATCACGTTTTGCACGTTTTTAGAGCCATTCGAAAGAACTTATTGAAAGTCTTAGATTTGAAAGTCAATTAAAAAAATTAAATTACTCAGTCTTCCCTTTGCTTGCAATTTACGTTTAAAACCTAAAAATTTTTGGATAAATTTTGCAATTGACTTGGTCCAGGTGAAAGGAAGCAAGGTACATTGCCTTCTAACATTTCTCCTGGCTATTTTTTGAAAAATATTTTGTCTCGTAAAAACTGTCGAGTTGGAGGTGGATTGTTATTTGAAGTTGGTACTATAGATGGTTACTAATCATGTTATTGCATTAAGTTTATGTTAAGTTAGATGAAGGCCAGAGGTTGCAACTTTTAGGACAAAGACCTTGAAATTCTTCCGAGTTATACAGATTAATTGATTGACAAAAAATTTGAATTGAGAGGCCCGGACTCCCTGGGCGTCAACATTAATATTATTGTTAATAACTATTGCACACAAAAATCTTAAAAGAAATTAAAACTGAATAAACATCAGGGTTTGTTGTCATCCTTTTTATCATTAGTGGCATTTCAATTGAAGCGGCCCTGCCCCTCTCCCCTTGGCTAAGTCTATCACTTCTGGCCTGTCAATAGTTTTCCTTTCCTTATTTGAAAAATAATATAATGTAGTAGCCAAGTCATAGTAAAGGGGGGAAAACGCAGTGTAGATAGTTATTTTTATTTCTGCTAATGCTTCCGGTGCGGGTGGTACAAAGAGCAAAACACTAAAACCATTCAGGGCGATTGCAAGGGTTCCGAGTGTCCGTACAAAAACATTTTAAAGTTGCTAGTACTAAAACATGACCGTGGCTATGTGAATATGGAATCAGAAGAAAGTATGTATGTGATGATAATACAATGCAGTACAGTTACCAGGGACGGCCTATGACATACTGCTAATTATATATGCTACGTGTAGTATAGCTCTGATACAACCAAAAAAACGTTACTTGAGAACGGCAGCTATTGTTTTAAAAATTTGCGAACGAATATTGCGAAGAATTTGTTTTGAGATAAGAAAGAACAACTCTAATTTTTTTGTTTCTGCAATTTGTGGATCGTTTGAAGGATGGGGCAAATATCTCCAACGCTTTCCTTCTTAATACGGCCCTGCTGGGATTTTCAGGTAACTTTTTGCAGTTAAACAGCTTATATTAAATTTTACGAAGTAATTTTTGCGGCCGAAACGTACGCGCTCAGTCATTGATAGGAAACAGACATCACATGCACTGAAGCGTAAGGAAAGGATGGGCTTAAAATTAAGATTGGGAAACCGTAGAGGAACTAAAGTTTTTCTAACTTAATTTTTGTGGTATTTTGTTTTTTCATGTAATCTAATTGTTTAATCTCTCAAAAATTGCTATTTTTCTGAAAAAAAAAAGTTAATAAAATCGTTCAACATGGAAACTTTGCCCTCGCCTCCAAAATTAAGTTTTTTCCAAGGACTTGAGCTTGCAAGTACGGTACCTCATTTCATTTCAAAAATATAAATTTACCTCTTTTTTCAATACTTTTAGATGACAATATCATAGCCGCTATGCAATATATAAAACTATGATGATATTTAAAATTTTTGTGAAACGAAAACGTTTTACTAAACAATAAGATTTCAGAAGTTACGTAGCAGATTTGATATTTAAACTTTTTTCACTACTGTGAGGTTGCTCTTCCTTACATATGTGCTATCCCATTTGGCTAGTGTTTCACCAGCATCTGAATTCGCTCATAGCCTATCCTGGCAGCCCACCCGAACCTTCAAACAACAGTGTGATACTGGTCGAGAATCCTCTTTCTGGTGACCTTGTTGTCAGACTTAGATCAGAGTAATATGAGAAGAGGGTACGATGGCAAGTGCCGAAATTGCCCTCGTGTGTGGTTTGAAGGTTCGGGTGGGCTGCCAGGATAGGCTATGTGTGAATTCAGATGCTGATGAAACACTAGCTTAATGTTGTTAGATTATATTATTAGTTAGATTTATTAGTTAGATTATTAGTTATATTATTATTCAAAATTGTTAGATTATTTTATTGTTAAATCTTTAAGTCCCCATCATAACCGAAAATAAATTCGGCCTATCCACCAGCTTTCACAGGTATGTCAGTCTTCTAGAAACGTTTGTACTACCCGGAAGCGTAACTAGGAGGTCTTAAGGGTTTAAAGTGCCCCTGCCCTTACACTAGTCTCCTGGAAAAATTTAGTTGTAATGTAAGTTTTTAGCATGTTTTGAACTTGACTAGTAAATGAGGCAAGGGGCTGAAGGGGCTTTCTTGAAAATTTCATTTCTTAAAATCAAGTTGCCCACCTAACGAAAATATTACGCTTTAACTCCTTCTGTCAATAGTATTTCAAACGTTAGAGATTCAATCTTTTTTTGTTAGAAATTCCAAGGACACGGACTGAGTTCGAGGATAGCTTCACTATGAAAATCTTCTGCTTCCAGTTTGTCAACTACTACGCTTTCCTCTTTTACATCGCCTTTTTCAAAAACACTTTCACTGGCCACCCTGGGAACTACAGCTACTTGTTCGGGAGGTTTAGATGGGAAGGGGTGAGAACAAACTACTGGTTGGTTTTTATATAAAAGATGGTTGTTGTTTATGGCCTAACTTGTGAATTGTAATGTTAAACATTTACTATAAAAATCAGGTGGAGTCGAGGACCCAACGTCCGAGGCCAAGGGCGAAACCAAGGACTCATAAAAAATTCGAGGCTAAGGCAAAGGACTGCCTTTACGAGGACAGACCCTTTCGAGACTAAGGACAAGAATGCTCGAGGCCAAGGTTCAAGAACACAATGCGCAAGAGTTCTCCAAAAAAAGCTCTTCCGAAAATTTCCTGTGTTCTCCAAACAAAAAAAAGGGTCTTCTCAAATTTTGTTCGAGGATACTTACGTTGTCCAAGATAAAGCAAAAAAAGGTCATGACCATGGCCCATTTTTAATGTTCAAAAAAGTGCTGTCTTCGACCGAGGACACAGGCCATTTTCGAGGACTTGGAGGCTTCGAGGCCAAGGACTTATTAACCTTCGAGGCCAAGGACTTGACCTCGAGGCCGATGCCAAAGACTTCAAAATGTGTCCTCGAGGACTTCACCTGGATTTGCAGTAGTTATAGGAAAGCTGTTGTCGAGCAATTAAACTTTATCTTTTTTTGACTAGATTGTTTTGGCTGTTTTATTTTTTGATTTTGTAGATGCTGGAACAGCAGAATTTTTCTTTTGTTTGTTGAGTTTAGATTCTTTCTATAATTTTTAATTTAGAGTTTACATAATGAAAATTTAACTTGTACACTGTCTTCCCAGTTTCCAGAGTGCTCAATGAACAATGGGCCAGAGCCAATTAACGATGCAGAAAGTTCAGTTAAAAATTAAAATCAGTTAAAATTTAAAAATTTAAAAACCCCACTGCAGTCTGTTTCCCCCAAATGGGTTCGTCAGGCGGGGAAGAAACTTATTCAAATAGAAACTTATTCAAATAAAAACTTATTCAAATTCTATTTTAATGTTTCTACCCCGCCTGACGAACGCATTAGGGGAAAACAGGCCGCAGTGGGGTTTTTCAATGTTTGAATTTTTTAATTTTATATGATTTTAATTTTTAACTGAACTTCCTGCATCATAATGAAAATTTAGGTACGGTACTAAATATAGCTGTTCTAAAAACCATATTACAGTTTATCAAATATATGCTGTATTATTAAATTTTGAGGACTTCCAAATGAGCTCGTTCGATACCTTGCCTACTCAACAAATGTAAATTCAATTATAAATTACCTCTAATCAATTTTTCAAAGTGCGAGGCAGGAGGATGCATGTACGAATTGACTGTGCAGCTTTTGATTATTATGTTGGGCAAGCAAACCTTCAACAACATTATAGAATTGGTCGTTCCCTGGGCACTAAATAAATACAGGTGAACCAAATCGAACTTTAAATTTCTAAACTAGATATTGTTTCAAGTTTTAAATACTAATTTTCAATTATTATGACAATTACAGCAAAATAATGATGAATTTAGAAGATCTTTGAGAATCGAAAATCTCCTATATCAAGCTGCTACTTTTCCGAATCGAAAGATCTCGGTTTAGATGGTTTGGTGATTGAGCACTAAGCAGTAGCAAGAAATACAAGAATTGCTAGGTGACGGAGGTTCTATTCGGGCCCAAACTTTTGTTTATGGTCGATTAACTAGTGGGGCATGATCCTGATTAACTAGAAGACTACGCCCCAAATTCCTTTTGTGATTATCTCAAAATTACCGGAGTTTGTACTATGTGCATGCAAATTTTTAATTGGGTTAAGCCCCCACCCCAATAAAACTCTGGTCGCGCACTCCCATTACCCCATATTTAATAAAAAGTGTCGGTTAGATCCCAGGCTTGATCCAGTTACTCGTATTTGATTCGTCAATGCAAAATGTTGCACAAAATGCGCAATTGTACACCCCTGTTTAATGCGAGCAAGAAAATTTATTTTCTTTCGGTTACAGAAAATGGAAGTCTGAGAAAGTTGCAACGGAAGAACCGGAAAGCACCTACACAAGATGGGAGATGGATTTCGACTTGGTTCCTCTGGAACTAGATCTCTTCTACGAATACTTGGAAATGGGTAAAAATAACTTTTTTTAATAGCTGCTGCTTTTTTTGTCAGTACCTTCTTTGCCCGGAGTTTGAAATTCTTTTTACAATCTTGATCGTATCTTTTCGGCGCGTTTATCGTTCGTCTATTGTGTTGATTAGAGCTTTATGGCAATGCAGTCGCATCTCGGAGTGCTTAAATCAGCAGAAACGTTGTGGCAAAAAAAGACAAAAAACGGAAAAACCTGTCGGTTTTTACAATTGCGGACTCGTCCACAAATTGAAAACACCGTCGTTTTCTCTTAACATAAGAATGAAAGGGTAGATGGTCAATATACTTAAACTTATTGTCTACTTTGGTTGTCTAAAATTTGGCCTTTTGAGGCTTTAAAAATTATGTTCTGTTGTTTTCAGTCATTCAATTCGGATTTGTCACCTTATTCGTGGCTGCCTTCCCCCTAGCTCCACTTTTTGCTCTTCTCAACAACATCATTGAAATTCGATTGGATGCCATCAAGTTTATCACTCAGTTTAGGTTCGGTATTTTTGACAGAATTTTACTGTACTGCAACAATATTTTACTATAAATGGCATTATATAAACCTGGAATAAAATTCGGATGGAAGGTGATAATTTTGTGCTTGGTTTTCTATGTAACAGCTGAATTTCTAAAATAGTTGCAGCGTTTGATCCTGGGCTAGATGAAGCAATTATTGTGTTTAAATTTTGCTTTAACTGCGGGTCACAAACAGCATGTCGAATTTGTCTATCGTATTTTAATCAGTTTTTAGGTTTTGTAGCTCTAAGTATTTTTAAAAAATATGTAGTAAATTATACGCTAGAAGTGCAATTGAAAAAATTTTGTAGAAAAAAGGTAGAAAAAACTTCAAATTGTTAATATCTATTGTATGGATGTGCTTTAGTATCCGATTAAAAGCAGCTAACTCCGTATTGTTTATTTTTTAGACGACCACTTGCCTTGAAAGCATCTGACGTTGGCGCTTGGTACTACTTGTTAGAGTTTACTGGAATCCTGGCTGTTGTCACTAATGTAAGTTGTGTTAGGTCAACAAACAATGGCAAATAAACGTTTGGTGAAATTAGTTTATCAACTTTTTGGTTTTGGATATTTAGTTTTGTAAAATGTCACAAAATTGAATAGCAAAGGTAGCTAATTTTTTTGTGTTTTTGCAGGCTTTTATCATTGCTATTACATCTGAAGCCATTCCAAAACTTGTCTACTTCTATTTCTATTCAACTACCATCTTTCCAGACAACACCTATGAGGTATGATGCACTGTTTTAGCGCTAAAAGCATTAATGTGGGCTGGGAGACAACTCTGTTCCGTGGGTAACGCTTAGACGAGAGATATTTGCGAAATTAAGCAGCTTTGTTAAAGACAAACAAATTGCAAATTCCAAACTTTATAGTGAGACTAATACTGATAGTAACAAGAAATATTTTTAAGCATAAATCTTACAGGACAAAAATATTTCAGGAATTGTGCAAGAAAATAAAAAAGAAAGTTTTTTAGGGTTACATAAACGACAGTCTGTCTGTGTTCGATGTCGACAACTTCACGGACGCCAATGGCAACCCCATTCAACCTCCAAATTTACCGGGAGAAGATGTGAGAGAATGTCGGTAAGTGAAAAAAATGTTCAAAAACAGTGGCTTTACAAGTAGCTGGAATCGTTTTTGTAGCCCAAATATTTTTCCCGAAACTTGGTGAAAATATAGTTTTGGTTGTGCCTTAGACTCGGTATTATCCTGCCTATAGGTTATCATTAATTTCTCTGTACTGTTTTGTTTTTAATGAGTCGTTTTTGTTGGCGAGTATACTTTTTGAACTCGGTAGATATAATCATGCAACGTGAATTTCGATTATTCAGAAAGAAGCTAATTTTGACTCTGGACTGAAGACGAAAAAAAGTTCCATTTTTTACTCTGCTATAATGTTTTTCTTGAATAAATTCCAGCGACGCTTACATTTTATTTCAGGTATAAAGGCTACCGCACACCTCCAACGGCAGACCCAGCTTACCAACTCTCTCTCCAGTACTGGCATATTCTAGCCGCTAGATTTGCATTCGTTATAGTGGTGGAGGTGAAATTTAGAATATTATTTTTTATTTACAAATCCCATTTGACTCTAGAAATCGTGGATTCCGAATTGGCATCATTGCACCGTAGCACAACTTTCAGCAAAGAAATGTCGGTACGATGGCAAGCCGTCGGCCACACTGTTTCATATGACGGATCCACATCACGAATCTAAGCCTCGATTCGGTTTCGGATCATTTCGATTTATTAAATACCCGTAGCGCTAAAATAGCGACTCCATCTCCTCGACAGGAGGATAACAAAGATAGACTCATTATCAATCATTTAATTTTAATAAATACTCTTTGTTGCAGCATGTGGTATTTTTCCTTAAAAGTTTCTTCAATTTCGTCGTATCTGATCGTCCGAAGAAACTAACGGCACAAATCAAGAGGGAATATTACGTGGTTCAAAACATGTTAATGCAAGCCGAAAAGAATGACATTCTGAACAAATACGGAAAAGCTGACATTGAAAATTCGGTCGAGGTTCACACAAGACAGTATCATCGGTCCACTAAATTAAAAACTACAAAGGAAACATAGATTCCTTAACCAAGGTTCGAAATTAACGTTTGCCCGAGGTAAGCTGAAATCGCCTTGGGCTTGTTATTTTCTGGCTTCACTTGCCCGACGGGCAAGTTTATAAAACACAGCGTATGAAGTAAGCAACTTCGAAAAAAATTGTTTAAAAACGCAAATCACTTTTGCTACAGTGCAATAAAATAAATACCAGGAAAGTAGCTTTTGCTTGCTTGATTTTAGCTTTAGCGCAATCACCGCAATTA
The DNA here is from genome assembly GCA_963965965.1 of Trididemnum nubilum. Taxonomy (NCBI): domain Eukaryota; kingdom Metazoa; phylum Chordata; class Ascidiacea; order Aplousobranchia; family Didemnidae; genus Trididemnum; species Trididemnum nubilum. The sequence continues at coordinate 19,725,610 of OZ014489.1, read as the reverse complement.
ACACTTATAGTTTAATCGCAAGCGTATCATTAAAGGCAATTACACTTCTTAATCCCACAACAGATTTGTTTGATATTCAGACGCGCTTCGCAATTCTTTGGCGAAAAATGTTTCGTTCTTCTTTTCCAGCGAAAAATTTTCCCTCGCTTGGCGCGTTAACCGCTCTTTCGGGTATCACAATATTAGCCTGTTCTGCAAGAAAGCCAGATCAAAAATTCGGCAATTTTTAATTTTAGTCTTTATAGGATCTTCAGTTCCTCTATCTTTCACTCAAAAAAGTTCTGCTGGTGCAGTTTCCGACGAAATTTGCGATTGAAAAATAAAATGCGTTTGAGGTAAAAAGCAACGTGACTCATTGTCATTGGATCGTAATAATTGAATTGATTACAATCCAAAAATCAATTTTTGTAAATTGAATGATTGAAAAAAGCACGGATGGCAATCGCATCCATGACTTTCTGCGATATTTGTTACGCAAGAGAACTGCAATGCGATGCACAGTAGAACGCTAGCTGTGATGTTTTTGTTTTTTTTTTTCGATGCAATAAAATTGCCACTAGGTTATGATTATTGATTTTTTTGATTCATTTTGAAGCTGTAATTTGTTATCTCAAAAAATGTAAAGTGAAGCTTAGCCAGCATAAGACTTTAGTTTAATTACGTATTGTGATAGTGACGCAACAAATGCCAAAACCTTGTCAAACTTATGCTTAAAATGTGACTTACTACAAACAGGGCCGCCGAGAGGAGGGGCAGGGGGGTACAATGACGCGGGGCCCATGGACTTTAGGGGGCCCATGGGCTTCAGGAAGGCCGTTCGCTTCAGCGGGCCCATCGAACTGACACTGAGAAATCAGCAAGTGAAGCCTGAAGACTTTTTTTTGGAGATCACCTAATTTCGACCGAAAAAACCGTTAGAATTTCGGTGAAGACCTTTTTTTTTTTGGAGATCACCTCATTTTTCGTACCAAACTACAGCATTTTCTCCGTCTATTTTGGTCTTCACAAAACCTGAAACCCGTCATATTCGAGCTGGCCCCGGGCCCACTTTTGGTCCCCGGCGGCACTGCCTACAAAATAGAAAAAACCAACAGAAATAATGACAAAAATCGGAATAATTGCTCGCAAAAATCGTGGATTACTGTTAAATTTTTTGATGCGATAATGGATGTAGATTCGTTTGGTTGGTTTGCTTGTTTCGATGCGATATTTTTGGAAAAAAGCGTGCAATGCGATTACCATCTCAGACAAAGGTATCTACAGCGTTACTGTTATTAAAAATCGCATACAAGAACTGGATTTTCTCGAAATACGATATTAAGCAAATTTTGTAGTTATTACGCACTTTTCAATTTTGCAAATTTAAGCAGCATCAAAATGCACTGTGCTATTTTGTTTCGGGCAAGTAAATATTTGTTATCACTAGCCCGACGGACAAGTTGTTGAAAAAGTCAATTTCGACCCCTATTAATTTATTAATTGTTTCGGTCGTAGTCTACCACACACGGTGAAGGCTTCGCAATGTTCCTTTTATTTCTGAACGTCAAGCAAAGCTGTGGACACTAGTCTTTAATGTGAAATGAGTATTGCCAACTTCTAGAAGTAACGTAGATTGTAGCTGCACCTCCATCAAAACCCCTTCTGCTTCTGACCTGGTGAAGACATTACAGCGGATTCAGCTTGGCTAGAGACCGCAAAGCCTTTTGCACTGCCTTTTATTTTGTTATTAAGAAATTTTGCCTTTTGCACTGCTCGTTTCTAGCTGTTTTTTTTTCTTTGTCAAATCTTTTTGAACTGGAAAGACTCTATCGACAACTTAAAGGTTTGTGAGTTTTGTTAGTACGTTTTTTCCCGCAATTTTCTACTCTTCTCTCATCTTATCTGTTTCTATCTTCATCTTTTGTGATTCGATTATGTGAAGCAAGGACCCCACGGCTGCGCTAAACTAGTATTTCTTCTGCAAAAGATCAAATTAAATCTTCTATCAAAAAAATTCCGCTGAATGATACAAAACTAAATAGTCATTGAGATTTGTTAGATATTTTGTTTTTTTCAAATTTAGAAGTTTGAAAAACGTAGAGCATACTCTAGTTATACGTGTTGGAAAGTGTGTTTTCTAGCAACTTTAACTAAGTGCATGTTTCATACAGCAATTAAAAAATTAAAGCCAAGCTCAACGCAATTATGTTTGCTCTGTAACAACGTTTTGTTCTAGAACCAGACAAACCCAAGCAAAATGGTCATGAACTAAACACAAAACTCTAAAGGCAGTGGCATTGTTGCCTATGAAAATGAAATGAAAACCATGTCCAAGTAACATGGAATGGATCGTAAACAAATCCGTGTGACTCCGGGTTTTAGGAATATTGTTTCTAGTCTATAGCACGTACAATACGATCAGTGCAGGCCTTACGTTTCGCCATTGCACTTTAGTTAGTTTTATTTTTGTCCTATTATCAAGCAGGCTAATCAATGCTGTGAAATCTTGGTACTTGAGCTATAGTGAGGCCTACATTAGGGTTGTTCAAAAAAATTTTTTCCTTCAAATTTAACCCATAACCCCAGCAAATTGTTAGAATGGTGATAGAAACCCCTCATACCAAATTTCAGCTCATTCGGTTCACGGGGAGAGGAGGGCATGCAATTTGAAATTTTCGTCGAAAACTATCTATTTTTTGCTCACTTTAGCACTAATTTTTTCAGTCAAAATACCTGTTATCTAATATCAGACCCAGTCTAAACCAGTTTGTGGTGTTTGTTTTGCAAATCTATTAACAAAAAAAATTCCTGTTTTTTCGCTACTTTGATTAAATAAAACACGTGTTTCAGCCCAGTCTTCTGTTTACTTGACGTTGCCTGCAATCAAACCACAAACCAATACCTTTGTTGTGTTTTGTTAAAGCGTTATTGTTCACCAAGACTTTAAATTATCTCATTCACGCGTTGATGCGAGCAGCTCGAAACTTTAGCTTGTTGCGTCGGTAAACTGCACCTAATTTACATATTACTTGATCATTCTTTGTTTAAGTTACTGCTATGTTTTAATTTGATCTATGCTGATGGCAATCTCTAGCGCAAGAATTGACTGACCTGACACCTGGTTTTAGTTTCATTCCTAAGTTTCAAGTGTACTGTCAACACATGGTAATTTTAGTTTTCTAATTTGATTCAACTTACCAAACTTCAGTTATTTTTTATGCAGCGTGGAAGCCTGTTTTTATTCTGTTTAATACAATATCATATTCCAACTGAAAAGTTTTCTGGTTATTTTTTGGAAGCAGACCGAACCGGTTAAGTTCCTCTGGGCCACGCAATCGTTTCTTAACATAAAGAAAAAAATAACTGTATATGGTTATATCTGCTGGAAGCTGACAAGAACTTGGAAACCGGGAATTTCGCAGAAAGTCTTTGATTTGGAGAAGCGCCACCTTTGCTTGTGGTTTGTCGGACAATTTGAGTTTGCTGCACGGCTCTTCACGATTGTTTCCTTTGGTTTGGACGTGCGTCATTGCTTTCCCCGGAAGTGGCCAATTCCAGGCACTTCACCTGCTGTTGGAGACCGTAACCTACTTCGTCGTACAAATTGTGCTCTATTGGTTCTGTCCTCCAAATTTCTCGTCGACGTTTCGTCTATTGGATTCAAGGAACATCGTTATCCGTTTCCATCCTGGACTGTGGCAATTTGGAATTCGTCGGCGGACAAACTGTATCTCTCGCTAAGGTACTGCTTTACAGTATTTTGTTTTGAGCTTGCTATAGTACCGTTAATATTGAGACTTATTGTTTACTTTGGTTATGGAAAATATCGACCATGCTGGTGGTGACCAAGCTTCGCCTAATGAATTTGTAGGTACTACCCTACATAGGCGTAGCCAGAATTTTTGATTGGGGGGGGCCCAAACCCTCAAAAATTCGGCTGTCTTCACCGAAATTGAGAGTGAATTTTGGGCCGAAATCGGAAATTCGAACGATTTTTCCGCCCGAAATCAGGTGATCTCCAAAAAAAAAAAAAAAGGTCTTCACCGAAATTAGGAGTGATTTTTCAGCCGAAAATCAGGTGTTCTCCAAAAAGAAAAAAAAAAAAAAAAGGTTTTTCGGCCGAAACCGTTAGCTTTACTGTTACTTTACTGTTTAATTACTGTTATGTGCGCAATTACTGAAAAAAACTGCAACTAAACATCGTCAGGCTATGTTGTCATGACTTTTTGTCGTTAGTGGAGTTTTGATTGGGGGGGCCCGGGCCCCCTGGGCTCCCCCCCTGGCTACGCCTATGCTACCCTATCACTTAGAAAAGGCTTAACTAACGTTCCAAACCCTTTATTCAGTAATCCTGCGGTGAATGCAGAGTCTACTGCTGCGGAGTCTGCCGAACGCTTAGATAATAAATTTTTTAGTGGGCAAGGTTACCCTGACCCACCTACTGCACGTAACGAGTTGTGTATGCCCAAGGAAGCATCAAAATCTCATGAGGATGTGGGCCCTGGAAACCCTTCTCGAAAACTACTTACAATGCGACGCAAACTTATAGTTAAAATGAAAAACTATGTAAAAGCCCCTGGTCGAACATCAGGAGGCAATTTTGCTACCGATGCGCTTCAATTTGCGCTGATTCAAGATTCGTACGATAATTTCTGTGATGGGTTAAAAAATATAAATGATGCCACCGTGCTCCATCAACTGCAGGAAAATATGGCAGATTATTTCGATAAATGCGCTAAAATCTATTAACGCAGTGAGTTGCTTTTTTGCCACAAATACTCGAACCAATCGTTGTTTAATAATTCCGATGAGGATGACGTTGATTCTAGGGATAGCATCTCCCAGACCACTACGAATGCTTGTGGGACTTCTAAAACTTCCTCTGTCCTTAAACGCATCGAATTAGAACGTAAAAAGGCTTGTGGTTTGTCGGACAAAGTCTTTAACATTACCAAGTCTTGAACAACATTACAAAGTCTTTAACAAATTAACAAATTGATTAATATTACAAAGTCTTTAACAAAATTACAAAGTCTTGAACAACTTAATAGACTTAATGCGCATAAGGCCCAGCTTGAGGCCGAAGAAGCTTCGATAAAGTTACGTTTAGAAACTCCGAATCTTGAAGCCGAGGAAAAAATGCTTGCTTGCTCTGAGCGAGGCTCTAAAATCGGTAGCGTATCAAAATCATTTACGCGTTCACGTTGGCCTGGGGAGAGTAGTTCTGAAGTTCAAAAAGGCCGCGGTAAACTTGAGCCCAAAATCAAAATCAGTAAACCAGCGATTGATTTAACTGACACTGTACAGCAGAATCCTTTCGTTATTGCAAAAGTTGCATCCTACAAAGAACAGATGTTAAAAGATTTTGAGAATCCCTCTCTAATTTGGCAAAATGAAAGCGTCGAAACTAAACCGCATTTCGCTTGCAATACGAATTTCGATATCCGTACTGATGCTCGTCCTCGTGATCGTGACACGAGAGCCGGAATTAACTCGGCACCTTATGATGAGATTGAAATGCGTTTTAATCAACGACGCTCTAGCACATCTTCAAATAATGAAACGGCTTCGCATGAATACCTTCAGAGACAAGGACGCAATGAGTACATTAATCTTGCGTCTCAAATCGGTTATGATGGCCAGAATATCGCGTTTATCTTCTATGAGAACCAGATTCGCCGGCTCATGAACGAGAGCCCCTATGATGAACGAACGCTCGAAGTTCTGAGGGCGTCCTGCGTAGGTCAACCGCGCGAGATGGTGAACCTTTTCTGTGCCCCCATGAAAAGCATAACTACCTCCCAACCAGTGGCGGATCCAGAAAATTTTGGTGGGGGGATGAGAAAATTTATAAGCACAAATTTTCTATAGGCCTAATCTCAAAATTTAGGATGTTTATGATTAATCTTCTTGACGTCGCACAAATTTGCTTGGCATATTTTTGATCAGGCGCGTGGCAAAAAATCTGCAATGGGATGGCTGTGTACGGGCCTCCAGTGGCCGGAGGCATTTTGTGGTACGGGAGCGTAGCTCTTAACCGCCGGAGGCACGGGGGCCTGGGGGCAGAGCCCCCAGCGCTAGAAAAATTTGTATTTTTTTGGCAAAAATAACATAATTTTAGGCCTATTTTAATAAAAATTATGCTCTTAAAGCGAGGCCTGAAAATTAGCATTTGCAAAAGCATGTAAAGTTTATATTAGTTGTATATATATGGGCTTTGTTGGAGGTAGCTATTGCTAGAATTTCAGTTCTCTTATTTACAAGCTTGTAAATTATAAAATCCTATCCGTGTAGTTCAAGGTGTAATCTATTTAGTCTATATTTTATAAAGATATAAATAGGGGGGGAGGGGTAATGGAAGGAAGTTTGAGAGAAGTGATTGGTAATTAACTGTAGAACTGTAATACTGAATAGCCCCCCTCCCACGTTCCTGAGCTTATATATTTTTGATGATACCTGTGTTAAGCATTTTTCAATAAACGATCTTTTTTCAATAAACATTTTTCAATAAGCATTTTTAAATAACATTTTCCTGCCCCCCCCCCCCCCTACCCCATTGGGATTTAGAAATCCAGTCACAGTCGCACGGCCTATCGAGTATTCACTGATTGCTTTTTTTCAAATACGTAAGCTTAATATTATACATAAGCATTTTGCACGTTATGTTTAGGCTGTTGGGGGGGATGCATCCCCCCATCCCTCCCCCTAAATCCGCCACTGCTCCCAACGTATCGAAAAAGCGTTCGGACGCCTGAGGCAAAGATATAGCGTTTCGGGGGGCTTGACCTCAGAACCAAAAATAATTGCGATACGTGATGGCTCTAAAGTGGCTTTTAGTGCTAGCTCAATAAAAATGTACAATGAGGATCTCAATACGCTTGAGGTCTATGCGTTTGCTCATGACGAGGTGGATAAACTTTCCGGACAATTACTTACTGACACCGCAATTTGTTTGCCTAATTTGTTAAAGCGGCGCTACATCTCTATAAAAAAGGGTTAAATACGAGTCGTCCTGGCTTCGATTCTCTGCAGACTTTGTAGCGCATGAAATTGACATGATGACATTCGAATACGCGCTGGCATTTTTTAAATCTGACGATAAAGGACAAGCACAGTCTTCTGGTTCTAAGACCTACAGAGTTTGTTAAACGACTGTCGGACCGGAAAAGCGTACTAAAAGTGATAGTTCGTCAACATCTTCTAATTCTGTTCGTCCTGCTCAGCATGAAACCAACGCGGCTAATGTTAAGACCTCTGACTATAAACGTGCTAAAGATAAACCTGCACCGACGTGCTTTGTGTGCATGCAACCTGAATTAAAACATTTTCTAGCGGATTGCGAAGTTTTCAAATCCTATTCTGATAAACTTTAAAGGCAAACTGTGATGGACGCCAAACGTTATTTAAATTGTTTGTCAGTAGAACACTTTGTTCGCGATTGTCCCCACCCCTCTAAGTGTCGCAAATGTATTCCCAATTGTCAGAATAAACATTCAGGCGTGCTGCACGACTACTACGTGGAAGGATCGAAGGCCGGAGAAAGCGTAAAGACCGGTTCCTATTCTACTCTCGTTGAAAATGAAAAGAATGACAAACAGAGCTTAAATGTGCACAAAATTAACGCTCATGAAAATAGCATAATCTTGCATCGCACTAGTGCCGTAAAAATTGCTAATCCCTTGACGGGAAAATCAAACCTCGCGTAACCTCAACATGACACGGCATCTCAAGCGACACTTATTTCGGACGATCTACAATCTGAGCTTGGTCTAAAAGTAACTCCTGACCCTGCGGTAAGTCTTCGGACTCTTGCAGATCTCCCCGTCGCGAGCGGGGGCGCACTAACTTTAAATTGGAATCTCTTCACAGTGGCGAAGAATTCATGGTTAGGGATGCCCTTGTGGTCCCCAAATTTTCCGATGATGTCAATACTCTTCCGCATGCAGTGGACACCACGACGCTAAAACATTTTCAAGTAGTTCATATTCCTGTCGCTCCGGGCAGGGCGCACGTCGACGTTCTAATTGGTCAGGCTGACAAGTCGTTGTTGGCCGTCCTTGAGGAGCGCGAGGGCACGGATCCGGAGGAGCCGAATTATGTGCTCACGCGTCTGGGGCCCATTGCAAGTGGAGGGAAAATAAATGCTAATACGAGCTCTTCAAATTCGTTATCTACTTTCAGGGTTAACATTCAATCTAAAGCCCCTGTAAACGCAGCCCCTTGTGACTGCACTAAGTTAAAAGAGGAAAACGCTACCCTAAAAAAGGCTTTGTTTGAAGTGGAACTTCAGGACGAGATGTTTCAACCATCAAGAAATGAAGAACTTGCTCATGAACTAACTGTACCCAATATCGAAGTGGTAGATGAGGGCAGGTACGAAATCCCCGTCCCTCTTAAATCAAAAAAACTTGAAACCTTGCCCGACAACTATGGTATTGCACTAAATCGCACGCTGTCATTGCGTAAGACCGCCTTGCGTAATCCTCAGATGAGCCAAACTCTCACTAATACTTTTGATGAATTGATATCTCAAAAATGGATTGAACCCGTTGAGTGCTCAGTTAGCAAAAAAAACTACTTGGCACTTACCTTTTTTCGTGACCAAATCGGTCAAACCCCGTGTGGTTTATGACGGTGCAGCTACTGTTAATGGTGTGTATTTGAACCAATTGGTGGTGGCTGGTGAAAACTTGTCGAATGGATTGGTGGAAGTGTTGACTCGGTTTCGCATGGGTAAATATGCTTGTGTTACAGACTTGAGTATAGATGCTTTTTTCAGATTAAAATCCCCACCGATCAGCGGGATTTATTTCGCTTGGTGTGGTTTAAAGATAATGATCTTGATAACACTGATACTCAGATTTATCGCTTTACCCGCCATGTTTGGGGGGTAAATTCTAGTCCCTTTATAGCTCTCTTAGCTATGAAGCGTTTAGCTGAGGAAAATCCTAACAATGCTTGTCAGTTGACTGTAAATGCTGTGACTAATAATCGTTATATGGATGACTCGTTGTTGGCTGCTTGCTCGCTTAAGAAACGATCGCGTGGCCCAGAGGAACGATCGCGTGGCCTTCACAGGTTCGGTCTGCTTCCAAAAAATAACCAGAAAACTTTTCAGTTGGAATATGATATTGTATTAAACAGAATAAAAACAGGCTTCCACGCTGCATAAAAAATAACTGAAGTTTGGTAAGTTGAATCAAATTAGAAAACTAAAATTACCACGTGTTGGCAGTACACTTGAAACTTAGGAATGAAACTAAAACCAGGTGTCAGGTCAGTCAATTCTTGCGCTAGAGATTGCCATCAGCATAGATCAAATTAAAACATAGCAGTAACTTAAACAAAGAATGATCAAGTAATATGTAAATTAGGTGCAGTTTACCGACGCAACAAGCTAAAGTTTCGAGCTGCTCGCATCAACGCGTGAATGTGATAATTTAAAGTCTTGGTGAACAATAACGCTTTAACAAAACACAACAAAGGTATTGGTTTGTGGTTTGATTGCAGGCAACAACAAGTAAACAGAAGACTGGGCTGAAACATCGCGGCCCCTTGGAACCGACAAAAAATCAGAGGTTACAATTAACAATTAGTGAAAGCACTGTCTATAACGGTGGCTGTAAAATCAAGTGACAAAAAACTCCAACACAATATATATATATAATATATATATAGAAAGTGCGACACGCAGTTCTGTAAATTAATTTACGATTGAATGCTAAGGACAATCAAAGGCTACTGACCCAATATCGATAAAAGATTTGGCAAATTCTTATAACAGCGACCAGTATTAGTACGTTGACCACAGGATGCAGCGGAGGATAGGCAGGAATACAAAAGCACGAGATCACAAAACAGCATTATGATTAACATATTTACGCATACATTACGCCTTCTTAATAATCGAGCAAACGAAAAAACTATAACACAAACAAAGTCAAACAGGAGCTATCCCGCAAGATATATTCAATCGGACAAGAGTCTGCTGCTGCTGTGCTCTTACCAATTACTGCCACCGTTGCACGGCAAACAATTTCGGACCCTTAGCGGATTTGAAGGTGTAAACAATGTATTCGGCCCAGCCGGTAAGCCCCTTTATGACGGAGGTCCTCACTATCGCCCACCAGAACAAGTAGCCCAGGGACAAGATTAGTTTTTAAAGTTCTCCATTTATTACGACCTTGAAGAGAAGGAATGTATGATCTCATCCAGCTAAGCCAAAAACGATGTGCCAGAGAAGAGTTGTACAAAAAATCTTTTCGAATGTCTCCTTTGTCATGGTACCCTCAAAGAGGGGTGTTAGGCGACAAATGTTGGTCCAAAAAAGGACGACGGTGTTCTAGGGGACAAGTCATTTGGTTGGTCGCTCACTGTGGTGAGAGGTCTATCGTTAACAATGCGCACAGCGTCCGCAACAAACGTTTGTAATTCAATTAAGGAAGGTAAGCGGCGAGTATTTCCAATAGTTTTAAGTGCGTCTTTAAACAACTAGACCATTATCTCCCAACTTCCACCTTGGCTCGAGGCGTAAGGTGGAATGCGAACCCAATTAATGTTACATTTACGTAACGAATTATAAAATTCTGTAGATTTAAGCAAGTCCGGTAAACGATCGGCCGCAGCGCAAAAGGTGGAGCCATTATCCGAGTATGTGGTATCCACTGCTCCGCGCAAGTTTGTAAAACGCGAAAAAGCAAGAAGGCAGCTATTCAAGTCGAGACTAGTGACTACCTCCACATGCAGGCAGCGGGTGCATAAGCATGTAAAGAGTATGCCCCAAGCCTTGCAAGAGCTACGTCCAACTCGAAAGTGAAAAGGTCCTAGATAATCCGAGCCGCAAAACTTAAACGGTTTATTGCACAAGGCAACTTGACATTCTGGAAGATCCGCTATGAGCTGTCGAATCGGCTTGGCTTTACGTAAGCAGCAATGTCCGCAATCAGCGATGAAATGTTTCACATTTACAATGCTATGAATTATCCAGTAACGCTGGCGCGTCTTCATTAACGTGTAAGAAGGGCCAGCATGTCCGCAATTTACAAGTTCAAAAAGAATTATTAAACGTGTCAAAAGGTGCCTTCCCGGTAAAATGAGAGGCTGTTTGGTGTCGGTAGGGAGTTCTGCATTCTCTAACCGACCATCGACACGCACTAGCATATCATTTCCGACGCAGGGGCGCAGGTTTCTCAAAGTTTTCAATTCATTTACTTGCCTTTTTTCATCGGGGCTGTTTACGTTATTTACTCTCCGTTTAAGGAAAGTTTCAAAATCGTCCGGTGACTTCAATGGCGGCTTAAGACGTCAATGGCGGCCCCGAAGTTCTGTGACTGAACGTATTTTACCGCTTTAATGAGGGCGCGATCCAAAAAATCAGCATTAAGGTCCGGTTTTTTAAACGTTGTGCCTCTGAATTTAGCAGTGACATATTCTGCAAAAGCTACGAGATAAGCTAAGCGCTTTTTTAAGGTGTACAGGTCACTAGCGGTAATAAAGATTTGATCTAGGCCATTTTCGCCTTCTTCACGTGATTTCTTTTCGAGTATAGGGTCATGCAAACAACAGGCACACACTTCGACCCAGCAACACTCACAGGCTCCTGCCGAAGGAAAACAGGCCCCCCTAACCACAAATCAACATACTTAGGGTTCTTACCAATAACATCGCGGGTACCGACTTCAGCAGCATTCTGTGACGTATCAAAGTACTTCCAAACATTACCAGGAGCAACTTGAAGTATTCTCTCGACTCGACGCTTAACAAAGCGAGAGAGGTTCAAGTCCGGGTTTGTCAGCCACCTAAGAACAACTTGGGAGTCTGTCCAACAATGCAAACTACAATTCAGATCTTGCAAAGAGTCTTTAGCTTGTAACAACATCTCGCTACACAGTAGGCGGCCTCAAGTTGTTTACGTGAAATGATCCAGTTAGTCTGATGCGACAAAACTAATTTAGATTTACCAAGAATAAATTTTACCTCCGTTTTACAATCAGCCAAACTCCGGAAATAGACGACACAACAAAGAGCCGAATCGGACGCATCACAGAAACTATGCAGTTGATATTTGACTGCTGCATTATCACACAAATATTCAGGCAAAATATTACGAGAGATAAAGAACTTTCGAAGCAAAGTTGAACTTTCTAACCACCTTTTCCAACTATGCTGAATGTTGACAGGAACCAAATCATCCCAGCCAGCGCTCACAGCGGTAGCTTTTTGCAAAATTAACTTTCCCCCGAGAATGTAAGATCCAATCATGCCTAAGGGATCAAATTGACTAGCTAGCTGGCTGGTCATCTCTCGCTTCGTAGTAGCATGAGAAAACTGTTCAACATTAATCCGAAAATTATCATTTTGAGGGTCCCACGTTAATCCGAGGGTTTTCGAATTAGGAAGGGGATCTGAACATAGGTCAACTTCTTTAAAACAGGTGGCAAGATCAGAAGGAGAAACAACGTTCAAAATTTCCTTGGCATGACTATTCGCTACCCACTTACTCAACTTAAAACCCCGGCTATCAAATAGGGCAATTCCTTCCTCAGCAACAACTTGGAGATCCTTAACAATACGTTAAGGTGCTTATGCTATATTGACTGCTTTCAAACACTAATAGTAATACTTTTCTACAAACCACTGCATAAAATGAGAAAATGACCGATTTCTACCAAGTAACTCATCAAACGACCCTCTTCAAGTCCAAGCGATGACATACACCAAGTTATTGAAACTATGTTTGGCAAGTTCAACCCGTAAGACATATGATTTATCATTCCAATCACAAATGCTACAATGGTGGTCAAGTCAACAACCAGAAGTTGATGAAGTTTCAACATTATTTTCTCGCGGTTCAGCATTTCTGTGGTGGTTGTTCTAATTCTGAGTAAGAACAACTTGGTGATCATCCCATTTTTTTGACTCTTTGGTTTTTCAAAGTACTGTAAAATAGTAAAAAGTTGAAAGTTGGAATGATTCATTGCGAAATGTTACAAAGTTTCATGACCAAACGCTAAATTATCTACCATTCTAGCCTAATATATGAAGGAATTTGTTTCAGCAAAATGTAAGGAAACGCTAGCTTTAGCGTCGTTTTAGTGTTACTGGTTTCGTGATTAAATAGCAAATTCAGCGTTGCAACCAACCTCATATTTTCTTCTGGTTCTAACTAACGCCTTATTTGAGTGGCGGAAGTGTTTTTCCACAAAAATGAAACTGTTGTTTGATTAAATGGTAACTCTACATTCGCACAATCTCCAAACAATTCTACAATCTTGTAGCGTGCCATTTTGAAAACGCAAATCCAACATTCGTTGCTGAACACAACATTACTACTGCGATTGTATTTTGCATGAAAAAGCAGCCTCTGAAGCCAACAGAGCATTTACCAATATTTGTGACTAGAATGTTAGCAGCCAAAGCACTAAACTGTTGGGCAAAATTTTACTAAAGATTGTTCTGTGTGACAATTGCTCTTTGAGTAGATAGAGCTAGAGAGCTGCTACAATTATTACTGTACTATGCATGACTTACGTTTTGCAATGCTTACGTTGTAGTAGTGTCGCGATTACTGTGCAACAGTTTGAAGTTGCAGTGCTAGTAAACAGTTGGTTCTGTAGGTCCTCTACTTTTGCAGTGTCTTACAGTTTAGGTTTACATAACTAGTTTACATCTTGCTTAATTCGTATTATTTGTTATTTCAGATTATGTTGTGAAATTGCTGATTAAAGCCCGAGTTGATGCGTTAAGCTGTGCTCCTTCAAGGTTATGACATTCTTGTATAATATCCTTGATAGCCACATCTGAGAAGCACTGCTACCACTCTGTTATCCGACATTGTTTGAACAAGAAGACCACGAGAGGTTAGTTTAATAGGCTGAGTAAATCGGTTGTGAAAACATATATTTAGTGTACCACAGATAAAACATTAAAAACCCTTCAGTCTCTTTCACCCTTTAATCGTTTCTGTAATCGTTTCAGGAGTTAATCTTAAAGATCTTGCTAACTTATAAGAGTAAAACAATAGGGTTTTTAATGCTTTTCTATGTTGTGCTAAATACAAGATGGGCCTTAATTCTTACACAAAAGCATTTAAAACAGTTTTGATTTACTAACTACTTTAACTGATGCGCTTAACAAGCAATGCCTCACTGCTCTAGAAAAGAACATGTACTTTACACCCCAAGAAAGTGCATAAGTTCTTTTGTAGATTTTACATCACACTCCACGTGATTTTTTAATGTGTGACTTATGGCCAACTCTGTAGATGAACGGGCTTTAACTACTACTGTTATTGAGCTCGCTTAAGCTTGACTGGTAGAAGAGAATGAATCCTTTAAACTAAAACAACACGTATCGTACTTACGTGATGGTTGGTCGATTCATCAAAGACATAGACGAGATGCATCTGGCCAGCTCTATTGGCGGGAACCCAGGTTAGAATTTAAGAATTATTACCTAAAGAACGTTCAGCCTAGACAGGAAACGTTGTAACATTTCGCAATGAATTATTCCAACTTTCAACTTTTTACTATTTTACAGTAGCCTACTTCAAAAAAACCAGAGTCAAAAAAATGGGATGATCACCAAGTTGTTGTTACTGAAAAATCAAAGAGTCAAAAAAATGGGATGATCACCAAGAATTAGAACAACCAACACAGAAATGCTGAATCGCGAGAAAATAATGTTGAAACTTTATCAACTTCTGGTTGTTGACCACCATTATAGCATTTGTGATTGGAATGATAAATCATATGTCTTACGGGTTGAACTTGCCAAACATAGTTTCAATAACTTGGTGGGATGTCATCGCTTGGACTTGAAGAGGGACGTTAGACGAGTTTCTAGGTAGAAATCGGTCTTTTTCTCATTTTATGCAGTGGTTTGTAGAGCAGTATTACTATTAGTGTTTGAAAGCAGTCAAGATAGCATAAAAAGTAGCGAAAAAACAGGAAATTTTTTTGTTGATGAATTTACAAAACAAACTGGTTTACACTGGGTCTGATATTAGATGACAGGTATTTTGACTGAAAAAATTAGTGCTAAAGTGGGCAAAAATCGATATTTTTCGACGAAAATTCAAAATTTCAAACTGCATGCCCTCCTCTCCCCGTGAACCGAATAAGCTGAAATTTGGTATGAGGGGTTTCTATCACCAACCTAACCATTTGCGGGGGTGATGGGTTAAATTTGTAAAAAAGTTTTTTTTTAACAATCCTAGCCTACAAGTGTAAAAAAGCTCGACTGTGATTAAAAATTTTGTAAGTGAAGCAGTAATAAACTAACTAAGCAAAAGAGAGTTCAAAAAAAGCAAAGGATTGGCCAAACTATTGAAGATAAAACCAAAACAGTACCAGGCAAACACTTATTGTCTTCAGAAACAGTAGTGCTTAGGCTGATGGAAGTTTCTTTCCAATTTCTTTTTTCTCTTGACTTGACTTTGGGCTTCCGCAATTACGAAGTTTATTTTTGTGTCTTTTTAAACGTACTGCTTATATCATAAATGCTGTCTTTTCAAAAGTACTGCTTGTACCATAAATGCCAATTGAATAGTTGGAAACAAGTAGCGTAGCTTCGGTATAACCTAAAAATGAATCGTGAAGATAAAATTTTTTTGAGTTTGAAGTTTTAGGTCTTTTTGAAGTCTCTTTGCTCAGTTAATTTTGTGTTTTGCCTACCTATACTTCAAGCTGTAATTACGGTCTCTTAGTAGCACTTATTTTCTTCAATCTTTGTAATTGAGTACGCAAATACGTGGCGAACACATACCGTGTTATGTTCTTTCATTTTTACGCGTACATTGTGAAGACGTAATATGGTCTTTATAATCCTTAGATTACTACTCGTTTCTGTTTTTAATTCAATAATATTGTGTTCATACGCTGGACTGTTAAAAGATGTTAGTGAGGGAGTAAGGGCACCAAATGTTTTTTTTTCAATTTTGCCAAATTCAAACCAGTTGCAAAAATAAATTTGCTGTTCGTTAATAGAGCTGCGCGCTTTTCTGTGCCATTAAAGCATGGTACAATGGTATTTAACGCCATAGATCCCTGAGTGATCCATTTTAACAGCACTTGTAGAACCACAGAAGAGGGTACCCTTAGGTCGCCTTTTATCCCGCCTAGTAGACAAGCTCGGCTCGATTACTGTGCAGCGTTTTAATACTAAGAATATGATATCCTTGTAATTGGTAAAGTAGTGCTAACTTTACCGTAAATTTTTAAGAGAGTAAAAGAACACGAGCAACATTCATCCATGTACTTTTCATTGTTTTGCGTTAAAATTGGGGTTGAGTTACTTAAAACCTCAAAAATTTGGGAACACTTCAAATTTGACGTCACTGCGACGTGTCAGCGACGCGAAATTACACCATAGCGAAGGTCTCGTATGTACTTGTATGTGGCTTTCTATACATAACGGTACATTCAACAGTTTTGTGAATAATATAATCCGAAATTTTGTGTACACCTTAACCAATCTCAATCCCAATCTATCGAGTAGCGAACAATGCATTAAATATTTGTGAAGTGAATTATGTTTTATTGTGATTGTAAATAATTTAAATCGTTCTTTAATTGCATTTGTAACAAAGCTATAATGAGATATTCGGTGGTAGTCTGCTCTAAACTACTGTAACAGCCCGAAAATTACAAGGTAAGGAATTAAATACGTTCTCTATGCAGTGCATCCAGTTTCGAAATAGGTCATTATTTAATGCCCATAAAAAATAAAAATACCAATTTTGGGGGTCGTTGTTTTAGGGGAACGTTTGAGCCAAGCAGCTTATTAACCCAAAGATCCCCCAAACCGGACTGCAGCTTATTTCATGGTAAACAAGCAAAAAAAAAAACGGACCAGCATCAATGAAACAAGATTTTGTTTTGCTACATGTCTAATCGTTTAGGTCTTAGACCGAAGTTACTAGTGGGAAAAATTTGCAAAACAATAAGCAACATAAACCCAAAATACCATATTATTGCTAAAATGATCATCTCGACAAAACACATGTCAGATAAGAATAGTAAATCAAGATTAAAAGTTAACGAAGCATATATCAAACAACACCTTGCATTACGGTAATGTACTAGGACTGGTAAAAAATCTAGTCGGTCCTAGTCTTAAATAAAAATGGGAGAGTTCAATTGAAAAAATTTATTAATGGAATTTCCCTCGGTAAATTATACAATTTAACCACCATATTCTTTTGAAACAAAACAGTGCGACAAAATCACGCAATCTCAACCAAAATTTTTTGCTAGTATGACCTATGACGTCATAAACATTCCTCTGCTAGCTTTTTTGGTGGCAAGTGTCTTGCGATTGTGGCCACGAGATTGTTTGAATTCCCGCTTCTTCCTGTCCCCCGTTTTGTCCTCTTTGGCATCGGTGGAGGCAGGAACATTCTTTGATCCTTGAGGTACTCTAGATTGTCTCTTAGTCTTTCCGCCTCTTCGAGAAAAGTATTCTTCCCTTCTTTTTTGCCGTTCTTCTTCTTTCTCGCGTAAAATTTCGGGGTTTTGAATGAAGTACCGATTGCCATAGCTTTGTTTCGAACTGAAAACATAAGCAAATTAAAAATTACAAGCTATTTAAGTATCAAAAGATTTTGGGAAAATAAGAACGGTAATATTTTGAAATACTACATCTTCTTCCACCGAAATATTGCAGGATATTTCTGAAAGTTATTTTGCAGAGATTCGGAGACTCTTTTCCATTGAGAGTACCTGGGGACGTTGGCAACTGGAGGAAATACTCAAAAGAGTCTTAGCACTATCGCTGTCCATCAGCTATTTCAACGAATAACACTAAAAACTAATAATGGGATCCTACTGATCTATTGCACATTTCTATACGTATTTTTTGGTCATTTAATGGTCAATGGTCTGGATTTTTGGCGAATGAACGAAAAAGGCTTCGATTACCATTTCGGTCAAAATCATTAAAAGTACCATATTTTGGCACGCGAGCCCTGACATCATGTAGTTGAAATTTTGAAAATGACAATTTTTCGTAATGACTGAAAAACTACTTCCAATATTTGGCATTTAACCCAAATTTCCGAGCGAAAAATATCCAAATATAAACGACGTTAAATACAAAACTAGATGGGAGTTTGCCAGCAAACCCAGTGAACGACCGACGCAAAGCTAATTAATGTTGTGACGCTCATAAATACTTTTTGTCTACCGTAAAATCAGCAATTATTCAAAAATATCTGATTATGGAACCTCCAGAAAAGTAGAGTCAAAATATTTGTCGGTTAAGTATCTCCCGATATCATAACAGACTGGAACCCTAAGTTGAGCCAATCAAAAAACTGATTTTGGGGGGTCCATTTGGGGGGTCTCCAGGGGGATGGCACCCCCAAACTATGTCAAAGTATTTGTCTGTTAAACATCTGCTGATATCAAAACAGACTTGGCACCCTAAGATGAGCTATAGAAAAAATTGATTCTTGGAGGGTCCATTTGTGGGGGTCTCCGGGGGGGTGGCACCCCCAAACTATGTCAAAATATTTGTCTGTAAAATATCTGCTGATATCAAAACAGACTGGCACCCTAAGTTGAGCCATTCAAAAATAGATTTTTGGGGGGTCCCCGAGGGGTTGGCACCCCCAAACTATGTCAAAATATTTGTCAGTTAAATATCTCCTGATATCAAAATAAACTGGCACCCTAAGTTGAGCCGTTCAAAAAATTGATTTTTGGGGGGATCCATTTGGGGGAGTCCCCGGGGGATGGCATTCCCAAACTATGTCAAAATATTTCTCTGCTAAATATCTGCTGATATCATAAAACACTGGCATCCTAAGTTGAGCCATTCAAAAACTTGAGTTTTGGGGGGTTCATTTGGGGGGTCCCCGCGGGATGTGGCACCCCCAAACCATGTCAAAATATTTGTCTGTTAAATATCTCCTGATATCAAAACAAACTGGCACCCTAAGTTGAGCCATTCAAAAAATTGAGTTTTGGGGGGGTCCATATGGGGAGGTTCCTGGGGGGGTGGCACCCCCAAACTATGTCAAAATATTTGTCTATTAAATATCTGCTGATATCATAACAGACTGGCACCCTAAGTTGAGCCATTCAAAAAATGGATTTTTGGGGGGTCTATTTGGGGGGGTGGGGGGGTGGCACCTCAAAACTATGTCAAAATATTAGTCTGTAAATATCAGCTGATATCATAAAACACTGGCACTCTAAGTTGAGCCGTTCGAAACATTGATATTTGGGGGGTCCATTTGGCGGGGTTCCCGGGGGGGTGGCACCCCCAAACTATGTCAAAATATTTGTCTGTTAAATATCTACTGATAGCAAAAAAAAGTAGCACTCTAGCTACAGCCGTTCAAAAAATTGATTTTTGGGGCCCTATTTTGGGGGGTTCTCGGTGGAGTTGCCCCAAAAAATTTCGGGAGAAAAAATTGCGTTTGCAGCTCAACAACTTTACACAAAAATTAGATTTCACTGTTTTGTGGTTTAGGAGAACAGCGTACACAAATTAGGAAAAAAAAAAGGAAAAAGGAAAAAAAATAAACCTCATCGCGGCCAAAAGTGGTTTGGTTGGGATGAAAGGGTATCTTAAGACATACAACCATATGAATTATTTTTTGCCGTACTTCAGCCGTTTTTGACCGAGACCGCTTTTTACGCCAAACTTGCTGGGCGGTTTTCGGGTTCTAAAACCGAAGTCACGTGACCTATTGCCTCGAAATTTGGTAAATATATAACTCATTAATCTCAAACTGCTGTCAAAATTTCATGTAGCTAGACCAAACCGTTCTCGAGTTATAAGCAAAAGTCTGAAATTTCGCACTCATTAGTTGAAAAATGGCCGAGTAAAAGCAAAGGAACACGCGACGCGAGCGTCGGTCGTTCCAATAACGAGCAATTTTATTAACACATTTATTCACATCGGCAGATCGCAAAACTTACATTTCATCTTTGTCATTTACTTCTTCACTGCTGGTTTCGTCACCTAGCTCATCCAAGCTATCAGCGTCATTGGCCCCCACTGCTACGTCATCATATGTGTCGTCATACTCGTCATCATAGTTCGAAACCGGATTCGCTGGAACAAATGACCGCATAATAGCTTTCTTCATGCTGGCCATAGCAGGTTTTTGGAGCTTTCATATTTCGGAAGTATTAAAAACTGTGACATACTTTTAAAAAATACGCACCGAGAAACGCAGGAGCTTAACTTTCTATAGCGGAAAGCATTTACGTGGTCTTACAAAATTATCATCGGATGAGAGAATTGAAACCAAAATCTTGTAGACTTTAAGCTGCTTATCCACAACCGCAACACAACATACTTTTTGCTGTTTTAGATTTATTTTTTACTGATGATGGTCGTAACTGAGCCAGAAAAGTTAAAAAAATTACAATTACAAACACGGCTTTACTAGTTTTAATCAAATTAAATAAAACTGTCGTGCAATAATCACCGAACCTAATAAAATATCACTAAAATATTTATTTTTCTATTCGTACCTCGCAAAAGTAGCAAATCATTATCAGTGTCTTCAGCACCCAGACCATAACGATTATAAAGAAGCCGCAGTTTTTCGACGTCTTCTTCTGCGTCGGTAGTCCAGTGGCTAATTTTTCCTTTGTCTTTCTTTCCGTAGTGGATTTTGGATTTGTCTATTTTGCTGCCTTTTGCAAAGACGTCAAATTCGTCGTTGTCAAAAATGTTTTTACGCTCATGCAAAAAGTCATTGGATTTTGATGACGAAGGCAGTTGATCCGAGTGGTTTTCCACTGGTTTGGATTGGTCGTTTGGTTCGGTAACACCATTCTGATCAGAACTAAAACAAAAGAATCTTATTCAAAGCATGTTATAACTTGTATTTGAAAACTAATGAGCGAGCTAAGTAATTTCAACCGGAATAGTATTGAAAGGTTAAGGAATTAGATGATTTTAAGGTGTTTAGGAGAAACGAGAAGACCCTTTCTCTTAGGGGATCACGTCTTTTTCGTGCGATCATTTCTGCGTCGCCTTTTTCGTTGCCGGTCCTTTGCGGCACAGATCATTTCGTCGCTATTTCGGTGCTCTTTGACAGTTCAGTTATTTAGGGTTAGGGTTCGGGTTAGTCAAAAAGCACCATATTTGCGCCGAAATGGTCGCTTCGAAAAGTCGTGGACCCTTCTCTTGGTGGGGTTCTAATAGTTTTCCTTGAGGAAAGACGCGAAAAAATCGACCGAGTTACAGCTTAAGAGAACACTCTAATCACCAATATACGGATTCTGGTTTGAATAGATTATGGAAATTAATGGATTGAATGATCTCTATCCTCTCCTCAAAAGGAAATGACGGCGGTAGTTTTGGCAAATCAGCACTTGCCAAGTTTTCGATATTTTAGTTTTCAAATTGATTCTTTTGATTTCTTCCTAGTAAAATTTGCTGCTTGTTTGAAGGCACCGAGAAAACAAACAGCTGTATAGCACCTTTTCCAAAACAAGATAATATTATCAGAAACTGACTCAGGAAAAGCGAAACATCTGACACAATAACTTACGCTTCCGCAAGATGCGGAGGTAGATTTTGCTCCAAAATAGCTTGAATTACTTTCTCTGGATTGAGTTCGTAGTAGACAAGACACTTTTTGACAAAACCAATATCTAAATCTGGTAAAACGTCTCGGATAGTAGTAACCAAAGGAGCAAGCTGCGAATCACTGGTAGCGTCCCCATTGGGGCGTGGGGGGGTTTTGGAAGTACCAGGTTGGTCAAAATTGGTGTCCCCACTCTCGACAGGGGCGGTTAATGGCGCTTCATGATCATTTTGGCTTTGAGGTAGAGTATTAAACAAAAATTGAGAATGGGCGTCGCCGACGTCAGGACACATCTAAACAAAATGGTAAATTTTGTTTCTGCTTCAGTTTGGCCAAATTTCTTCGCAAATCAAACACAGATAAATCAAAATGCCGTGATATGCTAAAATTAATCATTGAATCACTTTCACCATAAGTCTTTCGAAAGCACTCCAAAATTAAAAAATAGTGACCATTTCACCAAAAAATTTAACGTAAAAAGAAACACGCGAATTATTTTTGTCTCGTATTATTATTTTTTTTGGGGGGGTGGGGTAGTAGGTATAATTTAGGGTTAATTCAAAAAGTTGATCCAATCATCCGGTGCAATAGAATTTGTAAATGCAATACCGCAGTAGTGGTGTAAAGGTTTTCACAGTAAATAGATGATTTCTGGTTTCCGTAATCAAGTTCAAACATGCCATATTTCACGCATTTAAATTTTTTTCTATTTAGTCTTATTCAGCATATCCAAAGAACCATCCGTAATTCTTTTACTGATGCAAACGTTTGTGTGACTCTTTCATTTCCCGTCTGCAGTTACACCACACAGCTGTCATCCATTTTTGTTCGCTTTATTTCATGCTTGCGATGAGAAGGGGGTTTCTTATAATGTATAAAGGTTGTTTTGTTTCGGTGTTTATTTTGTCTTCGATAAGTTATTTTCGTTTGTTTATTGAAGTGTACTCCTGAAACTTTAAGTAATTTTGCTGCTTCGGCACAATTGTTGATGACCAACTGGTCTTTTACTGTTTCCTACTCGCGCATATTTTGTCGTGTTCGGTGAAATAAACTTTAACTTTAGCTCGAATCAAACAAGGTTTCACAATCAACAAAATTTGGAGTCAAACACCAGATTCATAAAACCCAACACCACCTTAACATGCAATAAACCCGAAAGAGTACGCACTGTTAAAAGAGCGTACGAAGTGCTTACTGCTTTCAGCTTACTAATCCTAGATACAATTGCGCCCGCGCTAGAACTGGTTGAAGATGGCTACGATTGTGTTGAGTTATTCTCTCGCAATTCATATACCTTGGAAAGGTTTTGAACATCTTGTCTAGTATTGAACTTCTTGCAAAAATCATCGAAAAACTGATGATGTGATAGAAACGAAGACAATATCTGAAAAACATGCGAAGTTGCACTAAATGAGCGCATGTAAAAAACGATTTAAGCATGCAAAGTTTAAATAGGCAAAATACAAAAAATTCACTCAGAGGTACGATAGAATACTAAATACATAATACAGTCTGCCATCTATTCGAGGACCTGAAAATATTTCTCTGCATAGTCGTCCGATTCTTCAACATTTTTCAGCTTGGCTGCTTCCATAGCAGGAAGATAGGTGAGATGTTGAATGATTGCGTTTACTACGTGCATAATGCAGTCACGTGACTGGCGCACGTGGCCGCGAAGTTCAAGGTACACGGCGCCACCAAGTGTTCGTTCTCGCTCCCTCAAGATATCACGAACCACGGGTAGTACGTCGCAATATACTGTTACTAGTCGTTCTATCAGATTGTGCTGAAAAAAAAAAAACAAAATCATGGCTTATAACAAGAATAAAATCAAAATATTAGGTTCAATTGGCAAATGCTGGAGGACAGTTCATAAAAATCATTTATAACTGCAAAGGGGAAATCTTATGACTTTATCGGATAGAAGTTTGAAAATTTTAATCAATAGAAAATTTTGGTCCACATTTAGAATGAGAATAAGTTTTCAAAGATCTTAAACGTTGCTCTGAAAGAATTTCATTGCGAACAAAAACACTAAGAAAAATCGCTTGATCGTTAGCTTGGTTTCTGGCCACGAGCCTACCAGCGAGAGCTGAAAACATCCAAACAAGCAAACATTACGAAATCTGGCCCGAAAACGTCAAAAAAAAAAACAGTTGAATGATTTTTAGATTATTTTGCACTGAAATACTAATCTTTCCTGGTCTACTAAAATTTTGTCGTAATTAAATAACAGAAAGCGGAGGCTGTGGCTCTGGTAATCCTAACAATAAAAGCAATAACAACACTATACTTATCATCTGAGTACAATAATTAGATCTTTTACATTTATGCTTTTGTAGGGAATTTGAAGAAAAAATTAACCATTGCAGAATAGCCCCTTTCTCAGAAACTCAATTGGTTAGAGCAGCTGTGTAGCAATAATCCATAAACGTTCGAACCCTAAACAAGGACAATTTTTTTTTGCAATATTGTTTTGTGTGGTCGCCATCCAAGTGGCTCTTACCAAGACTGCATTGGTACCGCCTAAGCCAAAAAATACCGATTAAAAAGTAGCAATCTCTAACTAAGCATGTGTAAAAATAATAAAGTGTCACAAAACAACTACTAAAATCATCCACCTTACTTTGAAAAAGGCTTGACCAGCTTTATGAAATACATCTGTAACAAAGCACTTCAGAGTTCTGGTTGTGTCACTGATGTAAAATATAACATCAGCTAGTTCTTCTACAGTCATTTTATGCAGCGGTAAATTCAAGTGTCCATCTGATATTTTATTTGGAAACTTTACATTTTCAGACGTTCCAAGACATTTTTCTTCAATTTGCAGAAGCACCTTAATATCATAACAAAGTTTGAGAAGTTTTTTTTTATTCATTAAGAATTGTTGTACACCCCCAAACTTAATGCAATGCTATTGTCGACAGTTGTCACTTATCAAATGATACACTTATTACAATACCTAACTTTGTACAAATACGTTATAACACCATAAAATATTGCTATCAATAACTATGTTAAACTAAGTTCATCGTATCACAGCAAAAAATCCTACTTCTGAAACAGTTTTTGCTGCTTGTTTCAAATCATCGTAAAATTTAGGCTGTGAATGAAATATATTGCCTAACATTTTTTGGAGTAGTGGTATATTTTCTGGTAAGCCATACAAAGAGCATAGGTCCATCAAGCGAGGTATATCAAATAAAAAATTTTCGTAAATCAATTTTGAAAACAAATTCTTGGTCATGAAATTTTCATCTGATTCTTTCAAAGTTGACATTCTGAAAAAAAAGTTGATAAATACAATTTTTTTAATTAGCCAAGGAAAGAAGCCTTTGTGGTGCATAGAGCTGTAGACCTTGAGAGCATCAGTCATTAGCCTAGTCAGGATTACAAGACAATAAACCTTTGAAGAAAAGCAGTCCAACCACTGAAGTTGAGCTAAAATGAGGTGGCCAGACATGGCAACCAGTGTGTTAGGGTCTCAAGGCACAATAGCTATGAGTTTCACATTGGAGTAAACACAGGGTTTGTGAAAAAGTTTTTTGTTTGCAAAATTATGAAGTTAGTCCCACTTTCATAAACTGAACTTCGGGAAGTGAACATTGGGAAATCAACTGTATACAGCATAAACTAAATTATAATATGTTGGAACCTGAGTGGCTGCTTGACTCGATGACCGATAAGGTCTTTTCGCAGCTTCCTTGTCATGAAAACTGATTTTTAAGAGGTACATGAGCCTTGTTTATTAATATCGTACATCATGGAGTATGCGATTTCTGTTACTGTAATATTTTAGTTACAGACAAAAATAAAAAATGACTTGACTTGACTTAAACTAATACATACATTCTCTTAATTGCCAAAATGAAAAATGTACCGTAACTATATCTTTACAAATCACTTTACAATCAAAAACTGCTCGGCCATTATGACATAGCAAGCATATCAAGCAAATAAATACAGCAGAAATACCTCAAAAACACCATAAAGATAGCTCTATGAACATGAGAATGTATTTCTTGCAGCTCATCTGGCCAGGTAGTTTGATGATATCTTGGCGCTTGACGTAAATATGAATCAAGACACGAATGAATAAACTTATCATTGACCACCTAAAACAATTTTAAATTTAAGTTACAATGCCAAGAGAAAAACAATGAAAGATTTGTATTAATTATTTTTCTCTTATTCTACCATTATTTTCTAAAGATGAGTTTCAAACAAAGATTAAACGTTGCAAGCAACACAACATGTTCATTGTCCATTCTCTTAATCGCAGATCACTTCTAGAAAATTTTTGAATCATTGTAGCACCTCCATTTCCAGATACTTTCGCTGTTGATTACCAATTGATACCAGTTAGGGCTATAGGCCAAAAATTGCAATCAACACTTTAAACACAATGGTTCTTTAAGAAAAAACTTTAATTTAAAGCTGACTTTTTTACTGTTATTCTACTATTAACATACGACAAAAATGCTCCCTCTAAAAAAATACTGTAGTATAGTTACGGCAGTGGCACAACCAGGGGGCTTCAGCCTCTCTTTAGCTTTGTAACGAAGAACATTTAACCCAAAACCGCAAGCATTTAAACATGTTTTGGACTTGACCTGCTAGTTAAGGGGGAGCGGAAGGGGTTGAGTAATTTAATTCAACTGACATCCAAATGTTAACTATTTACTTCCTTCAAATGACTCTAAAAACAGGCAAAATTTGATTCGAATGGCATTACTGGGATTATTGAAAAAAAAACACACAAAAATTGCCAACCACCTAAGCGATCACTGATCAGCCCCAAGACCCTGCTTTTGATCCACTTGAGTTGCACTAATTTGTTTAACAGCCAGCTTGATTGACATATTTTTCAGCAAAAAAATTTGAACTTTAGGGTAAAATCCACACCATCCCTTTAGAATAACAGATAACCCTTGAAAATGTGCACACTATCAGCATTTAATAAAACAATGAATTATTTTACCTGACACCAAAACTGTTCATATCGCAGAGAAAGCAGCCAATTAAGACTCCTCAATAAGTTCTCTAACATATTTAATGAGATTTCTACATCGTTTTCTGTTTCAAGTTCAATTTTTTCATAGCATATTCCATGAAAGGTTTGTTTGCATAGCGTTGAATGCAAAGCTGACAAATCCTCCAACTCATCTGGAAAAAAAAGAAAAAAATTATGCTACTTGCATCAGTCAAATAATTGTTATGTACTCACAACTCCGTAGTCAGAGTACTACTAAAACATACAAAGAGCAGCACATGTAACACCTGACATAATAGGCTAACCATTATAAAACACTAAAACAACAGGCTTAACCCTTAACCCATATTCCAAGCACAATCTTCTGATTAACCACTAAGTAATCCCCCAACCTTGAGTTTACAATACCTAATTATTTGTGGGCTATTCTATGCTGATATGACCTTGTTAATTAAGAGGTTAGGTCATTTAATCTTAACATATTTTGATGCAGCATATCAATACCATAGACATTTTATTGCTTCTAATCTCATCAGAATTCATTAAAATTGGAAATTATTCAACAATATTTAAGCACCTGCCATATCCTCTGTCTTTAACAGCACTGAATCTTTATTATTAGTCTTACCGCTATATTTTAATTTTAGTGTAGACTGGCAGACTAACCATTTTACTTTTTAAACCTGTTAAGCTGAATCAGAAATGGTAGGCCTACTGTACGCAGTGAGTAGCCTATGTTCAGTTTATCAGTAGGCTTCTACTGGTTGTTCTACTAATAGTAAAGCTTGAAGCTACTGAACCATTCAAAAAGTCTTTTGACATCTGACATGTGCACCAACCTGCAAACCATCTGTAGCTTACCTGTTTTATCATTGAGGACAGTTATTTTGAAATCATCCAAAGGTAAAGGCCTAGTGTTTTGCACTTTTTTCATCTTTATTTAATGCATAATAGACAAACATTTGGATTAGTCCACAAGGGAGAAGCCCTACTGCACAAAGTTATCTATGACTAATGCCTAACACTAACAGTATTTTATGTAGGCTATACTACTGTAGTTTGTATTTCAGATTTAGTCAAGAACCGGAACATCAACTCCACAACAGTGTTATACAGCAAAAACCCTAAAACAATAACTCAGACAGTCAGAACTAGAGCTCAACTGATATCAGGGTCAAGCCAATATATCGAATCGGTGTTTACCACCGATAAAATATCAGCTTAGAACAATTATCTTAAACTTGTTTATTTTTGAGAGCAAGCACATCCGCTCTTAGCTATTGATTGCCAAATCGTTGTATTTTTTCTTTGTTTTGTTGATGAATGATACTGGAGTGTGACTTGTGTTTGCAGTAGTCTTTCTTTGGGTGGGAATTAGTGAAGCTTTTAGTGTCAAGTTAGTTGAAAAATAGTGACAAAGTTTCGTAGCCAATAAGTTAATATATCGGTTATCGATATCGGCATCGACCTAAAAATTTCCGAAATATCGATATCAGCCTGAAAAAGTCATATCTGTCGAGCTCTAGTCAGAACTACGTCCGAAGTACCGTAAAACTAAAATAGCCATGCTACATTAACGTGCAGACCTGGTTGATCTGAGTGGTAGTCCCATTTTAGATTGGAAGGCTATATTTCACTGGAAATTTTTATCTAGTTTTTTATTAATTCTGACTCAAATCTGACATAAACTCAAATGCTTACTCTAAAACTATTCCCAAATCGAACCCTAACCCAAACCCTAACCTAAACCCTAATCTTAACCCCTAAAAAAGCAAATGAAAAAAGTGCATATGAATTTTTCTCATTCTCGTTTTATTCTCTTTAAGTTGAAAATTTTCGGTGAAATAGTCACTACCTTTTAGATTTCTGTCTCATGGTTAAATAAGGCAGTTGCAAAATAGCAAGGTCTACTTGTTATTTTGGTACTGGGGGCAAAATAGGGTGTCGTTAAGTATGAGCCGTCGCTTTATTTTCGGCAGCTCTGCGATTCATGTATGAGCGTGCGTGCATACTCTCCTTCTCTCTGATCTAAGCTATTTCCCAGATCTAGCACTAACCCTAATGAGTGCATGCATGAGAGGAGCAAGAGCGCGTGCACGCTCATACACGAGTCGCAGAGATTCCGAAATAAAGCTGACGGCTTATACTTAATGACGCCCGCAAAATAGCCCTAAACGCTATTTTGCCTCCACTGCCAAAAGTAAAATAGCAAGTATCGGTAGCTAATAGTGTAGTAGACGTAGTCACCTCATCTGGTCCCTACAAAAGATGGTGCGGTCCACAAAATTTTTGCTTGCAAACTGCACCGCACCGCTTAATTCAGTCCGCATACCGCACTGCACCACAAAAAATTTGTAAACTTGTTACACCACACCGCAAATACTACCGCAAGTCAAAATATAAAGGTTAACGATATTGCTTGACACTAATACTGTAGCTTACAGCATGCAAAATTACAAACCAAACAGGTTGGCACCCATGGTTCACCTGATGCTAGTCAAACCATAGCTGTACATAATGACTTGGTCTAAATTGTTGCATAAATAAACATGCCAATAAACCCAGACGTCAAGCTCATTCAAAACAAAAGTACCATATCCCAATCATGAATCTAACCATGGACATGACCGATATGTTTGGAAAATATCACCACTTCCACTTTAACAGCCAAAGTTAGCTGGCTGCATTAAAGCATTCATGCAAACAGTAGCGTAAAAAGCACACTCACATCATTACTAGTCTTGCCAGGAGTAAGTCATGATCATGCTTGATAAGCTACAGTGTATACAAATATGTCCTTTAATTGCAATTTTATACAACACAAGTAGGCTACAAATACATTTTAAGTTTCATATCAATCTAGCTCTAAAATTCTATAAGTTGTCTTGCATAATAAACAACTTTAGCTCAAAGTTTCTTAAGCTTAAGTTAAAGTGAAGAATTGTTATGCAAAAGCAGTGTCAATCATTACTGGTACATCTTAGTTTTTGTTACTGGTATCATGTATCATATTGGAATACTAATGAATATATACAAATGAAACAGGTGATTTAAGCACTCAGTGCTTCTGCACCTTCAGTCAATGAGTACTGACATGTTAAATTTGAAGCAATGCTAGAAGCAATTATTACCAACTATGGTATCTTATATTGATTAGGAATGGAGAGAAATATATATATAATGTCACAAAGAAAGTGTGTGACTAACAGCATGCACAGATAAAAGCATGAGATATAACAAAAAAATCAACCATAGAGAATATTATACCATTACTTTGTTTCTATCTTACTGTTTTGAGATATTACTTGAAAACAAACGGTATCAACTACCGGTATTTGTAGTGTACCATACCTAATGTTCAAAGTCATTTAACACCAACAAACACAAATTGAAGCAAGCAAATAACGAAAGGCAGAACAGAAATTTCAGCAAGCAAATAACACATGACAAAAATAGGTAAGCCACAAGCATAGCATTGCAAGCATGTGGTACCACACAAATATTATTAAGAGAGAAAACAATACACTGACAGTGACATCAAAATATCAGATATGGGTCCTCTTAAAACAGTAGAACTCTGAGGCTACTTTACACTGTAAAGGTTGGCAAGTGGGGTTGGGTTATAGTGATACTAACTACAATTACATAGCAGAGATTTTCAAATTATGAATCTGAAATTCTTAACTCACTGCTCAGATTACAGTACTCTGGTACTGTGTGTAGACTCAAGCAGTCAGCAAAATTTTGGCATGCTCCCATGCTATAAATAATGATCAACTTTAATTTTCATTGTAATGGATCATTCAGTTCTTAGTATTACCAATACTGTAATAGCCACTAGCCAACTGATCAGTGATATGCAACAAACTCCACAAAAGCCTTGACTGTTGACTTTACTACTCACAAAAAGCTAAAGTAGGCCTACCATACCCTGTACCAGTCAGCACTTAGCTTGTAGCAGCAGACAATAGGCTGATATGCCTATTATTACTGGTACCGTATCACCTACCGGGATCAGGCTACAGTATTTGCTTTAACTCAACTCACAAGTACCTGCAAACAATTTGACTAATATCAGAGTTACAAATGACAGGCTAGTTATAAATGACAGGATATCACCTTATCTGTTGTGTCTGGTGTTAGGCCTATGCAGTAGGCTATGCAATAGCCTAGGGTAACTATTACCACTGGCACAGCATTACCAACTACCACTCAGTACAAGTAGTAGCCTACCCATCCAGCCCAGCATACCGATAGCTTTAGACGATAGCCTATGCATGGTAGCCCAACGATTTGAAAGATAAACCTAGCTTACCACTAAACCACGGTACCTAACAGACTTGGGCTGGTTATATTGGAGACTGAATTTAACAACTGAGGTAAAGCTACTAAAGAGTGGCTGATTCCTAACCTAATCCTAATGCAAAGAAGTGGTCTCATCCTCGTTCACCAATGCTGCCACAAGCAACTTTTCAAAACTCATTAGAATTACCAAAAAATATCACTAGATCTAAGAAAAATATCACAAGATTTCAAATTTCAGGTTTTTTGAACAGTTTAGGCACAGCTTAGGCCCCTTCACACCAATGCTGCCACAGGCTACTCTCCAAAATTTACTAGAAGTTTGTGAAATTAAAAAAAAAAGGTCTTCACTCCAGCGACCCACAGTTTTGGCGTAATTTTCTTGGTCATCTCCAAAAAAAAAAAAAAAAAGGTCCGGTAAGTCTACTTTCAGGTATTTTCACATTCTACAAAAAATTCACCAGATCGTTGAAAAAAATCACTAGGTCACTAGAACGGACCACAATTCACTAGATCTAGTGAAAATTCACTAGGAGTGGCACCACTGTTTTGAAAAGCCAAACTTTTGGAAATTAAAGTTGATCATTATCCTTTTGCCAAACTTTTTGAAAAGTGTCTGCTTGATCAACTAAACAATTATTTTGTGAGCAATATTAATTTGATTAGTCCAAACCAGTATGGTTTTAAGAAAAATTGCTCTACAAATGAAGCTGTTTTAGATATTTACAATAAGCTACTTGACAATATGGATAAAAAGCTCATTACATGTTCTATTTTCTTAGATTTAAGAAAAGCATATGATACCATCAATCACACAATACTGATCAAGAAACTAGAGAAGTATGGAATTAGAGGATTACCATTACAGTTGCTAGCAAGTTACCTGACTGACCGTCAACAGTATACAATTGCAAATCAATATAAATCCAAGTCAAAAGATGTTATTTGCGGTATTCCTCAGGGATCAACTCCAGGTCCGTTGTTATTTAATATTTATATTAATGATCTACCACTTGCCTCAAATTCCACAATTCATCTTTTTGCAGATGATACAAACCTTACTCTCTCCCATTCTAATGTTTGAACACTGCAACAAAATATTAATGATGAATAAGTCGATGTAAGCAATTGGTTCAAGGTGAATAAATTATCAATTAACTTTAATAAAACTGAGTTTATGGTAGTGACAACAAAACAAAATAAACCTGAACTCAAAGTATCAATAGATAATAATCCAATCAAGCAATCACATCACATAAAGTATCTAGGTGTTCTCATAGACGACAATCTAAACTGGAAACAACAAATCAAGGAACAATGTTCAAAGGTAGCAAG
Source organism: Trididemnum nubilum (assembly GCA_963965965.1). NCBI lineage: Eukaryota > Metazoa > Chordata > Ascidiacea > Aplousobranchia > Didemnidae > Trididemnum > Trididemnum nubilum. The sequence goes on along the minus strand of OZ014489.1, from coordinate 19,693,448 downwards.
GGGATCTTGGGCTCTTAATCAATTAAAGCACTTTGTAGATGAGCAAACCTTAAGATCTGTTTACCACTGCCTCTTATACTCTTATCTACAATACTGCATAAGTAGTTGGGGGACTGCTTCAACATCAACATTAGCACCTCTCTTTATTCTGCAAAAAAGAAGCATCAGATTGTTAACTGGAAGTGGATATCGTGAGCATACTAATCCTTTGCTCTATCGAGCTGAATGCTTAAAACTTAAGGATATTTACTCTCTGGAAACTGCAAAGTTAATGTACAAAAAAAATTCACAATAATGTATTATCTTTTACTGTCGTTTACGCTGTGCGGCACTGCACTACAAAATTGCTGGAATTTACCACGCTGCGCGATGCAGTTGGCATAATCGCCTACGCGGCCGCGTACGCTGCGCGGCTACCATCACTAGTCCCTACGCCTAGCAGAGGTGTAGTCGAGGACACAAGGCTCGAGGCTAAGGCCAAGGTCAGGACAAAAAAAAATCCGAGGCCAAGGACAGCCTTTCCGAGGACAGACACTCTCGAGGCCAAGAACAGGAATGCTCGAGGCCAAGGACCAAGGACACAAGCGCAAGTACTCTCCAAAAAAAAAAAAGGTCTGCACAAAAATTTTTCAGGTGATCAAAAAAAAGGTCCAAAAACTTTTTTCAGGCGATCTTCACAAAAAAACGTTTTCCAAAAATTTTTCAGGCGCTCCACAAAATTTTAACAATTCAAAAAATACTGCTGTCCTCGAGCCGAGGATAGGCCAATTTTCGAGAACTTGAGGCCTCGAGGCCAAGAACTTCAAAATGTGTCCTCGAGGCCAAGGACGTCCTCGAGGACTCCACATCTGACGCCTAGCACTTACCAGTAGTACTACTACTAGTAGTTTGTAGCCTTAAGGCTAATGCTAACACACAGCACCTGTAGTGCAGGCTGTAGCGTATTGAGCTTCTGTCTGCTGAGTTTGAATATCTGAGTAGGATTAACTGACTATATCATTATATGGTCTGAGACTGTGAGTGACAGACTTAGGGTAATTGAAATTTTGAAAGTTTGTATGTTGTGCAACATTTTTTTTCCTTTTCAATCAGCGTGGCGAGAAAGCTTGGGGGCAGCGAAATTTTTTTCTACCATGGTTTTGCAGATTTATTACGTCACGTCCTGTGTTACATCGCATTTTGTTATTTTAAGCAGAGGTGGAGTCCTCGAGGACGTCCTCGAGGACACATTTTGAAGTCCTTGGCCTTGGCCTTGGCCTCGAAGGTCAAGTCCTTGGCCTTGGCCTTGGCCTCGAAGCCTCAAGTCCTCGAAAATTGCCCTGTCCTCGGCTCGAGGACAGCACTATTTTTTGAACAGTTGAAATTTCGTTGGAAAACGCCAGAAACCTCGCAGAAAATTTGCGAGCACCTTTTTTGTTTTCCTCGCTTGGAGCATAGACGTAGCCAAGGGGAGGGGGACAGGGAGTCCGCCCCCTCCCCAATTGAAATTTCACCAATGACAAAAATGTGACAAAAAAGCCTATAGTTTGTTCAGTTTCAGTTTCTTTTTAGCATTTTTCGCTAACAACAGTATAACTAACAACAATATTGAAGACCAGTGGTCCGGGTCCCCCTCAATTCGATTTTTGCCAGCCAATTTAAACGTATAACCCGAAGAAAACAAGCAGTTTTTGTCCTAAAAGTTGCTATCTCAGGCCCACATTTAGCCTTTTTGTGAACGTAATGCATTAATCAGGGCCGGATTTACTATAATATGACGGAGTACCAGCAATAGCGTAGCCGTGGAGGAGGCGGGGGCTATAGCCCCCCCCCATTGACCTATCAACCAAAATGCAGAATAAGGAAACTACCTCGTTTTTAGCTCTTTTGAGACTGTTTTTTTTGTGTTGGAATTGACTAAAAAGTGATTTAAAGCATCATTTGAAACATATATTCAGGGGGGGGGGGGGGCTAATTGTCAAAAATTGAAGTCACAAATCAATGAAAACTTTGAAAACATACCCGAAAATAAACAATCAAATCTGATCGCTAATGTAAAAACGCCAAACATAGGTTTTATCAACAAATATATCATAAACTCAGGAATAAGGGGAGGGGGGGCCATTCAGTGTTAGTTAATTACCAATCACCTCTCTTAAATTTCTTTTCATTAGCCCTTCCCCCAATTATTTTTCTTTATAAAATATAGATGAAATAGATTACTCCGTGTGAGTTTTATTGAATAATAGGATTTTATGATTTAGCAGCAAGTAAACAAAAGAACTGCAATGTCATCATTAGCCACCTCTCATATAGCCCATTAATGCAACCAGTTGAATCATATTGCGCCGCCAATTTTTATGCCACGTTTTAAAAGCATTATTTTTTATTAAAATAGCTCTAAAATTAAGTTCATTTTGCAAAAAAATGCAAAAACTTTGAGCGCTGGAGGCTCCGCCCCCAGACCCCAAGCCTCCGGCAGCTGGGGGCTTTGCCCCCTAACCCCATTGGCCTCCGGCGACTGGGGGCCCCGCCCCCAGACCCCCAAAACAGCCCCCATTGCGAATTTCTGGCTACGTGCCAGAGTACCAGCTAGGGACCCCGAGCTAAAATCGTAAGACTTCTTTTGGTCTTCTCCTATATTTGGCAGAAAGATGTTGCGAAAATCTCCAGAGTGCCAGGGGCCTAGCGCGAAGTAAATCCGGCCCGGCAATAACATGGTTAGTTGACGTAACCATCTATTTTAACATTTTTCTTTAACAATTCAGTAATTCACCTCCAACCTCGCCGGTTTTTATGCACAACATACTTTAAAAAAAAATTAGCCATGGAAAGTGCTGATTGAACGAATCGTTGAACTTCAGTTGAGGGTCCTGGGCCCCCTGGCCGAACATGTACTCCTAAAACTGGTTATTTTCATGACAAAACAAAAATCTCTAAGGAAAATCCTCGAGTGGATTATTATTTACTGCTAAAATGTTGCAAGAGACAATGCAACCTTACTTACCCCTACCTGCGGACCAGATCACTTACAATTAAATTTAACTCCAAAAATGCAAGATGTTAAGCGTGTTTTAAACTTGAATTGCAAGTAAAAGGAGAAAGCTATTAAATGATTTGATTTTTTCAATTGGATTTCAAATGTTAAAAATCTAGTGCTTTTAAATGGCTCTGAACACTTGCAAAATGTGATTCAATGGCATTAAAATAGCTTTTTTTTCCAAAAAATTACAAAAAATTGCCCAATGGCTGGTGGCTTCGCACCTTGTCGATCTTCCATCTTACGATATCTTTGTCCCACCAAAACTTCCTCTTTGGAAAAATTTTGATGACGTCATTTCATGTGATTTGTGGTTTAGGCTTACCCAGACTTAAATCGTAAAATTTTGCATGGGGGGACGTTTTTGCAGCCTTGACCAAACGCATTTGGCATGCAAAAGTACTTTAGGAAAGATTACGTAATTCCGTTGCCGAAATTGAACAAACACCAAAAAAAAGAGGTCTTCACCTAAAATTGAAGTGTTTTTTCGCCAAAATTAGGTAAAGACCCAAAAAAAATGGTCTTCGCCGGAAATTGAAGCGGTTTTTTGCCAAAATTTGGTGAAGAATTAGGCCTTTTTCGTCTGATCATCCAGCGCTCAAATCTCGTTGGGAGGACGCTAAATCTCGATGGGGGGACGCATCCCCCCTACAATTAAGTGCTGGGCTTACCCCAATCAAAAATTCTGGGTACGCCAATGAATTGGAGATCGCCTGAAAAAAAATTTTGAAGACCTTTTTTTTTGGAGAGCACTTGCGCCTGTGTCCTTGGTGCTTGGCCTTGGCCTCGAGCATTCCTGTCCTTGGCCTCGAGAGGTTCTGTCCTCGGAAAGGCTGTCCTTGGCCTTGGCCTCGGATTTTTTTTGTGTCCTTGGCCTTGGCCTTGGCCTCGAGCCTTGTGTCCTCGACTCCACCTCTGGCAGCAATGACAATAAATTTTGTTGGTATTTGGTCATCGCTACTAGATTTATTTACTTTTAATCTCTTTAATTCAGATGCCACTTCACTAGAAGTAGGCGGAAATAAAATCATTGAGAATGTGACGCAGTTTTTTAGGTAAAAAGTGTGAGATACAGATGGCTGTATGTCTTGGGAAAGTTTGTGCCCAATATTTGCAAAAAATTCATTAAAGTTTTCTGCAATTTTTTCTTTATTAGAAACAATAGTGGAATTAACTTCTAAGGTAGGTGCTACTGAAGTATGTTGTTTATGGGGTAGAAGCTCTCGCAAAATTCGCCAAGTTTCTTTAGGATTTGAAGATGCAGATTTTAGTTGGTTTTCAAAGTAATATTTTTTTGAAGTTGTTTTTAATTTAGTTAATAAGTTGGAATATCTTTTATAAATTTTTTTTTCAATAATCGACCCTTTCAAATAATGACTTTTGTAAAGTTTTTGTTTATTTCGTATAGAAACATATAGGCCTTTAGATATCCACGGTTTACTTTGTAGCCTTTTTTGCCTTCTTGTACATCGCTTTAAAGGTGCATGTGCATTTATTTCGATGTGCAGCGTATTTAAGAAAAGTTGAAAAGCGTCATTAAAATTCAATAAGTTAAGTTCAGGCATGTCATTCACAAAATTTTCCAATGATATTTGCAGATCTTGGCAGAATTTTGTTAAATCGAATTGTTTCATACATCGATAAAATTTCACGGAATTTGATGATGGTTTTTTGATATTTTTTAAAGCAATGAAGGTTGGTAAATGATCAGTTATTTGATAATTCATGATACCTGGTGTAACGTGGCATTTAATGTTGTTGGTGATTACGTGGTCAATTAAAGTGGCCGAAGAATCAGTTATACGCGGAGGCTTATTCAAAAGCGAAAAAAATCCATTGGAATTTAGCATATTAATGTAAGAAGCTGCAGGTTCGTTTCTGTGTTGTAGAATATTAATGTTAAAATCTCCCAAAATGACACAATTGATGTTTTTCTCGTTGATTTTTTGTAGTGTATCATTAAAATGGTCAACGAAATCTTTAATATTAGCGTTTGGATGACGATAAACTACTCCTACAAGAAAATTTTGAGCTAGTTTGGTGTTAATGTTTATCCACATATTCTCACAGCCATTATTTGAGAAGCCAAATGAATTTTCGCAACTGAATTGAAAGTCTTCTGACACGTACATACCTACTCCTCCAGCATTGCTAACAGAATCAGCATGAAAAAATTTATATCCTTGAATTTCAATGTTAACAAGACTATCGTGTTTCAATCGAGTTTCAGTGAGACATATTATACTAGGACGAGTACGTATTTCATTTAGCAAATCAAGCAAATCATCCATGTTTTTGTTTAACGATCTAATGTTAATGTGTAGAATGAGCAAATCTTTTGGGGATACACTTAGTGTGGTAATAGTATTAGCATTGTAGTATTTACAAGAGGAAAAATCTTGAGTGACATACGAATACATATTGTCTGAAATGTTGGAAATTTCATCAATTTTGGGAATCGTTTGACTTGAGTTAGTAGCTAAAACATTGAGTTCACCAATAGCGAGCCAACAAACACTGCACCAAAAGAGCATTCAACAAGATGGTAACTTCAGCAAAAAAACTAAGTCAGAAAAAAATTACAAAGGTCGAATGATATCATCGACAGAAAGTCGTGTTAAAACGATTAGTATCATAATTAATAATGATGATATACAGTTTATCCATAGCAAATTTAATTACTAACACGTATCAAATCACCGAAATTAAATTAGCAATTAGAGCGATGTGAAAGAGAAGCAAAGACAAACACAGCTATTTCAATGGATCATACTAATTGACAGAGAATTAAGATATCATATCACTAGGTAATATTACCAAATATAAAATTGAAGCAATACTTCAGCTAGATTGTCATTTAGCCACATAAGTATTAACTGTTATAACCCAGAGATGTCCAAGACCAGCCCACTAAGAAAAATTTTTAGTGGCTTCCGGCCAGTTTTTGATTAACGCAAATCAACAACAATCAATTTATTTAGGCTACTACTAATTAAGCCTTGGTCTACATTGTTGTTTTTTTACGTGAAATCTCTTGCATTTTTATTGCACTAAAATTCAAAATCCATATCAATTAACAAACAATGTAAACCAGGAGTTCTCAATCTTCAGTAAATTTGGATAACAGTTGAAGTCGGGATTTTCACCTTTACACACATATTTTCAAGCTGAATTAGTGTTTTTCGGCTTTTTCATCCTTAAGATTACAGTTAGTTTGTAGTTAACCGTTTATCCTTGCAAAGCTCTCTATATTGTGTTATTTGCATTTTCCGCGCTAAAATACGCTATGTCATCCTGCGTGGAATGACCAAGTCACTTGTTTCTGGTCGCATGGACGTAGAAAATAGCATTTCTACTGCCATATTTCAGATTTTAAAGCGTTAAACATTTTATCCCCAGTTTTGGTGTTTCTGCTTACTCCTTTTTTAACCCATTATCGGTTTTCTATGTTCCAGTTTTTGAAGAGTTACGTGTTTTTTTTGTCATGCTTTTGGAATTGACTCGAATCCACATTTCTTTTGGTCGACTGATGTGTATGCTAAACATAGGCGTAGCCAGGTTTTTTAATTGGGGGGGCCCAAACCACAAATCACACGCAATGACGTCATCAGAAATTTTCGAAAAAGTAATTTTTTGTGGGGCAAAGATATCGTAGAATGGAAGATCTGAAGCCGTAGCCTGATGGCACTTTGCCAGGATTTTGGTAAAGGGAGAGGGCGAAAACTAATTGTTAAAAAGTGTAAAAGTCTAACTTGGAAGACGTGTTGAGTAAGCTAGTGAACTCAAACGTATCAGAGACGGGGGTCTGGGGGCAGAGCCCCCAGCCGCCGATGGCTATGGGGGTCTGGGAGCAAAGGCCCCAGCCGCTGGGCGATTTTTGTAAGTTTTTGGAAAAAAAAGCTATTTCAATCCCATTGGATCACATTTCGCACGAGTTCAGAGCCATTTCAGAGAACTAGATTTTTAACATTTCAAAGCCAATCGAAAAAATTTAGTTGTTCAATCCTCTTTTTGCAATTAAATCCCAAAACACGCTTAGAATCTTGCATTATGGTGTAAAATTTTTATTGTAAGTGATTTGGTTTGTAGGTGGAAGTAACGAACATTGCCTCCTGCAATACTTTAGCGGTAAATAATTAAGTTTATAATAACGTTAAACGAGGGCCAGGGGTGGCAACTTTTAGGTCAAAACTCTTAGATTTCTCACAGGTTTTGCATATAAATTGTTAAAAATTTGCATTAAGGAGCCCCTGGTCCGGGAACCTTGGTCGTCAGTCAGGGGCCCTTGGGCTCCCTGGTTGCCAGTTAGAGGCCCCGTAGCCCCTTGCTTGTCGGTTAGGAGCCCAGGTCCCCTGGTTGTTTATTAGGGGCCCTGGGGCTCCCTGGTCGTGAGTTAGGAGCCCCGGGGCCCCATGGTCGTCAGTTAGGGACTCCAGGACCCCTTGGTTGTTGGTCAGGGGCCCCCTGGTCGTCAATTAGGAGGGCCCTGGGGCCCCTCGTTGTCGGTTAGGGGGCTCCTGGCCCCCTGGTTGTTGGTTAGGGGCCCCCTGGTTGTTAGTTAGGGCCCTGGGGCTCCCTGGTGGTGAGTTAGGAGCCCCGTGGCCCCCTGCTCGTCAGTTTGGCACTCCGGAGCCCCCTGGTTGTCGGTTAGGGGCCTGGGCTCTCCTGGTTGTTGGTTAGGGTCCCTTGGTTGTTAGTTAGGGGCCCTGGGACCCCTGGTTGTCAGTTATGGGCCCCCTGGTTTTCAGTTAGGGGTCCCGGACCCCCTGGTTGTCGGTTAAGGATTCCAGGGCCCCCTAGTTGTTAGTAAGGGCCCCCTGGTTGTTAGTTGGGGGCCCCGGGACTCACTTGTTGTCACTAATATTATTGTTAATTACTGTAATGTGCGTAATTACTGAAAAAAAACTGCAACTAAACATCGCCAGGCTATGTTGTCATAACTTTTTGTCGTTAGTGGTATTTTAATTGGGGGGGCCCGGGCCCTTCCCCTGGCTACGCCTATGATGCTGGACAATCTTCGGGGGCTTTGTCGTCCATTATACTCATTATTCTGAAGGGAAGGTCTGTGGTGACCAAGTGAATTAATGTATTTTGTCCTTGTGTAATTTTGTCTGCGGTATCCGGTTACTGGCACATATCGCTCATTGCTATGGGTGATATTGCGTAATAAACGGATATTACGAGACAAAAGGAATTTAATTAATGTTGTTCTTGTTCTCGCTTTTCTTTGTTCACTCGCTATATATATACCGCTGCTTTGCTTTATCTCGTCATTATTATTATCATTGTAATCACTATTAGCTTAGGTGCGCAAGTTAATGCAAAACGTTAGCTTCGTTAACCACTAGTCCGTTAACAAACTTCACACTTTCGTTAACGTTAATCCGTTATTTTCAGCTTTAATTAACGGAAGTTAACAAAGTCCGTTAACATTTTGCGTGTAATTTACATTTCGTTTTATTCACTCGTCTATAGAACTCGTAGGCCTATTGACGCTGTTGAGCTGATTGCAAGGAAATATTTATTGCTATGGTGGTCTTCTTGCGTTTTGAAAGATACAATTTACAGTTAATCTAATTTCAAGATAAAAACAAGTTCAAATGCACAACGAAGCTGCAAGATATTAACGATAAAAACCTTAACGGAAGTTAACAGAACTTAACGGAAGTTACTTTAGTCCGTTAACAGCACTTAACGGAAGTTAATTTCGTTATTAACGGATAAACGGACTTGTGCCCACCTATTGAATACTACTTGTTGACACAAAGAACTACGTGTAGAGACTCATCGCGTACGAACTCACAAACATACCCAAAGGGCGCTCACCAAAATGGTAAAAAATTTTGATGTCATCATGTGTCGCCCCGAAACCCGGAGTTGATTTCCCTCTTTCTCAGCGACGCTACTGGCTTTTATGGCATCAATTCAATTAAATCTTTCATCATACTCCCTGTAATACGCCGAAGCGTGCAACGAGTTGGCGGGGCCCATCTCCGCGCCATTGCGCCTGAGCAATACAGCTCCTTTCGAAGAAATGTCGCAGCGGTGGCGAGCCGTTGGCAGCACTGTGACCGATTTGACCGGCCCGAGATTTGAACCTCAGACCTCCCGCTCCAGACACGAACGCGTAAATCGGTTTGCTAAAATTTTATTCTCAATTATAGAAATAAAATGAAACTTTTCGGCATTGTTTCAGATTTGTCCCGCGTTGTGTAGGTAATTCAATTTTTGCTCTTAAATCAATTATGAACAGCGCAGTCCCGTTAAGTGTGGAGTATATTGTGAAAGCTCTAAGCGATGCTGAGGTCCCTATCCATCCTGCTCTAGATGAGGCCGGACCGTCTCATCCATTCAGGTGAATCAGTTGAATTATTGTTCCTTGTTGACCATCAAGATAATTCAGTTTTGATTTTATCCGAAAAGCATTATTTTACCCAAGGCCGGATTTACCATATGGCAAGCTGGCAAATTCCAGAGGCCCCGCGCTTACTCGCGTGACTTTTTTTCTGTTTCTTTTTTTCAGACCATACTTTCTGGAACATGAAAACTGTAACTTAATGGTCGAATCTTGTCCGTTTGCTTGGGGACCTGCGCTTTGTAAATCCGGCCCCCCTATATAGGGTATGTATATGCTAGAGGAATACACTCTAATCATAAAACTAAGCGATAAATATGCACTATCGCGCCTGTGTTACCACAATATTTATCGAACAGCTGCCAGCACTGCTCAAAGCAGTTTTAAGAAGGGAGGAATGAAGCTGGACGCACAGTCGCAACACATACAAACACTAAAAAGCCCAGGTAATTAAAGAATGGGGCAGGCTTAGTTGTGGTTGGTGCTTGGTTGAATGACGTCTTTATAAAGTCGTTGACATTCTTTTCAACTCTCTTTTAGCAGTAGCTTAATTGTTTTAACAATGTTAATTTTCGTATTGAAGGTGGTTGCTAAAATCACCAGTTGTTTTTGACTACGATGCTTTTTACAAAACAGCATTAAATCGACGTATATCTTGCCTCTCCATAAAATTTAAGCAACATTGAATAAAAGCAGTTTTATTACTGCTGAATTGGAAGAATATTTAAATACAGCACAAACGCAACATTACGCTAAGTCAGTAAAATGACACGGCGGTAAAACGATCCACAATATTATAGATATTTTAAAATCTGACAAACTGTGTAGAAGCGTCGTCGCACATACAAGTTTTTTAGTGACTACTGTCATAACAAGAGAGCTTTTCGATATTATTTCGTAAGCCGAAATTTCTTAATCTATAGACGCACCATTAACAGGTAGGACTACGTTCATGAAGAAAATACAAAATGCCCGTAGCAATCCGCATTACATGTCACCGTGTCCAAGTAGTTAAGGCGCTGATTTTACGGATACGCTTCAAACGCCGAAACACCCCAAAGCAGATGGTTGACGGTTTTGTCCATTACTTCATAACTGGTGCTTGTCCATATTTAATCCTTCTTTCTCAATTTCTTTCGGTACTCCGGATACTAGACCTGGTGTAGTTCTGTAAACGTTGCTAATAATAACAAAAATATTACGTCAAAATAAGCACTTCATTGTTTCCCCTATGTATTGCGACGTGAAAAAAACAACGGTTACGCAACATTGTCGTTTCGGGGGCATAGCTCAGCTGGAAAGTGCAAGATTACCGCTTATAGTAAGATTGCCGGATTTACTGTTTAATTTGTGAGATAGGTTATAGATGTCTTTTGGTCTCTGATGTACAAACTTAATGCTCACTTTGAATCAATTGTGGCAAAATACAAAAAATAACCTAAGAGAAAATCTGGATATCGGTGAAATTCGATATGACTGTCGACTGATGATGCCATATCGTCCGAATTCTTTCGCATGCATGATGAAAAAACATGCTAAAACTATACTATTATAACAAACCGAATCACAGCTTATATATCTGCGATACGAGGTAGATACCAATAAGCTGTGATGCGGTTTGTTGCAATACTATACAGTATAATTATGGTTACTGCACACGCACAGTATATTTACCCATAGCTGTACAGAGTTCTACTACTTGATAGTCGCAAAATACCACTTTCTCTCAACTCGTTGTATGCAGCTTGACTCTTACTAGCCAGACTAGGGCAGAATCTACACAAAAATTAAAACAAATCTCACGATGTAAATATTGTAGTTAAGGTAACCAAGTAAGTCAACTCAAAGCTTTTCCCGTACATCACCAAAACAGAATAGTGAAGCACTTACTTAGTAAGCATAAGAGGCAACTACTAGACACCCAGCAACGATGGCTATCTGTGCGGTGCTTACTTCTTACCCTTTGGTGTTGCAAAAATCACTACCAGATTCTTTCTGGTTCACGGTGTTATATTGTGTGCAATGTATTTACATTTCGTGTAAGCATGTAGTATTGTTGCGAAGTTTCGTATTTTTATTGTGGCGTCATGCTTTCATTCCGCCGAAAAAGGCCAGTAAACAACACGATGCTTTGCAGGTGGCCATGACAAACGACAGTGATCAGTCATCAAATTGGTGTCTGCAGAGAAAAAGTGTTATGTGGTCGAGTGGTAAAACGCCAGAATATCTAACTTTCCTAGTTGAAAAAAATTCTAATCTTGCTTGCTTGAACAAGACATTTTACGACACTTGTTTCTGCTCAGCAACACGATTACGGTAATAAACCAAATAAACAGCAAATTTTAAATAAAAGCTGAAGTTAAACTCAGCAAGAACATCGGTTCTAATTTACTTTTTTGTAAAAAATGCTTATGGTCCCTTTTACCTGATAA